>CM038147.1:461544627-462107967 GCA_021437245.1 Aegilops speltoides | reverse complement strand
TCATATAATGCTATAAGTTGAGTGCCGTACTTATGAAAGTGTTAGGACTTTATCACACCATAATTTGGGGAGCGAAGCCCTGGTGTATTGGCCGTACCAAAATATCGGGTGCAAGATGTCATGTAATGAACATATATAGATAAAAAGGTGATATAGTTGCGGTTGAAAAGTGTTGCATTATTTATTAAAGGAAGTCGCTATGAGTGCGGTGATACAAATAGTCTTGATAAGCAAGGGATTTGGACTAAGTAAACATGTCCCCTTGAGGGTGAGCCGCATGGACTTGGTGTATATAATCGAATTTAATGCTCGTAATGAGACCACACGAGTGTTAAATGCAGCCTTCCTTCATCCATTTGTTGCATCATGAGTTCGGCGGGTTCATCGCAGGACGGGGCCTCTGAGTTAGCGGAGTCTGTGTACATAAAGAAGGGAAAATAAAAAATAAAAAAAGGAGAGGCACACTTGCGAGCCCCCGGTGTGGTCGAACCGCACTCTGGGTACGTTGCGATCGTGCCCCTTCCCCTGTGCCCATGGTATCTCCAAAGCGTAATGATGTACGCGGAGTGTTATTCTTGCGATCATCTTGTGGCGGGGTTGGGGCCGCATTACTCTGGCGATGCTCTGATCGCGCCAGGTGGTCTTGGTTGGCATTGCTCCGGGCGCGTTTTGTTGTATCCGGCCTTTTAGCGGCCAGACTCAAGAATTGCCTTAAAAGGCTGCTCTGTACTTCTGTCGTGAGAGCCACTGTATGTTCCTCCGTTCGGAGGGAGCATTCCGTATTCCCATTGACCGTGATGACTCCGCGAGGGCCTGGCATCTTGAGCTTTAGGTATGCATAATGTGGCACGCGTTGAATTTCTGACAGCGGTTCGTCCGGCGAGCGTGATAGCCGCTGCGAAGCGGGACTATGTCGAAGATTAACTCTTCGCTCGGAAATTATCAGGGATCCGAAGACTACTTCGGTGTGGTGAGCACTGCATGATTGGCTTCAACTCTGGTATGACACCTTTAAAGGTTGTCTTTGTAGGTTTAATCCTTGAGGGTCTATGCCCATTTTGTGCCTTTGTATCTGATAAAGCGAGTTCAGAGCTCTGCCGCCGTCCATCGGGACTCGTGAGGTGAAATCCATCGACGATTGGGTCTAAAACCAATGCGGCAAATCCGCCGTGGCGTATGCTGGTCGGATGGTCTCTTCGATCAAAAGTGATAGGACAAGAAGACCATGGATTGAACTTCGGGGCGACTGGCTCCATCGCGTAGACTTCCCTTAGTGCGCGTTTCCTCTCCCTCTTGGGTATATGGGTCGCGTAAATCATGTTCACCGTCCGCACTTGTGGGGAAAACCATACATCCTCTATTGTTGGCGGTGGGTCTCTTCCTCGTCATCATTGTTCAGCCCCTTGTCGTTGTTTTCGGCAATTAACTTGCCAGCCTGCTTGAACACCCAGCAATCTCTATTAATGTGATTAGCTGGTTTTTCAGGGGTGCCATGTATCTGGCATAAGCGATCGAGTATTCGGTCCAAATTGGACGGACCCGGAGTGGTTCTTTTGAATGGCTTCTTCCGTTGACCAGGTTTAGAGCCTCGGAATCCGGCATTGACTGCCGTATCCTCCTTATCGTCGCCGTTAATGTGGCGCTTGTTTTTGTTTCGACGTGACCTGCCGTTGTTGTCCTTAGTATCCGGACTGCCAGAATTTTTATGTAGATTGTTGCTGCGAGCTAGCCAGCTGTCCTCTCCCACGCAGAAGCGGGTCATTAATGATGTGAGGGCTGCCATAGATTTCGGCTTTTCCTGCCCGAGTGCGGGCTAGCCATTCGTCCGGATGTTATGTTTGAAGGCTGCAAGGGCCTCTGCGTCCGAGACGATCAAAGATTTGGTTTTCTTTGTCAAGAACCGTGTCGAGTGCACTGCTGATTAAATCAGCTGCTGAATAATGTGGCTTAGGTCATCGGCGTCTGGTGAGTCGCTTTACTCGTGCCACAGGAAGTTGTCGAGAATCGGCTTCGAGTCTTCCAGCTCCCAATTGACTCTGGCGGCAAGCTGTTTAGCCAATGCCGAGCTGGTCCTTTAAGCAAGTGGGAGATACTTGATGGCATGGAGATCGTCGCCACGGTCCATATGGATGTGGAGAAGATAATCTTGATCAAACCGCGAGTCTGTTGTGCCATCGTAAGATTCGATGTTCGGGTTTAAACCCTTCCGGATTTGATGATCCATTACTTCGTCGATGAAGCATAAGCGGGTGTTTGGCGCCTCTGTATTGAGCAATATCGCGGCGCAGCTCGAGAGAGCGCTATCTGCTGTGTTCGGCCCGGCCGGGTTATTGTATCCGCGTGGCGGTATTCGTCATGGGTGGTGGGCGCCCGTGATCCGTAGATGGATCTGGATTGCCTTGCTTTGTCCTCAATATGTCTCGCGAGTCTGCGCGTTCCCTCTTAACCCGTACTTTTGGAGCGATGCGGGGTGCGGTCTTGGTGGGGGCTGGATGCCTCTCTGTCGCGACCACGGGGTGGTCGATCGACCATATCGTCTTGTTGGTGATGGAGGTATGTGTGCTTCCTCCTCTAATCGGGGAGCGGCTTACGTTTTGGGTAACTTTTGGAGGCGTTCGAGTTTATACTCTTGACGCGAGACCTCGATCCATCGATCGGCTAGCAGTCTGATCAGCTTGAAGTTGTTCTTGCTTTTCTTTAGGCTGTTTGCTTTGCGGCGATAAGCACATGCTTGAAGCGCTCTTGTTCGACGGGATGCTCGAGTGCAGCGAATTCATCATCGTTGAGGCTTGCCGTCTTGGAGGAGGCATATGGTCATGATCCTCAACCTCTTAAATCGCCGCCCTCTCGTGAGGGCTTGCTTCTACATCCTCCTGCTCTGAGTCTTGCGGGAGGATTGTCTTGACACTCTCGGAGTATTATTATCTCATGCGGAATCTCCATTCTTCTTTGTGGCGGGATTTAGGCGGCGCCCGGCCTTCCGACGTTTGGGCTGCTTCTTTAAAGAGTCTGCCTCCGCTGCTTCTTCGCCGTCCCCGTCTTTTGGGGTGTCCACCATTTATATGTCGTATGACGAGGTGGTCTTCCAGTGCCCTGTAGGTGCTGGTTCATGTTCGTCTCCGGCATCGTCGTCCATGGCGTCGATGTCGTCGGAGTCGTAGTGTAGCATGTCGGTTAGATCATCGATAGTGGCTACAAAGTGGGTGGTGGGTCGGATCTGAATTTCTTCGTTGTCTGTACCCCAACCGTCCTGGCCATAGTCCGGCCAGGACTCTCCCGATAGCGAGAGATGCTTTAGCGAGTTTAGGATGTCGCCAAAGGGCGAGTGTTGGAAGATGTCCGCAGCGGTGAATTCCATAACGGCGCCCAATCCGAATCGATTGGTAGGGCGTGGGAGGTTGGTCGGCAAGGAGTCGGCGCCTCGGAATCACGAGTTCGCGGGGACAAGATTAGTGTTGGCTCCATCGCCGTGGATGTTGAAGCCCAGGTGGCGTCCATCCACCGGCCCTTGATCTGGCGATCGGCTCTGGACTAGTGGCGAAGCGGATTCGTGTCGCGGCCACCAAGGCCTTTGACCGGTGGCGAGCTAGATCATGCCCGTCGTCCGCAGTCTTGGCGGCGCTTGGCGTGCTCGAGTCCGTCGAAGATCAAGTCTCCGCGGACATCGGCCGTGAAGTTTAAACTTCGAATCGACTGGCGGCGGGGTGTAGCTTCGATCTGCTCGGATGGCCAAGTGAATTAGCCCGCGATGCGGCCCGCGAATCTGAAGATCTGTCCGGGAGAAAAGTCTCACCACAGGACGGCGTTGTTGGTTGAAGATGCCATCGGACCTACGGTGGCGGCATAGAGGAACTCTCAATGAAAGCACCAATGTCGGTGTCAAAACCGGCGAGATCTCGGGTAGGGGGTCCCGAGCTGTGCGTCTAGGCGGATGGTAACGGAGGCGAGGACCGCGATGTTTTACCGAGTTCGAGCCCTCTCGATGGAGGTAAAACCCTACGTCTGCTTGATTGATATTGATGATATGGGTAGTACAAGTAGATCTACCACGAGATCAAGGAGGCTAAACCCGAAGCTAGCCTATGGTATGATTGTTGTAATGTATGTTGTCCTACGGACTAAAGCCCTCCGGTTTATATAGACACGGAGGAGGCTAGGAATTACAGTCGGTTACAATGGTAGGAGATCTACATATCCGTATCGCCAAGCTTGCCTTCCACGCCAAGGAAAGTCCCATCCGGACACGGGACGGAGTCTTCAATCTTGTATCTTCGTAGTCTTGGAGTCCGGCGGATGATGATAGTCCGGCTGTACAGACACCCCCTAGTCCAGGACTCCCTCAGCCCTACTGCTAGGAGTCGGCGGGCCTTCGCGGCTTTGGGCACTACTGTCAGGGCGGATGGCCCCCGGGCAGGCAACAGAACCCGGATCTTTTTCAAAACACCGGGGCTAGCCAAAGCCCCTAAATCCGGCTCGCCCTCGGTCGGCTCCCCAGCGCGAGCTGGCCGAGGCCGCGACCCGGCCAGTCGGCTGGCGCATGCCGACCGGTCCCGAGAAGTCAATCTTCAAGGGAAAGGAGGTGTTGCTACAACGCGCCCTTCCTTTATGCCGGCCCTGGCGGGCGCGGCAACGGTACTCCCCACTCCCCCGTCCGAGCGGGGTGGTGTCCTGGGGCTTCAACCTTGTAGCAGGGCGGCGGCGCCGTCCCATGACACCTGACGAGGTGTGCCACGATATCCGGCCCGTGTACAGCGCGCGGCGGCCCTGGCTCGACCACTTTGGCAAAGACCACACCCGGCCGGACCGCGCAGCCGGCGGCTCCCACTACCGGCTCCCAGACAGTGACATCAGGGCCCCACACCCATGTAATATTACCATTGTAACCCCGGGGGGCAGCCTAGAAGACCACCCGGTGTCCCTCCATGCAAGGGATTCCTTTCTCTCTCGATTCAGTTTAGTCAATCTCTAGACAAGCACTCACCCACAGACCTCAGGGAGACAGAGCATGCACGGGCCTGTCTTCTTCCTCCCCACAAACAGCTCTATGAGCAAACTTGTAGCCACCACATACAAACCACATTCGGTAGGAGTAGGGGTGTTATCTCTCCAAAGAGACCCGAACCTGGGTACGTCTCGTGTCATACACTTGTGCGTGCCAACCTCGCCTCTAGTACCCCACCGGTGCCCTTGTGTATGTCCCCATCTTTAGCCATTCTATGGCATCTGCCGTGAGATCACCACGACAAAGTGCATGCAAACAACTCGAAATACAATCCAATTTTAGCATACAGAATTCATACAAATCATAATTTGTTTGAATAATACGACAACTTCTGCGCGACCCTATCCCGAAGTTCGAAAATATCTTCTTTGTCAACCTATGAGCGGCACGCGACAATGACGTCAAGGCTAAGATCATCCCATAATGCACATCACCCGACGATGTTTCTACGCTGTAGCGGGTTGGGGTCGTCAAACTGCTGGATCCGAGCGGTGTGATCCTAGGCGAGGATCTGCGCCCATAATGGTCGTTTGGCTAGAAGTTCGGATGCACCCTCTCCTCCGGCATCCGACCTGCCCGAAACCAGCAAATGGCGCGTGCAAAGGGGATCAAACCAGCAACGGGGACAAGCGCCACCTGAAGACCCCTGACTCACAATCCATCCCGTCAGTAGACGCGTGTCCGGTGGCGTCGGGATGTCGCAACTGGCGAGCAGTTCGGCTTCATGGATAGTGATGTTGCGCGGCCATGCCATGGGTGTAGAAGAGGAGGTGGGAGAGGAGGGCTAGGGTTTGTCCTGCAGTGGTGGCGGCAAATAAGGTTGTGGAGGCAAGCGGCGAAATGGGATGGGTGGCTGCATATATGGCAGGGGGTGGGTTGCGGCGTTAACCCACCATTAATGGGCGACGGCAATGCGACTCCATGTGTACGAAAACGCGAGAAGTCGCTATGTGGAAACAACAGGCGACACTAATTCAATTTTGCATAACGGTGGGTCCCACACGTCAGTCACAAACAGTGTAGGAAACGGTCGGTGACATGAAATCAATAATGCATGCGTCGTAATAGTGGGTCCCACGCGACTGTGCAGGAAACAACCTATCATGTGAATGCATGTGGTCGTACAAGTCGCTCCCATGCATCAGTACCGGGCGAGGTAACGGTCAATGGATTTGACCCGATGGCAATGCATCGATTGGTCTTTTGTGAGGTGGAGGTGAGTAGAGGAGGGCAAAAGTGAGCGATGTTAGATGAGCTGGGCAAAACTGAGTAGAACTAAGGAAGGAGGAGCATCAAAATAGAAATCCCGATCTCATAAGGGGAGTCTACTAATTTTCATGCCACCCTCTCCACTCAATTCATGCCTATTTCTGAAAATCTCAAAGGTAATGAGAAGGTGGATGAGGCCATACTGTTGTATTTGATTAGACCACTTTTGACTAGTGAATCTGCAAGTAAAGGCTAAAGAGTGGTAACATGTGAAAACCAGTACCCAATAAATCACAAGATCAAAAAATAAATAAATAAAATGCCTTCATTCCGGCAGGGTTTACCAGCCGGCACGAGTATCAACAAGACAAACAAAAGCCAAAATCGTCAAAACTACATGGATCAAGTGGCTCTGAGCTGGCACATACATATATTTGTGTTAGCTACATAAAGGTAAGTGATCAATCCATGAAGTAAACTAAATGACGATCTCCTGGCTTTGCTCTGTATCTTCTCTCGAGTCTTGACAGAGAAATGACCGAGATCGCAAAAAGAAGAAAAGAACAGAGAGGACTAGTACACTAGGTGGATTCGAAAATGGAAATACCGAGAAAAGAAATCATGTCGCGCAGGGTGGTATAATGGTTCAGGCGTCGCATGTGTTGGCCTTGTCGACTCCCGTGGCGGTGACCTTGACGTGGGTGCAGATAGCCATGGTCTTGTTGTTCTTGCCGGAGTACTCGATCTTGACGTCGGACATTGTGACGCCTTCGCAGGGCTTCTTTTCGGAGCAGAGCAGGCTGACGGCCTCGGGGTGGCGGAGGTGCCGGTGATGTTTTGAAGGTAACGTCCTTGACGGTGACCCTGTCGGCGTCGCCCTTAGAGGTGCAAAGTTTGTTGGGGCAGTACTTCTGGTCGATGATGATGGGGTAGCCTGAGTCGTCCATCTCGATGTTCTCGTAGTGGATCTTGGATGCTACGAGGGCGACTTGGCGTCCTCGTACGACTTGATGCGGAGGCCATTGGTGGAGCCCTTGAGCACGCAGTTCTTGACGGAGATGTCGGTCACGTCCTTCTCGTCCTTGTACCTCCCGAGGCTGCCAATGCTGATACCATGGCCTGGGCCGCAGGTCACGCCGCTGATGTTGACTTGTGTGGAACCGGGGCCAATGGAGATGCAGTCGTCGCCAACGCCGATGGTGGTGTCGATGATGCTGACATTGGACGAGTCGCCCATGTGGATGCCGTCGGTGTTGGGGCTGTCCCCGGGCGCGTTCACCTTCACGTCCTTGACGGTCACGCCCTTGCACTGGAAGATGTTCATGTGGAAGAACTTGGAATTGATGATAGAGATGCCTTCGATGAGTGCGTCGTCGCAGAAGTCCAGCACCAACGACTGCATGGTACATGTATGCATGCACATTTACGTACATACGAATAGCATTTCCTTTCATTGATACTAAGCAGAATGCGCGCACGAATACGCATATCTACAATTAATTATTACTGTATAATGTTATGCACGCGTACGTACGTTTGGCAATATCTTGCAGTTGTAGTTCTTTTGGCAGCTGTTTTTGGTCCAGACGGCCTTGCCCTGACCGTCGATGTTGCCTTCGCCGGTGATGGAGAGCTTCTTCACGCGCATGATCTCGATCCAGTTAGACTTGAACTTGGCCAGGTCGTTGGAAGCTAGCAGGTTGCCTTCCAGCTTGATGTTGAGTCCGTCGCCCTTGCACGGCCCCGTGAAATTCAGAGCTCCAGTCAGGAAATCACCCTTGGGGATGATGATGGTCGGGTTCCCGGTGCTACCGCATGCCGAGGCCCATGCCTCCTCCAGCGCCTGCATGCAATTGCAATGCAATCCACCACATGATCCATCGATCCATCATCATTCTTATATTCTCTCTCCTTCAGCACGTACGTACCTCGGTGCAGTCCGTTGTGCCGTCGGGCTTGGCGCCGAGCTTGGTGATGTCGTACTCCCCGCCCTCACCGGACGCCGCCGGACCGGACGCCGCCGGACCATCTGCGCTCTTCTTCTTCTCCGCCTTGCCTTTGGCAGCATATGCCGCGCTCACCACCGCCAGGAGCAACAAGACTCTCATCGCAACGTTCCTCAACGCCATTTTGGCTGTGGAATCCTCCTCGATCCTTGATCCTTTCAGGCCAGGAGCTTCAGAGCCCAACCTTATATACACATCTGTTCAGGGGCGACGGGTGTTCGGTTTGATTATTCGCTATGCTCATGGCATGCATGCTCATTTGCTATTTTCAGGTTGTGGTTGCCGGCTAAACCGGGTTGCTGTCCACTGGTTATTTTTGGATCACATTTGCTACTTTGATTCCATGTTGCTTTCTCGTATTATCTCTCAAAAAAAAAGCTCCATCTCATACAGTACATGGGATACAACACCTCCCCAACATTTCATCCCAATAAGGTGTTGTAGGCATGGGAAATGAAAATAAAAATGAGAAGAAAAACTAAACTATAACATAAATAGGACAATCACATATAATAAAAAGGATACAAAACAACAAAGAGAAAAAAAAAGGAAAATATTTTTGCTGTTGTGCTTTTAAAAAGGTTCATCGTGTATTTTAATATTGTGCATACAAAAAAGGTAATCTTGTATTTAATCAATATTCACAGGTATTCGTGGTTATTTTTGGATCACTTTTACTAATTCTATTCCAAGTTGGCAAGTTGCTTGTGTCTCAAAATTCAACTCCATCTCTTTCTTATATTTCTCTCGAAAAGAGCTCTATCTCGTACATGGGACATAGGAGCATCTCCAACAGATCCCAAATACTTCATCTGAAATAGTGTGTTTTAAGCATGGAAAATGAAAATAAAAATATGAAGAAAAAATAAACTATAAAATAGTGTGGTTGGATGGTTAGGTGGACAGTAGTATTTCCTAGCAGAAAGTCCTTTTTACCGGAGCCGGTATCTACCGGCAAAACATCCGCCGTCGGTCTGCTTTGTGATTCGTGTAATAAAAGGTCCCCATCAATTGTATAGTAGTGTATTTGTTCAGACCCTTCTGTATATTGGCATTAAAACATCACTATCAGCTGGCCAACCACTGCTTGTGCACAAGTGCATGCACATTTAAGACAGATTCTCTCTCCCATCTCTCCTAAAGAACGCACACTTTAATATTTTTTATGATATTTTAGACCATTCATATCTTTTAAATCATAATTTCGTTTTTGAATTCTTTTATATATTCAAACTCTTGGCGTCAAGACCTTTAGAACGGGATCAATCTTGAATACATTCAAACATGTTTAAATTTCAATGTTTCAAATAAGTGAAATCAGTTTTCTGAAATATATTTGAACGAGTGAAATATGTTTATTGAAATGATTGAAATCAATTTTTATATGAGTAAAATATCAGTTCTGCAAGCGCACAATGAAATTAATTTGTAATATATCTTTTGTAATAAGTGAAAAAGATTTTTCAAAACGAGTGAAATACAATATTTCAATTGAAAGTGGCCCAAAGAAGCAATCTGAAAAGGGAAGAGCTTGTTCTGAAGGAACCGCACTCAAAGGATGAGTGTAATGTATTTTCTGAAATGAGTGAAATGTGTTTTTTTAGTGAAATAAGTTTACTGAAACTGAAAAATCAAATTTGTGAGGATGAGTAAACAAATATTCAAAAGAAACCTATTTCAAAAGAAATAGCATGAACAAAACCTATTCGTAAGAAATATGTGAAATAAACCTATTTTATAAAATGTGGTAAAATATAATTGAAATAATTGAAATCAATTTTTATATCAGTGAAATATGAGTTTCGCAAGCGTGCAGCGAAATTAGTTTTGAAATATATCTTTTGTAATGTTTTTTCAATGGAGTGAGTGTAATATTTTTTCACTGGAGTGAGTGTAATGTTTTTTCTGAATGAACGAAATCTGTCTTTCGTAAATGAATGCAATATCTGTCTTTCGTAAATGAGTGTAATGTGTTTTCTAAAATGAGTGAAATCTATCTTTTGTAAATGATTACAATGTGTTTTCTGAATCTAGTGAAATATGAAATTGACTGGAAGATTTTTCGAAACTAGTGAAATGTGTTTTCAAACTTGTGAAACTGATTATTTCAAATCTTTTTTAAATGTCCAAAATCTGTTTTATGAAACGAGTGAAATTGTTTTTTAATTGATAGTTTATAGAATTGAGTGAAATTGTTTTTTTAATAATTGAAAACAGTTTTTTGCAAAGGGTGGAATCTATTTCAAAATGAGTGAAAGTTGTCTTTTTCACTGAGTGAAATCAATTTCGAAATGAAATATGAAACTATAAAATTTAAACTATTCAGAATATATCCGAGATCGGTCTTATTTTAAAGATCTTATCGCCATGAATTCAAATATATAAAAGTAATTGAAAACGGAATTTTGATTCAAAAGATATCAATGTTCAAAAGATTTGCTATGGAAATTTATATGCGCTTTTTAGTGGAGAGAGAGTTAACGTACTGAGCATACCCATGCTTCCATATTCTGACAAAATCTGGAGTACATGCAGAGGGGGCCACACACCATGTTGTATTCCTTTGTGTATTCTAGTGCAAAAATGATTAGCTAGTTTATACTCTGAAACCAGCACCAATCTCAACGTTGCCTACATGCGGTGGATCTTTGACCGGTACCTACCGGTTCCGGTAAAAAAACTTAGTCGTATTTCCTAGCCAATCAGGGTTCAAGTCGTGGTGCTCGCATTTATTCATGGGTTTATAGAATCTCCGGCGATGCGTGCTCAGTGGGAGGAGACGTTCCTATCAAATACGAGGCGTTTTTGGTGGCTTCTTCAATCTCAAGATTATATGCCGGCTCAGTCTCTCGGAGGTGCTCATAGGGGTAGGATGTACGTGCATGTTCATAGAGATGAGTATGTGCATATATATAAGCGTCTACATTTCTACTGTGTCTCAAAAAAAAGTACAAAACAAAGAGAGAGAAAAAGAAAAATCATATACATATAAATAATAAATGTAAATGCTTCAAAGTATAATAAAGGAAAATAAGAAGAAGGGAAAAGGTGAAGGAAAAAATAAACGAGTAACACGAGTAAAGCTACACGTACGGGAATTTTACAGGCTCTTACGGAGTTGATCCAATGTGGCACTTTATAATTGGGTGTCAATTGAGGAATTAAATGGGCATGTTTAGTTTATTGGAAGGTGCCCGTCAGAGCCTACAGGAGATTTTTTAAGCAACACCCTGCCAAACAGAGTCTATATCTCCTCTGTTGAGAGATATACAGGGACGATTCCAAGGGGGGACGAGGGGCGGCTAGACCCCCCTGTCGATTTTGTTTTTACGTAATAACGATCAAACTTCTGGTAAAAGTAGGTGAAAATAATGAACGCGTGGCTAACTTCGCCCCCCCTAACCACGTGAAGTGCAAAACTGTAAAGCCCATCTATAGCAGGCCCCTGCAGCAGCCCACAACAGGGAAACGAAGGACGTAATTAGCGTCGTTTTCTTTCCTTCTAATTACTTGCCTCCGATGCTATCGCTAAGGTATAGCCGCCGTCTAGGGCAGTTCCTTATTCAGCGCCATGCAATTCCTAAATCAAGATCTGACTGTCGAAGGGGGCAAGACGATCCAATGGATGCACGGCGGCCGGCCGGCCGGCCGCACAGCTAGCTTGATCGGCGATGAGGCAAGTAATTACTCTCGTTTCTCATTCTCCTTACTTCATCCTGGGCATATATTTTGTAATTAGATTAATCTGTACCTTTAGAACTAAAGGATTGGGACAACACAAACTGTATACGTAAAATTGTTATTAGGAAATATTCCTGCATTGTTTATTTAGTTCATTAGCATGTGAATTACCCTTTGTATTTCTTTTATGGCAACTTTTAGTAAAAATGAAATTGTTTCAAGCCACCACATGTTTTGTTCTCTTGATGAAATCTTTCATTAACCTAAGCCATTGATGAAATCTCTTGATGAAAGCCACCATGAGTCGTGGTGCTTGCACAAAAAAAAAAATCCAGTGAGTCACCACACGGAAAACCTTGCCCCCCTATGTTAGAATCCTGGCTCCGTCCCTGGAGATATATGGCTCCCTCGACTATAGACCACCCGGTCTGGGCTAGCCCAGTCAATACGAAGGGCCGGGGTAGTCTTTTCCTGCCTTCTTATTCGCTCGCCCCGTTTTTTACATGGTTTTACTTGAAACAGTAATCGGATGGTTTCGATACTTCTTGGGGTCAATACTTCCTCTATTTTACCTTTTTAATATTTAATATTTTCATTCTTTGTCGTATTTTTTTATTTTCTTCTATCTCTTTCTTTTGCTGTGTTTTTAAAAAGGTTCATCACGTATTTCAATATTGTGCATACAGAAAAGGTGCTCATGTATTTAAATCGATATTCACATGTATTGCAAAATGTTCAACATGTATTTGAAAATTATTCATCATGTATTTAAATAGTATCCATCATGTATTACAAGCAAGGAAAAAAATAGCACGCTATTTGTAATAGCGCAGCCTTCAAAAAAACGCTATAAACGAAATAGCGTGCTAATAGCACGCTATTTTGCAAAATAACGTTTCACAAAACATTATTCAGATTTCAGCATATAGCATACAAATGACAGATATATCAACACAAATGACAGATTTCAGCAGCTAAAACCAAGGCTAAAACATTGTTCAGATAACGAAGCACGGTCCAGATATAGGCATATAGCACTGTTCAGAGTTCATACATTCAGATTTCAGACAAACAAAGTAGACAGATAAATTAAGCAGCCAACAAACATGGTCCAGAATAGCAGAAATAAGGACTTAGGACTTTAGGAGCCAGCCAACAACGTTGCAGAAGCTCAATCAGAATCAGATGAACTTGCTGCCATGGCGACAGCGACCCGAGCAAGAGGATTAGAGGAGGCGACGAAGACCCGAGGAGGTGATCGCGACCGAGGAAGCGATCTGGCGACCGAGGCGGCAAGAGCCGGCCGACCATTGCTGGAGGAGACGGGCGAAGCACTGGCGGCCGCCGCTACCACCGTCACCTCGTTCGATTTGGGAAGGGCTCGCTCAATAGGTTGGCTAGGGTTCGCTCGGCTGGAGGAGAAGATATGCTTGGTTACTGGGCCAGAAAGCCCAAAAGTATAGTGGGCTGATGAAAATTTTGTCTGAAAAAAAAACACCGTCGAAAAAATAGCGCCGATACGCGCTATAGCGCGCAATCGCCGTATTTAGCGTGAATAGCGCCGTAGCGAGTGAAATCTGCATAGCGTAGCGTTTAGTTTTCAGAAACGCTATAGCGCGCTATTAGCGCCGCTATAGCGTGCTATTTTTTTCCTTGATTACAAGATGTATATCATGCACTAAAAATAATATCCATCATGTATTACAAGATGTACGTCATGTATTACAAGATGGACGAACTCGAGGAGGATCGGAAATCGGAAGACCATCTCAATGAAGAAGGGGCGTCATCTGCCCAAATGGCGTCCTGCTTTGCTATCTATATTATGTACTTGCCCAGGGGATATTATATTCAACTATTTTCCTATCTTTATTAACGACCACAAATATGACAGTATTAAACCTATCAAAGGTCATATTGCACTGGGTGATGACCAAATAAGCTCTATTGCCCCCGCGTCACCCCCCGTCGAGTTCGTCCACCTGGACGGAATAGGCAGAGCTTCGGCGTAGATTTCTGCCGTCTCCTTGGGCGGTGAGGTTAGGGTTTCTCATCCAGCGTGTGCGGCGACGAGTCCATGAGGGTGGATGCATGAGAGAACTCCCTGGTGCATAAATTTGATGTCCTATAAATACAAAAGTTAGACAATTATTTCTTTTTCTTGTAGGTGTTACACAATTATTTCACCCCCAAGCCTTGTGAACATGACTATATACGTGTGTGAAGTGTACATGGTTATTTAAATAATTTTGACAAAAGTGGATTGCCCCCGCGCCGGGCGACTCAGGTGGATCCAATCCTCACGGCCGCAGGGGTCGCTGTCTCCTCTCTCCCTTCCCTCCGTCGCTACCGGAGGACACTGTCGGGCTAAGCCAAGGCGGCCGGCGGTGGTGGTGGAGGCTCCTCCCTTCCCTGCCTCGGCAGGTCACGCGGGACCTCCTAGCGCGTGGAGGCGTCGCCAAGACCTGCGCCAGGGCGGCGCTCAACTAATTCCCGACATTGGCTTGGGCAGCGGTGTGGGTCGCATGACGGCTGATCTCGTCGCTCTAGTCATCGTGGAGATCTCTGGACCTGGAGCGGTGACCCCGGTAGGCATGGCGGCGGCGGCCTCGGTTGGCAGCGCTCGAGGGTGGTGGATGGACGAATGCTTGACTGCGTGGGTGGTGAGGTGTCGGTGGATCTCCTCCCCACTGCAGCATCTCTCCTGTTGCACTTGGTGGCTTGTAGTCTCAGTCATCGAACTCGATGCATTGGCGGGGGCTGGTAGAGGTTGCTTTGGATCGGAGGAAACTCTGGATGGCTAGCTCATTCCAACAGTGGCAATGACCAAGGTCGCCGCTCTCCTCCTTGCAGGATCTATCGAGGTCCCTCCCCTCCATCCTGACCCCATGCCTAGGTGAAGACCCATCAGATTTGGCGGTGGAGGCACTGCGTGTGTCGTGCCCTTCTAGGAGGTGTTGCCTGGGGTGTTTGGGTGCTCGGTTAGAGGAACTGCTGGCAGAGGAGATGCGGGCAATGGCAACAGGTGGTGTTCGTGAAGGTGGAGCGGCGTGGCATCTGGAGCGTCGACAACGGCGGACCTCGGTGGCATGAGGCTGCGGGGAGTCGGCGGTAGACATGTGTTGATGGACGAGGGCAAGATGGTGGCGTTGTCTAGCGTCGTGGTGGCGTCAACAATAGTTGGGCCTGCCAAGGCTTATGCATTGATCTCTCTTGAAGATGGGGCGACAGAAGATGGCGGCGGCGGATTTTAGAGAATGCACATGTGGTGCCCGCTGAGAGTGTGATGCACAGGTTTGTGCCCCAGACCCGGCGATGCGGCTTAGTTGTGGCCTCCGCTTTTAGATGTTGGGCTTCGGTGTGAGGTCTTAACAGGCGGCCCTGACCATGTGCATCCCCCTTCATCAAGTTGATAGGAGTAACGACTGATGTTGCTAGCAAGGTGGTTTTAGACTTATTGATGTATTACTTTGTAAGGTGTTGGTGAATAATTAATAAAATGGTTGTATGCATCGCCCTAATGCAGAGGCCAGGGGTCATCCTCTGTTTCAAAAAGGCTCTATCACGTTAATACGAGTCAAACTTTTAATCTGTTCTAGTTGTTTCATTTTTTTTCATCATAATAATGACAAATATCTTATGACTATGATATGTCTTGGTATAAATATTTAGCAATTGATCGGACAGAAATAAGTGGTTTCATGACTAAATTAGGAACATCTGTACACTTGAATTTAAATAGGATAGATGATATTATCTAGATACACATGAATGTCAAAAGTACTTGCTATGATATATCAACATCGATCTGTTTAGATATACAATTATGAAGACTCGTTGTATTTTTTTCCTTTGATAAGAAGACTCGTCATGTTTTGTTTAAATAGAGTTATCATGATCACAATTTGTCAATTCAATTGGAAGAATAAGTGCAGCGAATTGAAAATTTTGTTGATGTATTGACAATAAAAATGTCAAGCCTTTTAAATGATGAACTATGTGCACGTTCTTGACCATATTACCATTGTTCTCTTCTATCATTGACCAATATATGCATCCTATCCCTTTTTTGGAAGACAAAGTAAAATCTTGTTCAGTAAAATGACCTTAAATTATATTTGCCATTCGCATTTTTGATTAGTGTCAATGTCATTACGCAAGTGAAAGGATCTATATGGACCTAGAGAGGGGGTGGTGAATAGGTACAAGTATAAATTTTACTTCACTTATTAGAAATTTTAGGCCTTGCGGAATATAAAGTGTGTGCCTAAATATGCTAGGATGAGATAACAACCTATATGATGCTCTCAAGTTCAGTAGACAAAAGGAAAGAACACAAGTAAACAAGCTATACGATTGGGGGTTAACTGAAGACTTGGAAAGAAAGATGTATCTCAATGGTTACTCCCTTGGAGGGGAGATAATTGCCATGGGGGAGGTGGGAGAACCACCAAGGCCCAACCAACATCGCAAAGGCACAATTTCTTCTGCTTGAGATATAACCACAAAGTCGATTCTCAACCACTAGTGGTAAACCTTGAAGTAACTATGTCATGCAAGTGCACATGGCTGGTTGAAGCACTCCCGTAGAAGTATAATCCTAGTTTAGTATCATTTCCAACAAAGAGCACAAGAGAGTGTTAATATGAGCGTTTAGGTCACACATGAAGTGTCACAAGTCTCGCGTGAATTGACTAGTTTGGCATCTCCAAGAATTATGGTGATAATAGTGGAAGAGTAATTGCTAAGTAAACTAAATGGGCTAAAACTAAGATTGTAAGTAAATAACTTTAAATTAAATAACATAGAATAAATTGCATTTTTGGTAATGGAGAGGTTAAGCGCATAGAGATTCACTTAATGGTGAATAACGAGTGTCGGGTGTAGCGGTAATGTCAATTTACTTAGTTATGTGATAACCCTTTGCATTGTATGTTCTGTAGGCAAGTCCCTCTTGAATAGTGAAACTCCTCCTATTGGGATTGTTTGACTCTATTGTCCTGCCTTCTGTTACTATCAACTCAACAATTAAGCTCATTAGAATGGACCAATACTTTAAGCATCATGGCTTCCCTATCTCCTTGTATTGTCTTCTCTCCTCATTGACACTAATTAACACCTGTCATCTAGAGGTGACAAATTCACTGGATAATAAGTGCTTACCCATGTAGGTATTTACACCTTGTCGTCCGGGCCCTTGAATTGGACAACAAGCATTACACTCGACATGGGTAACCAACCTTGTAATATACCACAATAGGCTTAGATACAAACGAATTCCACCAATATTCTACATCTCCCACGCCTAGGGAAATTACTCACGCATGAGAGATGGATTACAATGAGACACGGAAATCATACAAAAGGGAACCATATAAATATGACCAAATTTTGCCACAATAAAATAAATGATTAAACCGATCTTGACCCTTGGGCAAAGGTACTAATAGAGTTTACAAACCCTAACCTTATAAGTTGGTACCGCTCTCTAGCCTTGGTAGTAAGCATAGGTAATCCAAGATATGTGAAGGGTATACTTTACTTCTAATTCAATATATTGGTAAGCTCATTAGATCTATCATTGATAATGTTAATGGGTGCTCGAAATTATTTATATACTTAACCTTCCCAGTGGAATCACTGGGTTTCTGTAGTATGATTTTTAGATTGATAAGTTGTTGTGGATCAGCAGGCAGGATAATTCACGTCTAATTGACACATTGGATTACAGGATAACTCAATCCAAACGATTTCTCACTAGGAAGGTCGATAAGTCCATTATCCATGCATCATTGATTACTAGTTGGAGTAATTAACTAGCCATGACAAATAGTAATGTGGATAGGGGGTCACCTTGTATAACACCCCTTTTAGGATCACCTTTGTACAAACCATGCCATTAAGAACAAATGATGTGGAAGCACTGGATAAAACCATCTTGACCCATCTACACTATTTTCACCAAATCCTAGGTGATAACATGAAAAGTATAGCACTATCTTCAACTTTACCAAATGCCTTTTAAAAATCAACCTTGATATAATGAATTTATTTTTAGGTTTATAGCATTGATGAGTATATCCAAAACACCAAGCCAAACAGTCTTGGATGGTATTGTTCTTAACAAAGCCATGTTGATTTTTGTTGAAACTAAACTTCATTGCCTTGCATTCCCGCGCACGAATGTCATGGGTCAGTTTTGGGGCGGCTGTTTGTGAAAACTCTTGTTCCAACCTCACCTCAGGTTGAATGAATACGAAAGGGATTTCATATTTATCACTAACCTATTGGAAAAAAAGTCTATCCACAATGTGTAGTTTATCTTTGTAACATAAAAGTACTAATCGATGGTAACTATCTATCATAGACGTACTAGCCTTAAATGTTGTTGTACCTGTCTAGTTTACAAATAGATGGGAAAAAAGTACCCATGATACATTTTCATATTTACATAATAAATCCTATGGCTGGTCACAAATTGAGGGAATTCGTGTATACCCGACATGTCTTCTTTCTATTTTAATAGAATTGAGACCTCCAGGGATGACTTCAGTGCACCCACACAATAGAGATGTCATCATAAAAAAATCTCAGCTTCAAATTAAACTTACTCAAGAGAAACAAAAAGGGGTACTTGTTTTGTGAATAGGGTTTTTCCTACCACTCACATAAAAATTTCAGCTTTTCGATTCTCAACTTTTGTGCAAATTTTCCTTTCATTTATGATATTGTAAAATAGATATACATATTGGGCCAAGTGAAATCAGATTGTTTTCAGAAAAAGTTGTGATGGGCTCTCGTGGCTCGGCAGCATGGTAGAACTGCAAAGCGATCAGAGCACCAAATACTTGTAGACCCTACTATGATATCTAGTTACCACAGACGGGTGGGATTAGATGCATTTGTGATATAAGACAGATCATAACACACAAATATGTCATTCCAAAGTAGTCACATTGAACAACACCATAAATTAATCTATAACATGTATTACTCCTTTCTTTTGGGTTTGTAAGCAAGACACACCTTTTTAGGTATTCTGTTTTACTAACAAACTATGTGTAATATTCTACAAAAGATATATGTTTAGAAACTTCATGCGATGACGAATCTGAAGATTTTTTTTTGCATATAGCACGTGTTTCTCTAGTCAAATTGAACAACTAAAAGCATGTGCCCGACTTATAAACCTGGTAGAGGTACTATATATGTTTGTAGAACTTGTCCTATCAAAATTTGTTATGTATTGTGATATTTTATCGCTATCATCAGCAAACTAAAAGGTAATAATTCGTCATTGTGATATCTATCAAATTCATGTTTTCTTAATTTTAGCCAAGTGGATTTTTAATAGCATCTATCATGAACAATATGTTATGCCCATGCTCAGGCCCCACACGCTCCCGCCATGGTCTTCATGCAGAGCCCACACTTATTGAGCCGAGGGCAACAAACATGTGACCCCCCACATCACCTCCCCTAGTGGCTCGGGCTAGAAACCCTAGCCACCGCCACTACCTCCCCTTGTCCCCTCCCCTGCAGCCACTGCAGGGTGCTCCAAGCAATGCCTGGGCTAGCCCCGAGGAAGGTGGTAGTGGGGCATTTCCCTGCTGGCGCAGCACGGATGCATGATGAGGTGTCACGCAATGCTGTGGATTCTCCAGGTAGCAAGGTGGCATATCATGGCGACATGGCAGCTCCCAGGAGGGAAGGCGGAGCAGCAAGCAAGTGATATCTTTCCCGATGGTGTTCCCTTGCGGGGAGTCGGTGACATGCTGCAGGTGTCCACAAATGTGAGTGGTGGTATGGCGTTAGTGTTGGGGAACGCAGTAATTGCAAAAAAATTCCTACGCACACACAAGATCCATCTAGGTGATGCATAGCAACGAGAGGGGAGAGTGTTGTCCACATACCCTCGTAGACCAAAAGCGGAAGCGTTATGACAACGCGGTTGATGTAGTCGTACGTCTTCACGATCCGACCGATCCTAGTACCGAAAGTACGGCACCTCCATGATTTGCACAAGTTCAGCTCGGTGACGTCCCACGAACTCTAGATCCAGCTGAGGTCGAGGGAGGGTTTCGTCAGCACAACGGCATGATGACGGTGATGATGAAGTTACCGACGCAGGGCTTCGCCTAAGCACTACAACGATATGACCGAGGTGGAAATATGTGGAGGGGGGCACCGCACACGGCTAAACAATCAACTTGTGTGTCTATGGGGTGCCCCCCTCCCCGTATATAAAGGAGTGGAGGAGGGGGAGGGTCGGCCCTCTCATGGCGCGCCCAAGGGGGGAGTCCTACTCCCGGTGGGAGTAGGATTCCCCCTTCCCTTGTTGGAGTAGGAGAAGAAGGAAGGAGGAGAGAGGGAGAAGGAAAGGGGGGCCGGCCCCCCACCCCAATTCGGATTGGGCTTGTGGGGGCGCCCCCACCTTGGCCGCCTCCTCCTCTCTCTCACTAAGGCCCAATAAAACCCATAGACTCCCCGGGGGGTTCCGGTAACCCCCCGGTACTCCGATAAATGCCCAAACTCACCCGAAACCATTCCGATGTCCAAACATAGCTTTCCAATATATCGATCTTTATGTCTCGACCATTTTGAGACTCCTCGTCATGTATGTGATCACATCCAGGACTCTAAACAACCTTCGGTACTTCAAAACACATAAACTCATAATACCGATCGTCATCGAACGTTAAGCGTGCGGACCCTACGGGTTCGAGAACTATGTAGACATGACCGAGACTCATCTCTGGTCAGTAACCAATAGCGGAACCTGGATGCTCATATTGGTTCCTCCATATTCTATGAAGATCTTTATCAATCAAACCGCAAAACAATTGTTGTTCCCTTTGTCATCGGTATGTTACTTGCCCGAGATTTGATCGTCGGTATCTCAATACCTAGTTCAATCTCGTTCAACAAATCTCTTTACTCGTTCGTAATGCATCATCCATAACTAACTCATTAGTCACATTGCTTGCAAGGCTTATAGTGATGTGCATTACGAGAGAGGGCCCAGAGATACCTCTCCGACAATTGGAATCACAAATCCTAATCTCGATATATGCCAACTCAACAAACACCATCTGAGACACCTGTAGAGCATCTTTATAATCACCCAGTTACATTGTGACGTTTGATAGCACACTAAGTGTTCCTCCGGTATTCGGGTCATAGGAACATCTATAAGTCATGGAGAAAGCAATAATAACAAACTAAACGATCATCGTGCTAAGCCAACAAATGGGTCAAGTCAATCACATCATTCTCTAATGATGTGATCCCGTTAATCAAATGACAACTCATGTCTATGGCCAGGAAACTTAACCATCTTTGATTCAATGAGCTAGTCAACTAGAGGCATACTAGTGACACTCTATTTGTCTATGTATTCACACATGTACTAAGTTTCCAGTTAATACAATCCTAGCATGAATAATAAACATTTATCATGATATAAGAAAATACAAATAACAACTTTATTATTGCCTCTAGGGAATATTTCCTTCAGTCTCCCACTTGCACTAGAGTCAATAATCTAGATTACGCAGTAATGATTCTAACACCCATGGAGTCTTTGTGCTGATCATGTTTTGCTCGTGAGAGAGGCTTAGTCAACGGGTCTGCAACATTCAGATCCGTATGTATCTTGCAAATCTCTATGTCTCCCTCCTTGACTTGATTGCGGATGGAATTGAAGCGTCTCTTGATGTGCTTGGTTCTCTTGTGAAATCTGGATTCCTTTGCCAAGGCAATTGCACCAGTATTGTCACAAAAGATTTTCATTGGACCCGATGCACTAGGTATGACACCTAGATCGGATATGAACTCCTTCATCCAGACTTCTTCATTTGCTTCTTCTGAAGCAGCTATTGAAGGAAATATGCCCTAGAGGCAATAATAAAGTTATTATTTATTTCCTTATATCATGATAAATGTTTATTATTCATGCTAGAATTGTATTAACCGGAAACATAATACATGTGTGAATATATAGACAAGCAGTGTCACTAGTATGCCTCTACTTGACTAGCTTGTTAATCAAAGTATGGTTATGTTTCCTAACCATGGACAAAGGTTGTTATTTGATTAACGAATCACATCATTAGTTGAATGATCGTGACATGACCCATTCCGTTAGCTTAGCACCCGATCGTTTAGTATGTTGCTATTGCTTTCTTCATGACTTATACATGTTCCTATGACAATGAGATTATGCAACTCCGTTTACGGAGGAACACTTTGTGTGCTACCAAACATCCTGGCATGGCTGGGTGATTATAAAGGTGCTCTCTGGTGTCTCCAAAGGTACTTGTTGGGTTGGCGTATTTGAGATTAGGATTTGTCACTCGAATGTCGGAGAGGTATCTCTGGGCCCTCTCGGTAATGCACATCACTTAAGCCTTGCAAGCATTGCAACTAATGAGTTAGTTGTGAGATGATGTATTATGGAGCGAGTAAAGAGACTTGCCGATGCTGAGATTGAACTAGGTATTGGATACCGACGATCGAATCTCGGGCAAGTAACATACCGATGACAAAGGGAACAACGTATGTTGTTATGCGGTTTGACCGATAAAGATCTTCGTAGAATATGTAGGAACCAATATGGGCAGCGGGTCCGCTATTGGTTATTGACCGGAGACTTGTCTCGGTCATGTCTACATGTTCTCGAACCGTAGGGTCCGCACGCTTAAGGTTTTGATGCGGTTTCATTATGAGTTTATATATTTTGATGTACCAAAGGTTTTTCGGAGTCCCGGATGTGATCACGGACATGACGAGGAGTCTCGAAATGGTCGAGACATAAAGATTGATATATTGGATGACTATATTCGGACACGGAATAGTTACGGGAGTTTTAGGAGAAAAAGAGTCTGGGAGGTTACGGAACCCCAGGAAGTAATGGGCCTTGATGGGCCCTATTGGAGAAAGAGAGGGCGGCCAGGGCAAGTGGCGTGCCCCTCCCTTGAGTCCGAATAGGACAAGGAAGGGCGGCGCCCCCTTGCCTTCCCCTCTCCTACTCCTTCCTTCCCCTCCTTCTTGGATTAGGAAAGAGGAAACCTACTTGGAGTAGGTTTCCCCCCTAGGCGCGCCTCCCCTTAGGCCGGCCCCTCCTCCCTCCCTTCTTTATATCTGGGCGGGGCACCCCATAGACACACAAGTTGATCATCGTGATCGTTCCTTATCCGTGTGCGGTGCCCCCTCCACGATATTACACTCGCTCATATTGTGGCGGTGCTTAGGCGAAGCCTGCGACGATTGAACATCAAGATCGTCACCACGCCGTCGTCTTGATGGAACTCCTCCCGTACCTCTGCTGGATCGGAGTTGAGGTGCGTCATCGAGCTGTCGTGTGTCAAGAACTTCGGAGGTGCGAATAACGGTGCTTGGATCGGTTGGGCGGGAAGGCGTCGACTACTTCCTCTATGTTGCGTCAACGCTTCTGCTTTTGTCTACGAGGGTACATAGACAACACTCTCCCCTCTCGTTGCTATGCATCACCATGATCTTGCGTGTGCGTAAGAAATTTTTTGAAATTACTACGTTCCCCAACAGTGGTATCCGAGCCAGGTTTTATGGTTTGATGTTATATGCACGAGTAGAACACAAGTGAGTTGTGGGCGATATAAGTCATCTTGCTTACCGGCATGTCATACTTTGGTTGGCGGTATTGTTGGATGAAGCGGCCGGACCGACATTACGCGTGCGCTTCGCGAGACTGGTTCCACCGCCGTGCTTTGCACACGGTGGCTAGCGGTGTCGGTTTCTCCAACTTTAGTTGAACCGAAAAGTAGCTCGCCCGGTCCTTGCGAAGGTTAAAACAGCACCAACTTGATGAACTATCGTTGTGGTTTTGATGCGTAGGTAAACGGTTCTTGCTCAGCCCGTAGCAGCCACGTAAAACTTGCAACAACAAAGTAGAGGACGTCTAACTTGTTTTTGCAGGGCATGTTGTGATGTGATATGGTCAAGACGTGATGAGATATAAGTTGTTGTATGAGATGATCATGTTTTGTTGAAGTTATCGGCAACTGGCAGAAGCCCTATGGATGTCTCTTTGTTGCATAAGATGCAAGTGCCAAACAATTGCTTTACTTTATCGCTATACGATAGCAATAGTTGCAAGAGCAATAGTTGGTGAGACAACCATGTTATGACACATTGATATAGATCAAGATGATGAAGATCATGGTGTCGTGCCGGTGTAACGCCCCGGATCCGATGCGCCAGGTGTCCGCCAGTTTTTTGCCGTCGTTGCCATGTCATTTGCTTGCGTGTTGCATTTGCCATATCATCATATGCATTTCATATCAGGTCATCATGTGCATTTCATTTTGCATACGTGTTCGTCTCATGCATCCGAGCCTTTTCCCCGTTGTCCGTTTTGCAATCCGGCACTCCTATGCCCTCCGGCGCCCCCCCTTTTGCCTCTTCTCTTGTGCGGATGTTAAATTTTCTCGGAATGGCCCGAGGTTTGCCAAGCGGCCTTGGTATAGCACCGGTAGACCGCCTGTCAAGTTTCGTGCCATTTGGAGGTCGTTTGATACTCCAACGGTTAGCAAGGGTAACCGTAAAGCCCCTTTGAGTTGCAGCCCAACACCCTTCCAAAGTGGCCCAAAACCCACCAAACTCCCTCCATGCTCTCGATCGTTCGATCACGATCGCGTGGCCAAAAACCGCACCTCATTTGGACTCTCCTAGCTCCCTCTACCTATAAATATGTCTCCCCCTTCCAAATTCGCGGATCATTTCCACCCTAACCCTAGCCCCGCTCCTCTCCGCGCCCACGGACACGTCCGGACAGAGCGACACGTCCGCCGCCAGCGCCCAGACGAATCGCGTCGCGCCCGTAGCTCCCAGCGCCGCCCGCCGCCTTGCGGCCAGCGAGCCCGCAGCCAGCCCGCCCGCCCATCGCCGTCGCCGCGCCCGTGCCTGGCGCCTCGACCCGCCGGCCATGCCCGCCCTTGCCAGCGCCGCCTCCGCCCGCCGCCTCGCCGGCAGCTTCGCTGCCGCCTGCCGCCTCCGTCTGCCCGCCGCCGGTGCGCCGCCGCCGCCATCTTCCGCCGGCGCCGACCCGGCGCGTCAAAGCCCGCCGCCGGCCGTGCCCTTCGCCGCAAGCCCGGCCCGTTCGCCGTCCCCATCGTCCGGATCCGGTGACCCCTCGCGGGATCCGCCTCCACCGTCGCCGGCCTCCCTCCGTTCATCGTCGCGGCGCCGCCGCAGCGGGATCGGGAAGGAGCGATCCAGCTTCGTCCGCTCACCGTTGGCCGGGCCTCCACCGCGCCACGTGGGCCCGTCCGGCCAGCTCCTCCTCGCGTGGCCAGCAGCCTCGCGCTGTCCGGCCTCCTCCTCCAGCGGGCGAAGCCCATGGTGAGGCCACCCCAGCGCCCCCTCCTTTTTTTCTCTGTTGTGGCCCGGTCGGTTTGGCCCATATCATTTTTTTCCAGTCCTACGAATTTAGCATTATCCGAGGAATTACAGATTTGCAGAAACCCGCTTGCACTTCATGCATATAATAACTCATAATCTGTGCATCATATGTAAAAACTTTTAACATGAAAAATGCTCAGAAAATTGTGTAGATTAATAATATGCCATTTTCATCCATGTTTAAAATGTTTAAAATGATGTTTGTTTAAATTTGCTCTAATGCCATGCTAAAATGATTTAATTCATAACTAAATAACCGTAGCTCGGTTTTAAATAAACTTTATATGTAAATGGGGTGGAAAAATGCCTAGTTTAACATGGTACACTTTATTTTCCTGTTTAACAACTTTAAAATATGTTTAGGGCAGAACAGTACCAAATCTAAAATATGCATATGAGGATTTTCCGGAAATGTTGTTTGTTGTTCCGGCCTCATTTAAACTTGCCTAGTTAGGTAGTTTCATTATGCTTCACCCCTTGCCATGTTTAACAACATTTAATATTGATGAGTAGCATAACCGAGAGAGAACTACATAATTGATGTGGTGTTCCGTCAATATGCAACTCGTTGCATATTGAGCTCCACTTAATTTGTAGGGTTGTTTGTTGCACTTTGCCATGCCATGCCGCATTAAACCGGACATGCATCATCCTTGGTTGTGCATCATGCCAAGTTTATGTGATGGTTGTTTACTATGTTGTTTGTTTCTTTCCGAGTTGCCTCTCTCGTTAGCTTCGGTTTCGTTCCGGAGTTGTGAGGATTCGTTCGACTACGTCTGTTTGTCTTCTTCATGGACTCATTCTTCTTCCTTGCGGGATTTCGGCAAGATGACCGCTTCTACAGATCTCACTACTATCATTGCTATGCTAGTTGCCTCGTTCTTCGCTATCTTTGCGCTACCTATTACTGTTTGTCCAGCCATCCCATATTGCCATGAACCCTAACCTTTGACACCTTTCCTATGCAAACCGTTGTTTGGCTATGTTACCACTTTGCTCAGCCCCTCTTATAGCGTTGCTAGTTGCAGGTGAAGTTGAAGAATTCTCCATGGTGGACAGGGTTTATGTTGGGATATCACAATATCTCTTATATTTTTAATGCATCTATATATTTGGTAAAGGGTGGAAGGCTCGGCCTTATGCCTGGTGTTTTGTTCCACTCTTGCCACCCTAGTTTCCGTCATACCGGTGTTATGTTCCCGGATTTTGCGTTCCTTATGCGGTCGGGTGATTTATGGGACCCCCCTGACAGTTCGCTTTGAATAAAACCTGTCCAGCAAGGCCCAACATTGACTTTTACCATTTTCCTCATCACCACCTACCTTTTTCCCTTGGGAGTCACTCTCTCGAGGGTCATCTTTATTTTAGCCCCCCACGGGCGGTCTTTGGTTCGAACCGAGCACTGCAGGGGCCCCTCGGGCAACTCGAGTCTGGTTTTACTCGTAGCTTTGTCTTATCCGATGTTGCCACGAGAACGAGATATGTGCAGCTCCTATCGGGATTGTCGGCGCATCGGGCGGTCTTGCTGGTCTTGTTTTACCATTGTCGAAATGTCTTGATGTCTGGGATTCCGAGACTGATCGGGTCTTCTGGGTGAAGGTCTATTCGCCGTTGATCGCGAGAGCTTGTCATGGGCTAAGTTGGAACACCCTGCGGGTATAAACTTTCGAGAGCGTGCCCGCGGTTATGTGGCGATGGGAATTTGTTAATGTCGGTTGTAGACAACTTGACACGGATCCGAATTAAAATGCATCAACCGAGTGTGTAGCGTGATGGTCTCTTCTCGTGGTCCGGAAGTGAACACGGTTTACGTGTTATGTTTGGCGTAAGTAGGTGTTCGGGATCACCTCTTGATCATTGCTAGCTTCACGACCGTTCCGCTTGTTTCTCTTCTCGCTCTTATTTGCGTTGGTTAGCCACCATACATTGCTTAGTCGCTGCTGCAACCTCACCACTTTACCCCTTCCTTTCCCATTAAGCTTTGCTAGTCTTGATACCCATGGTAATGGGATTCTTTGAGTCCTCGTGGCTCACGGATACTTCAAAACCAGTTTGCGGTGGCGCAACCAAGCTCAAGGAGGAGCTCGATGAAGATCTTGCCCTTTGTGTTGTTTCGTTCAAGTAGATCGATGAGTGGAGCCCAGTTGGGGTCGATCGGGGACCTTTATGCATTTGGGGTTCTTCTTTTATTTTGGTTCTGTAGTCGGACCTTGATTGTATCTGGATGATGTAATGCTTTATTCATGTAATTGTGTGGAGTGGCGATTGTAAGCCAACTATGTATCTCTTTCCCTTATGTATTACATGGGTTGTGTGAAGATTACCTCACTTGCGACATTGCTTTCAATGCGGTTATGCCTCTAAGTCGTGCTTCGACACGTGGGAGATATAGCCGCATCGAGGGCATTACAAGTTGGTATCAGAGCCTTCCCCGACCTTAGGAGCCCCACTGCTTGATCGTTTTTAGCGGCCGAGTTGTGTCTAGAAAAATGTTTTGAGTCATTTAGGATTATATATATCGGAGAGTTAGGAATTCTTTTTACTCCTCAGTCCCTTCGTCGCTCTGGTGAGGTCTCCTGACATAGAGTTTTGACTCTTCTCTTCTCAAATTTCACTAAAAAAAAATTAGGATCACGCGGGTATCTTAGAATCGTTCCGATGGTTTTATGATGACAACATTGTCTTGGTGCCTCCCGTCAGCAGGGGTTTTTTTTTAGTGGAGGTGTCCCGGGAGTTGAGCTCGAGGTGTTGTCGTCATAATTTTATCGTTGCGGTTATGGAATACGAGTTTAATCGCCGACATCAAAAATCTCTTTTATGCAGTTGTTGGTGAGATAACCCGCTAACCCGATCTTGAGGTGAGTGCGGAGTATTGCCATGACTCATATAACGGATGCTTTTCAAGGTTGAGGTAGCGATTTCCTAAGGTTTCTTGGTTATGTGTTAATGGATGGATCTGACTTGGATGTAGGTATTGTTAGTTTGGGTGAGATATATTGCTTCCCTGTATCCCCAACACAGTTGCATAACCGAGAAAGTTTGGGAGTTTATAGGTGGGAATTCAAGTAGCTCCTAGAATATCTTTCCGACAAATGCATGATATGGGATTGGGTAAATCTCTATCATATGTATTTGTTCTGGCTTATTCTGCAAGCCAAATCCTTTGTTTTGTTTTACTTGTGGTATTCAAGTTGCTTCGAAGTCAAATGTTGAATCCATACCTTTCCTAAACGGTGTTCTCATATTGCTATGTGAATACTAATCCTTTTGATCATTGATTTTGTCATGTTAACTCCTTTCCAACCGGTGTGCTTCTCTTCAAGTGGATCCCATCATTTTTCCCATCCGCAAGATCAAATCTAAGTTTTCTCAACGGTGTTTGTTTCATCCATCCCAAGTTGTCTTTGTTTTCCCGCCCTCCCACCCTTTTTCTTCAAGGACTCAGATTTTGTTAATCAAGCATCCATTTATTCATGTGAAGTTTCTCCATTCTTTTCCGTCAATGTTCTTACCCGGTGGTTCTCAAGAAGATGTTCTACTAGTTCGTCATTCCTCATTCTTTTCTCTTCTCCGGTGGATTCAAGTCAAGTTTTGTTGATCATACCTTTTTCC
Organism: Aegilops speltoides; assembly: GCA_021437245.1. Classification (NCBI taxonomy): domain Eukaryota; kingdom Viridiplantae; phylum Streptophyta; class Magnoliopsida; order Poales; family Poaceae; genus Aegilops; species Aegilops speltoides. The sequence continues at coordinate 462,079,017 of CM038147.1, read as the reverse complement.
TCATTTCAATGTCTTCTCATACCGGTGCACCTCATTATCATTCTACTTCTCGCTATTTGTTATTCCGGAGTGCTCAAGATATCTCGAAGATTCGTGTTTCCACTCTGCATTCGTTCAAGCTCTTTCGAGATTGGTATCTCATTCATGTCATTTAATTCAACCGGTGCAACATCTCTTTTAAATCTTTTCAACGGTGTTCTTTTGAGTAGGCCCTAACCCACAGGTCTTTTCCCAGGATCTTACCTGACTCTTCTATTTTCCCAGAGCTATCCTAAATTCTTTTCAAAGTTTGATGTAAGAATGAGTTATCATCAGTCAAATGCTTTTCTCTAAGATCTTTCAAATTCTTTTCATAGTTGGCTCAACCTCTTCGCTTTTGATTCTTCCGGTGTGCCTCAATAATTCTTGGTGGTGTTTCTCGTTGTCATTCTCATCATTTGAAGATCGAAGAAGAGGATTTCTCTTAAATCTTGTCCGTTCTCTTGAAGATTCATGGTTCTAGCTTCATGCTATCCTCATAATTGTTTTGATTGTGAAAATTCTTTTCTTACCATCCGGAGCATTTCATGAGTTGTTTCCATTTCTTTCCTCCGAAGGTCATCATGTCATAATTCTTCATTCTCAGCGTGTAGCTATCGTTCTCCAAATCTTACCGGTGATTCGTTCTAATACCCTCTAATCAGTTCTTGATCTCTTCGTTCTCATGTATCTAAATTCCTTCAAGTATCCTCATTTGTTTTCAAATTCTTTCCGGTGAACTGTGCCCTTGCTACTCTCTTCTCCAATTTTTACGGTGGTTCGTTCAAGAGTTCACTTTCTTTGTTATCATATCAGTTCATTTGTTGTTCCAATCCTACCGGTGGTTCGTTGAGACCTTCTCAAGTTTCGATATATCTCTTTAATCCTTTCTACGAGAATAAGTAGTATGCCAAATCCGTTGATTGTCATCAATTTAATTGGTGAGGGATAAGCATAATGTAATTCTTATTCTTGTTTCATCGAGTAAATTCAATTCCTTATTCCGGAGGTTCATCAAAAAAAATCTTGGTTTCAATTGCTCATCCTTTTTTTCGGAGTTCCAAGTTCTCTCGGTTATATAATCGCGAAGCTCCATCTAAATCATTGCAAGGCTTCACCTTGTGTTTTCAACTTCTCTTTCTTTTCATCATCCTTCTATTACCGGAGTTCTTCATTGAGGCTCTACATGGTGGTTCATCAAGGATTCTCTTCATTCTTCAATTGCTCTTCAAGATTTCTCTTGAAGCTATGATCCGCTAAGCTATACTCTAAAAATAAACATGATGCTCAACACATGTTTTGTTTTGAGGAGCTCAAGTATTCTTCATCTTGCATTCTAAAGTGCAATTCTCCTACCTTATCTTTTAAGATGGTGTTATGTCACTCTTGACAATTTCCTTCATGTTTCATGATTCATATGTTGTCAGGAATGAGGTATTTTAAATCCATCAATCTCTTCTTTGGAGTTATCTTGGTAAAGATTTCACCTAAAGCCTTCCTTAAGGAATGTTGCTGTTATGGTGTTTATCAATGATCCAAGTTTTCTCCTATCCTCTCGGCGAAAGCAGCTTTCATCTCTTTGGTGCTCTCAATCAAATCAATGGTTTGCATTAGTGGCCGGTTGTCACCTCATAGTCTCGAGATGTTTTCCATAAGCCCACAACAAGCTTGTGCTTCTCGTTGTTGATTTTCCAACATCTCCGTTCGATTCTTCTTTGCAAGGGTGCTTTCCAAGCTCATTTGTGGCAGAAGTTGGCATTTTCTTCTCCGTTCTTTTATTCCAGTGATCTATCTTCTATTCTTTTGTTCCAGAGGCATTGTGATGTTACTCTCTTCGACCCATCATCTGATTTTGTAAATTATCATGTAATTTTCCTTGCTTATCCGTTTAGCCAGAGTGTCGTGTTCTCATTTGAGTTCTCTCATCTTATCAAGTTTTGCCTCCCTTCTACACCGGAGTGCGGTTTGTAATGTTTCTTACCCCTTGTGCCATTCTTTCAATTCCGGAGGCAGTGTGTTGTTGATTTCATTATGTATCCTCTCATCTTGTCAAGTTCATGTTCAATTCCTTCCATTTACTGATCATGATCTTTGCCCAAATTATATCATTCTTCCTCTCTCATCTTGTTTAATCGGAGTGGTTTCGAATTCTATCTTGTCCATTAAACTCTTGATTCATGTCTTTGCAACCTTCAAGTTCTCGTAATGTTCCCTTGTTCCTCTTTTCTAACGGAGTGTTTTCAACTTTGCTCATCTCCGTTGTTTTGTTTCTTTCAATTTGTTCAACCTATCAAGGTTCATGGTTTCACTCATTCGTCAAAGAAGCAACTTAGTTTTCCCTCTTCTCTTTCTCTTCCGTTTTCCCTCCGGTGCCATCCTAGATCTCAGGACGAGATCCTCTCGTAGTGGTGGAGTCTTTATGCGCCCGGATCCGATCGCGCCAGTGTCCTTGATTTTTCGCCGTCGTTGCCATGTCATTTGCTTGCGTGTTGCATTTGCCATGTCATCATATGCATTTCATATCAGGTCATCATGTGCATTTCATTTTGCATACGTGTTCATCTCATGCATCCGAGCCTTTTCCCCGTTGTCCGTTTTGCAATCCGGCACTCCTATGCCCTCCGGCGCCCCCCTTTTGCCTCTTCTCTTGTGCGGATGTTAAATTTTCTCGGAATGGCCGAGGTTTGCCAAGCGACCTTGGTATAGCACCGATGAACCGCTTTGTCAAGTTTCGTGCCATTTGGAGGTCGTTTGATACTCAACGGTTAGCAAGAATAACCGTAAAGCCCCCTTTGAGTTGCAGCCCAACACCCCTTCCAAAGTGGCCCAAAACCCACCAAACTCCCCTCCATGCTCTCGGTCGTTCGATCACGATCGCGTGGCCAAAAACCGCACCTCATTTGGACTCTCCTAGCTCCCTCTACCTATAAATATGTCTCCCCCTTCCAAATTCGCGGATCATTTCCACCTAACCCTAGCCCGCTCCTCTCCATGTTGCCGGACACGTCCGGACGGGCAGACGCGTCCGCCGCCAGCGCCCGGCCAATCGCGTCGTGCCACGTGGCTCCCAGCGCCCGCCCGCCGCCATTGCCCAGCGCGACCTGCTGCTAGCCCGCCGCCCCATCGCCGCCGCCCGCGCCCGTCTTGGCGCCCACAGCAGGCAGCGACGAGGCCCGCCGCCAGCGCCGCCTCCTCCCCCCGCCTCGCCGGCAGCAGCTCGCCGCTGCCGCCTGCTCCGTCCTGCCTGCCGCCCGGTGCGCCGCCGCCGCCATCTTCGCGGCGCCCGACCCGGCCGCGTCCGCACCGCCGCCGGCCGTGCCCTTACGCAGCGCCGCCCAGCGCCATCGCCGAGCTTCGCCGCCCGGCCCGTTCGCCGCCCATCGTCGGATCCGGTGACCCCTCGCCGGGATCCGCCTCCACCCGTCGCCGGCCTCCCTCCGTTCATCGTCGCGGCGCGCCGCCGCAGCGGATCAGGAGGAGCCGATCCAGCTCGTCCCGCTCACCGTTGACCGGGCCTCCACCGCGCCACGTGGGCCCCGTCCGGCCCAGCTCCTCCTCGCGTGGCCCAGCGCGCCTCCGCGCCTGTCCAGCCTCCTCCTCCAACGGGCCGAAGCCCATGGTGAGGACACCCCCAGCGCCCCCTCCCTTTTTTTCTCCTGTTGTGGCCCAGTCAGTTTCGGCCCATATCATTTTTTTCCAGTCCTACGAATTTAGCATTATCCGAGGAATTACAGATTTGCAGAAACCCCCTTGCACTTCATGCATATAATAACTCATAATCTGTGCATCATATGTAAAAACTTTTAACATGAAAAATGCTCAGAAAATTGTGTAGATTAATAATATGCCATTTTCATCCATGTTTAAAATGTTTAAAATGATGTTTGTTTAAATTTGCTCTAATGCCATGCTAAAATGATTTAATTCATAACTAAATAACCGTAGCTCGGTTTTAAATAAACTTTATATGTAAATGGGGTGGAACAATGCCTAGTTTAACATGGTACACTTTATTTTCCTGTTTGACAACTTTAAAATATGTTTAGGGCAGAACAGTACCAAATCTAAAATATGCATATGAGGATTTTCCTAAATGTTGTTTGTTGTTCGGCCTCATTTAAACTTGCCTAGTTAGGTAGTTTCATTATGCTTCACCCCTTGCCATGTTTAACAACATTTAATATTGATGAGTAGCATAACCGAGAGAGAACTAAATAATTGATGTGGTGTTCCGTCAATATGCAACTCGTTGCATATTGAGCTCCACTTAATTTGTAGGGTTGTTTGTTGCATTTTGCCTTGCCATGCCGCATTAAACCGGACATGCATCATCCTTGGTTGTGCATCATGCCAAGTTTATGTGATGGTTGTTTACTATGTTGTTTGTTTCTTTCCGGGTTGCCTCTCTCGTTAGCTTCGGTTTCGTTCTGGAGTTGTGAGGATTCGTTCAACTACCTCCGTTTGTCTTCTTCATGGACTCATTCTTCTTCCTTGCGGGATTTCAGGCAAGATGACCGCTACCCTGGATCTCACTACTATCATTGCTATGCTAGTTGCCTCGTTCTTTCGCTATCTTTGCGCTACCTATTACTGTTTGTCCAGCCATCCCATATTGCCATGAACCCTAACCTTTGACACCTTTCCTATGCAAACCGTTGTTTGGCTATGTTACCGCTTTGCTCAGCCCCTCTTATAGCGTTGCTAGTTGCAGGTGAAGTTGAAGAATTCTCCATGGTGGTGTAACGCCCCGGACACACCCGCCGGTGGTCGTTACTCCTGGCGGGATCTAGACTGGCCCCACAGATCAATACTAGTCTTTTCTGCGCACTTTGTCCTCACTCGTGCGCACCCGGAGCAACTTCGATCGGTCACCCATCTGAAACTACTCCAAGCTGAGCACACTTAACTTTGGAGTTACGTCCGAATGGGATCCGGAAAAGAAGAATTCCTTATTGATATGAGTAGTCTATCATCCCTAATAAGCCGGGCTATTACATACACCCCCACTCGGAGGAACCGCGTCCTCGTCGGGCCACGAAACGTTCCTCTTGGCACAACCGTCATGCATCGATCCGGTACATGTGCCATGCCGTGTGCCACGACGGGTCACAAACGTCATGAACAACATGACCGCGCACCTGTCCGCAACCATCCGTGTAACCGTGAGGGTCTCTTCTCGGCGGAGTCCGGGAAGTGAACACGGTGTTGGAGTTATGTTTGACGCAGGTTGCTAGGATCACCTCTTGATCACTACTAGCTTCGCGACCGTGCTTTGCTTCTCTTCTCGCTCTCTTTTGCGATGTAGCCACCATATATGCTAGTCGCTTGCTGCAGCCCTCCTTTTACACCAGCCTTCCCTTAAGCTTAAATAGTCTTGATCTCGCGGTGTGAGATTGCTGAGTCCACATGGCTCACAGATTCTACCAAAACAGATCAGGTACTGGTGATGCCGGTAGCAGATGGCGAACCCCAAATGAAGTGGGAATTTGATGAGGCACTTGGTCGTTACTATGTTTCATTTCAGACGATTAGTAGTGGAGCCCGTTAGAGCGATCGGGATCTGTGTTGCATGTGGGGTATTCTTCTTTTATTTTGGTTCCGTGAAGCGGACCTTGAGTGTAATCTGAATGATGGATGTTTATTTATGTATTGTGTGAAGTGGCGTCTGTAAGCCAACTATGTATCTTTTCCCTTATGTATTACATGGATTGTGCGAAGATTACCTCACTTGCGACATTGCCTTCAATGCGGTTATGCCTCTAAGTCGTGCTTCGACATGTGGGAGATATAGCCGCATCGAGGGCGTTACAAGTTGGTTACATACGGTTGATGTATTTTAATTAAGGTCAACTACGGGTTTTCTACAACCGACATTAACAAATTCCCATCGCCTCATAACATGAGCACGGCTTTGAAGATAATACCTGCAGGGTGTCCCAACAAGCCCATCACAAGCTCTCACGGTCAGCGAAGGAATAAACCTTCACCCAAGACACTCCGTCAGACTCGGTATCCCGGTACATCAAGACATTTCGACAATGGTAAAACTAAACCAGCAAGACCTCCCATTGTCTTGACAAATCCCGATAGGAGCTGCACATATCTCGTTCTCGAGGCACACCGGATGAGACATCCTCTGAGTAAAACCAGACCTCGAGTTTCCTCAAGGGGCCCCGCATCTACTCGATTCGGACCAACACTCGAAGGAGCACCGGCGGGGGCTAAAATAAAGATGACCCTCGGGCTCGCGAAAACCCAAGGGAAAAAGGGTATAGGTGGCAAATGGTAAAACCAAGGTTGGGCCTTCTTTGGAGGAGTTTTATTCAAAGCGAACTGTCAAGGGGTCCCATAAATCACCCGACCGCGTAAGGAGCATAAAATCAAGGAACATAACACGGTATGGCGGAAACTAGGGTGGCAAGAGTGGAACAAATCACCAGGCATAAGGCCGAGCCTTCCACCCTTTACCTAGTATATAGATGCATTAATTAAAACAATAGATATTGTGATATCCCAAAATATCCGTGTTCCAACAAGGAACAAACTTCATCTTCACCTGCAACTAGCAACGCTATAAGAGGGGCTGAGCAAAGCGGTAACATAGCCAATCAACGGTTTGCTAGGGCATGGATGGTTAGAGGTTGACATGGCAATATGGGTGACAAGATATAGCAAGTGGTAGGTATCGCAGCATAGGCATAGCAAAAGAGCGAGCATCTAGCAAGCAAAGATAGAAGTGATATCGAAGGTATGGTCATCTTGCCTGTAAGGTTCTCAGAGTTGTCGAAGACTTGATCCTCGTAGGCGTTCTCAACAGGTTCCTCGTTCACGTACTCGTCTCCCGGCTCTACCCAAAGAAAGAACACAAGCAACGGAACCACAATCAAACAAGGAACAATGCACAAGCAATATGATGCAATACATGACATGCGATGCAAGATGTGATATGCAATGCATATGTGTGCTCCAGAAGGAAAATGATGAACCGGGATATCATGGCATGGAACAAGTACTAGCATGAAGTAGGCATGAAAATGAAACTATCCTTGTGCAACACCACCTCATAGCATGCTTGAAATAAAACACTCAAAAATGACAAGACAACATCATAATGTAAAATGGCATGTTCATGAACTTGCTCAAATGCAGAAACTAATGCCACCACTGGATTGGTGGGATTTTTCTACCCCAAAAACATATATAATATGCTAGGGTTGCTGTAGAAAAATCATCACAAATGCATTAAGTTAAAACCTGCCTAAATGGGAATATGACAGAAAAGGCACTTCCATATTTGGAAACGTCCAGAAAAGGACTTGCCCGAAATGGAAATGTACTACATGCCAGAAATGGAAGATTCGCTGGGGAATAAAATAAATAAAAAAAACAGAGGCTAAGGGAGGATGACAGGTGGGGCCACACTGTCATACACACAGTGTCAGAATGGGAGTAAAAAGGAGGGTGTAAATATGCATCAGGCATAAGGCCGAGCCTTCCACCCTTTACCTAGTATATAGATGCATTAATTAAAACAATAGATATTGTGATATCCCAAAATATCCGTGTTCCAACAAGGAACAAACTTCATCTTCACCTGCAACTAGCAACGCTATAAGAGGGGCTGAGCAAAGCGGTAACATAGCCAATCAACGGTTTGCTAGGGCATGGATGGTTAGAGGTTGACATGGCAATATGGGTGACAAGATATAGCAAGTGGTAGGTATCGCAGCATAGGCATAGCAAAAGAGCGAGCATCTAGCAAGCAAAGATAGAAGTGATATCGAAGGTATGGTCATCTTGCCTGTAAGGTTCTCAGAGTTGTCGAAGACTTGATCCTCGTAGGCGTTCTCAACAGGTTCCTCGTTCACGTACTCGTCTCCCGGCTCTACCCAAAGCAAGAACACAAGCAACGGAACCACAATCAAACAAGGAACAATGCACAAGCAATATGATGCAATACATGACATGCGATGCAAGATGTGATATGCAATGCATATGTGTGCTCCAGAAGGAAAATGATGAACCGGGCATATCATGGCATGGAACAAGTACTAGCATGAAGTAGGCATGAAAATGAAACTATCCTTGTGCAACACCACCTCATAGCATGCTTGAAATAAAACACTCAAAAATGACAAGACAACATCATAATGTAAAATGGCATGTTCATGAACTTGCTCAAATGCAGAAACTAATGCCAACACTGGATTGATGGGATTTTTCTACCCCAAAAACATATATAATATGTTAGGGTTGCTGTAGAAAAATCATCACAAATGCATTAAGTTAAAACCTGCCTAAATGGGAGTATGACAGAAAAGGCACTTCCATATTTGGAAACGTCCAGAAAAGGACTTGCCGAAATGGAAATGTACTACATGCGAGAAATGGAAGATTCATTGGGAATAAAATAAATAAATAAAAAACAGAGGCTAAGGGAGGATGGCGGTGGGGCCACACTTGTCATACACACATGTCGAGAATGGGAGTAAAAGGAGGTGTAAATATGCATCGTGAGGATCGAACCGGGTCTCCCGGTGTGGCTCTCTTCTTTGCCTGCACGCTGGGCTAGGCGGGCGCGGCTGATAGGGAAGGGCTTCGGCCCCTCTTATCTGCTGCTATTGCTAAAATATCAAGAGAAGAAAATAAAAAGGGGCGCGCCTGGGATTCGAACCCAGGCCGCTGCAGTGGGCGCGTGTGGTGCAAACCAGCTCGGCTAGGCTAGGCTGTTGGTTGGGAAGGGGCTCTGGCCTACTTGACCAAGTCACAAAGCTCTGACTTCTTCTTCTCCAAGACAGAGAAAAACAGCGAGCCGCCGTCGGGGCAAAGAACGGCGACGCGGGGCCTTGGATGCGGCGGCGGGCATGCGGGATGTGCAAGGGAGTGCGGGTGCAGCGGCGCAAGCTATGGAAGGCGTGTGCGTGCGGGACTCGAGCACGAGCTCGATCTCGCCTCGCAGCGCCAACCTGAGCAGCGAGCGGCGGCGCGCAGCGAGGCAGCAGTGCTTGCAGCGGTGTAGATGCATGCGGGGCTGCGCGGCGCGGCGTGCGAGCGCGAGCATGTGGGAACGGGGAGAGCGGGTGCGTGCAGCGGCAAAATATGCAAGCCCGAACTACAGAGATCGCCAGAGCACCAAGAGCACGGGAAAGATTGAACCGAAGCAGCGCCTATGGTGATCTATCGAGGACAGGAAGGAGCAGGGAGGAAGTTGGGTATACCTCCTTACCCTAGGACAAGAAGGAGATGACGGAGACGAGCCTGCGGCAACGCGGACGAGCTCTGAACCTGGCGGGGCTGCTGTCCGTGAAGCAGGGGAGGAAGAGGACGGCGGGGAAGTAGCCGAACTTGGCGATCCCAGCGAGAAGAGGGCGGGGGCGTGGTCGGCGTCGTGGAGGAAAACGGATGTACTTGGCGGGCGGAGGTGGCGGAGTGCGGCGTCGGCGGCGGCTATCCGAGCTCGGCCAAGCTCGGTCGGTTCATGGCGGCAGCGACGGCGGCGACGCGTGGAGCTGACCTAGGCGGCGGCGAGGCAGGTAGAGGAGGGGAATCGGTTGAGTGGAGACCCTAGGGCACCGGGGACAACTTTATAGGGGTCTAGGGACGAGCTCCGGCCGTCAAATCACCTGGTGTGCCGGCGTGTCTCCGCTGGATGTCTGCCGTCAGGGAGGGCGAAGCAAGCTGTAAACTATGGGCTAAAGGGCTGCAGGAGGCCTCTTTGGGCAGCCTTGGGTGGGCTGCGCTACTGGGCTGCGCTGCTGCTGGTGCTCCCTCTCTCCCTCTGACTCTTTCCCATTCTTTCGAACAGAAAAACAAGAGCGAAAAGCATAGAAGGATTGGGGGGGTTTCTGAGAGATATGAAAATATCCACAGGATCCTGGAATTATTCTCGATTTGATAAAATTGAGTTGGGTATTTTTTTTAGAGGTCGAAAAATACAACAAGTTTGACTATAGTTCAAACTTGGAGCATTTTTGAACCTAACCAACACAACTTCAAAAGAGCTGTAATTTGGCAGAGAGGCTAGGTACATAGTGTTAGAATATTGGGGAAAATATGAACATTTATGGTGGAGGCAAAATGGCACTTGCAAAGAATGGAAGGAAAAGGAAGGAAGGAGAAGTGATGGTGCAAGATCTATGCACTGAGCATGCCACAACATAATAGGTATGAGGTGACAACATGCACATGATGAGGATGAATGCAAAATGACAAGAGGCACAAATGCAATATGGTAAGATGAGCATGACAAAGAAAAGAATAAAACCACATAACCAAACAAGATGAGGCCAAACATGATAAAACCCACAAGAATTGGATGAAGGTCAAGTTGATACATTGCCAAAATGGGACATGATACATCAGGGTGTTACAACTCTCCTCCACTACAAGAGGATCTCGTCCCAGATCTAGGACTGAAAGAACTCCGGATATTCGAACGGAGGTGATCCTCGCGCTCCTGGTGGCTTCTCGGTCGGAATGGTGTGACCACTTCACTTTCGAGAATTTGATTGACTTGTTGCGAGTCTTGCGCTCGGTTTCTTCAAGAATAGCAGCGGGTGCTCATGATAAGAAAGATCTTGTTGGAGGTCAATTTCTTCAAAGTTGATAGTGCGCTCGAAATCTTGAAGCGATTGCGAGCTGTGACACGTGAAACACATCGTGCACGCTTGCAAAGTTGGATGGAAGCTCAAGTTGATAGGCGAGATCGCCTCTTTTGCCAATGATCTTGAAAGGACCCACGTATCTAGGGGCAAGCTTCCCTTTGATACCGGGCGGCGAGTACCTTTCATTGGAGAGACGCGAGGTAGACATGGTCACGGTGCTTGTCATCATAATAGCCCTTACGGCGCGATTATGCGGCTTTAAGATTCTCACGAATGACTTTGCACATTTCTTGACTTCGTGATCAAGTCGTTGCCAAGAAGTTGGCGTTCACTGTCTCGGACCAATTGAGAGGAGTACGGCACTTTCTCGCCATAGAGAATTTCGAATGGGGCCTTGCGAACTTGCTTGGAAGCTGTTGTTGTAGGAGAACTTCGGCATATGGAAGACATTCTTCCCACTTCATGCCAAAGGAGATGACACAAGCCCTGAGCATATCTTCAAGGATTTGATTGACTCGCTCGACTTGGCCACTTGTTTGAGGATGGAAAGTTGTGCTAAAACGAATGTTGGTGCCCATGGCCTTCGAAAGGAGTCCCGAAACTTAGAAGTGAAAATGCTTCCACGGTGCAGAAGAAATCAATTGCGGAATACCGTGCAAGGAGACAACTCGGAGGTGTATAGCTCTGCCGGTGAGCTCTGTGATAGATTCTTTGACAGGAGAAAATGAGCCACTTTAGTAAGCTTGTCAATGACAACGAAGATAGCATCATTTCCACGCTTGGACTTAGGAAAACCAGTCCACGAAGTCCATCTCGATATGATCAAACTTCCATTCCGGAATAGCAAGAGGTTGGAGGAGACCCGCTGGTCTTTGGTGTTACCTTTCACCCTTCTGCAGACATCACATTCATTCACGAATTGAGCAATTTCTCGCTTCATTCGAGTCCACCAATATATTGCTTGAGGTCATGGTACATCTTCGTACTTCGGGATGAATGGATAGAAGAGAATTGTGTGCCTCATTCATGATGACTTTTCTCGGATCGCCTTTAGGAACCACAATCCGGTCCTCGAAGAAAAGAGTGTCTTTGTCATCCAAGCGATAGCACTTGTATTTGGAAATGCCCTTGTCAATACCACGTTTCACTTTCTTCACCATGGCATCCAGGAGTTGTGCCTCACGAATTTGATCTTCCAAAGTAGGAGAGACTATGAGGTTGGCAAGAAATCCTTGAGGAACAACTTGAAGATTCAGCTTATGAAAGCTTCACAAAGATCCGGTTGAAAGGGCTTGAGAATTAGGCATTGCAATAAGCCTTTCTACTCAAAGCATCTGCAATCACATTTGCCTTGCCAGGAGTATATTCAATACTTGGATTGTACTCTTGAATCATTTCGACCCATCGAGTTTGCCTGAGGTTGAGGTTTGGTTGAGTGAAGATATACTTGAGACTCTTGTGATCGGTGAAATGTCCACTTTCCTTCCCAACAAGAGATGTCTCCATGTTATCAATGCATGGACAACTGCCGCCAACTCGAGATCGTGAGTGGGGTAGTTCTTTTCGTTGGGCTTCAACTGACGAGAGGTATAGGCCACAACCTTCTTCTCTTGCATTAACACAGCACCGAGACCTTGCAAGGAAGCATCACGAAAACTTGAATGGTTTGGATTCATCGGAGGAGTCAAGGCAGGGCTGTAACTAGCTTCTCTTTGAGGGTGTTGAAAGCGACATCACACTCGGCGTCGGACATACTTGACATGCTTCTGGAGGAGGTTGGAAAGAGGCTTTGCAATCTTAGAGAAATTCTCAACGAATCTTCGACAATAGCTTGCAAGACCGAGAAAACTGCGGAGCTGCTTGACATTCTGAGGAGGTTCCCAATCCAGAACCGCAGAAACCTTCGCCGGATTAACAGCAATTCCCTTGGCGGAGATGATATGACCAAGATAAAGAACTTCATCAAGCCGAACTCACATTTGGAAAACTTTGCATAGAATTGATGCTCTCTTGAGCTTGTCGAGCACCAATCGCAAATGTTTGGCATGATCCTGCTTGTTCTTGGAGAAGACCAAAATATCATCGAGATACACCAAGACGAAATCATTGGTGTAGGGGTTGAAGATAAAGTTCATCATTCGAGAGAAAGTTGGAGGAGCATTGACAAGGCGAAAGACATGACGGTATATTCGTAGAACCATAGCTTGTTCGAATCTTTGTCTTGGGAATATCTTGTTCACGAATCACGAATCGATGGTAACCCATACGAAGGTCAAGCTTGGAGAATACTTTAGCACCTTTGAGTTGCTCGAATAGCTCATTGATGTTGGGAAGTGGATACTTGTTCTTGATTGTCTTCTTGTTCAATGGACGGTAATCGGCGCAAAGTCGGTCCGTGCCATCCTTCTTCCGGACAAAAATAACTCCACATCCCCATGGAGATGAACTCGATCCGATCAAACCAGACGCTCTTGTTCATCGAGCTGCTTCTTCAATTCTTTCAGCTCCTTGGGTCCAAGCTTGTAAGGACGTTTGCAAACGGGTTCGATGCGGGCTCAAGATCGATAACGAATTCGACCGCCGATGAGGAGGCATACCCGAAGCTCTTACGGAAAGACATCTTGGTACTCACAAACGATCGGAATTTGAGAGATAGCATCAATTCGCCCTTCTCATTGAGAGAAAACAACCGAATGGTTTCATCACGGCGGCATAGATGATAACATCCTCGGAAGGGTGTGTCAATTGAATTTGTCTGGCAGCACAATCAAGCTGAGCCTTGTCTTTGAAAAGCCATCCATCCCGAAATTAGATCAATATCAAAGTCACCAAGAACAATTGGTTTAGCAGAAATCTATAGTCGCCGAACCGGATGGAAACATCAGAGCAACCAAACTAGAAGTCATAAGTTTTCCGGAGAAACAACTTGCATAACTTTGGACAAAACCTCTGTGTCAAAACTGTGCTTCGATGCAAAAGGATATGACATGAAAGAATGCGATGCACCAGTATCAAATAAGACTTTTGCAGGAATATCATTAACTGGAAGATTACCCATTATCACGTCTGAAGAATCCTCTGCTTGAGCTGCATTCATCATATTCACCTTTGCATACTTGGGATTATGCTTGACCACTGCATTGCTTGAAGACCTCACAGGAGGAGGAGGAGGAAGGCGCCTTTGGTTATGGCATTTGTTCGCATAGTGACCTTTCTGCTGGCACTTGTTGCAGGTCACCTCTGAGAGCGGACGGTGATAAGGAGCATTTGACTTTGGAGCTTGAGGTGAGACTTGTTCAGTAGCTTGGGTTGGGTGGGTGGGAAGATCCACGACCACCGAGTTCTTCTTTGGTAAGGTGATGGAACGGAGGAGGAGGAAGGTAGAACTTTTGCTGCTTTGCTGCCACTTGAGAGGAAGAAGAAGACTGAACTGCATCCCTATTTCTCTTCTTTGAAGCCTCACACTTGAGCTGAGCACCTTCTAGCTTGAGGGCCATATTGTAGAATTGATCAAACTGAGTAGGATCAAAAAGAACAAGAGATAACTGCAGATCCTCTCTAAGGCCACCTCTGAACTGATAGATCATACTTTTCTCATCGAGAACGTCTTGTTTAGCGAATCGAGCAAGTTTACAAACGTATGTTGTATTCGTACACTTGACATGTTTCCTTGCTTGAGATTGCGGAACTCCTCACGCTTGCTCTCAACAACACCGGTAGGAATGTGGTGAGCTTTAAAGTCCCGGCAATCAGTCCAAGTAATCACTCGACCACCTCTGGAATCCTTGTATTGTTGGAACCAATCAGCCGCCGATCCTTGAGCTGAAAAGACTTGAACTTGGCGTAGTCCTCGGGTATGACATTGCTGCATTGAAATGCTTGTTGATATCCACGAGCCAATCGTCGGCGTCGTGGCCTCGACACGATGGTGAAAGACTTTGGCTGGTTTGCAAGGAACTGGTTGAGGTAGGAAGCGTGGTGATGGAAGAACTGCCCTTGACCTTGATTCCCTTGGTTGCCTTGGCCTTGGTTACGCTCTTGCATCACCGGATCAACAAGCGGCGTTGGCGTTAGTGGTTGCCATCAAAGTTTGCCATGCCTCCGGAGGCGGAGGTGGAGGTGGAGGGTTAGCGACTCCCATCACTGCGTTCGGATTACGGCGTGGGCGGAGCCATCTGAAGAGGGTGACATCCGTTAGCATCTTGATAGAGCAGATAGACAAGTTGAATCAGCGGATAGAAATTGCAACATATAGTCTTCACAATAAACATTGAACAGGATGAGCGAATGAATTCCAAAGTAAACATCCGTCCATTAAGGTGAGAAGCCACTTGATAAGAGATTGATGAATGAAAATAAAAACAAGGTATGAATGGAACAAATAAGTGGTAAGGATTACCCAATCACAAACCAAATATCTGCGGAAGAAATGCTAGAGCTACTTGAATCCCACCTATAAACTCCGAAACTTTCCAGTTATGCAATCGGTGTTGGGGATACAGGGAGCAATATATCTCACCCAAACTAACAATCCCTACATCCATTTGTATCCATCCTTCAACACATAACCAAGAAACCTTCGAAATCGTGTACCTCAACCTTGAAAAGCATCCGTTATACGAGTCATGGCAATACTCCGTACTCACCTCGATCTTTGGGTTAGCGGGGTTATCTCACCAACAAGCGCATAAAAGAGATTTTCGATGTCGGTACTAAACTCGGTATTCGAACTGCAACGATAAAATTATGGCGACAACACCTCGAGCTCAACTCCCGGGACACCGCCACAACCCTAAATGTCGAGGCACCAAGAACAATGTTCTCGTCATAAGAATATCGAACGATTCCAAGATACCCGCGTGATCCTAAAAAATTTTTAGTGAAATTTGAGAAGAGAAGAGTCAAAACTCTCGTCGGGATACCTCACCGGAAGGTCGAAGGACCGGGAGTAAAAAGAATTCCTAACTCTCCGATATATATAATCCTAAATGACTCAAAACATTTTCTAGACACAACTCGGCCACTAAAACGATCAAGCGGTGGGGGCTCCTAAGGTCGGGATGGCTCGATTACCAACTTGTAACGCCCGGACACACCCGCCGGTGGTCGTTACTCTGGCGGGATCTAGATCGGCCCCACAGATCAATACTAGTCTTTTCTGCGCACTTTGTCCTCACTCGTGCGCACTCCGGAGCAACTTCGATTCGGTCACCCATCTGAAACTACTCCAAGCTGAGCACACTTAACTTTGGAGTTACGTCCGAATGGGATCCCGGAAAAGAAGAATTCCTTATTGATATGAGTAGTCTATCATCCCTAATAAGCCGAGCTATTACAGTGGACGGGGTTTATGTTGGGATATCACAATATCTCTTATATTATTAATGCATCTATATATTTGGTAAAGGGTGGAAGGCTCGGCCTTATGCAGTGTTTTGTTCCACTCTTGCCGCCCTAGTTTCCGTCATACCGGTGTTATGTTCCCGGATTTTGCGTTCCTTACGCGGTCGGGTGATTTATGGGACCCCCTGACAGTTCGCTTTGAATAAAACTTGTCCAACAAGGCCCAACATTGACTTTTACCATTTGCCTCACCACCACCTACCTTTTTCCCTTGGGAGTCGCTCTCTCGAGGGTCATCTTTATTTTAGCCCCGGCCAGTGCTTGTCTAAGTGCTGGTTCGAACCAAGCCGCCTGCAGGGCCCCCTCGGGGCAACTCGAGGTCTGGTTTTACTCGTAGCATGTCTCATCCGGTGTTGCCCTGAGAACGAGATATGTGCAGCTCCTATCGGGATTGTCGGCGCATCGGGTGGTCTTGCTGGTCTTGTTTTACCATTGTCGAAATGTATTGATGTACCGGGATTCCGAGACTGATCGGGTCTTCCTGGGTGAAGGTCTATTCCTTCGTTGATCGCGAGAGCTTGTCATGGGCTAAGTTGGAACACCCCTGCAGGGTATAAACTTTCGAGAGCCGTGCCCGCGGTTATGTGGCAGATGGGAATTTGTTAATGTCCGGTTGTAGACAACTTGACACCAGATCCGAATTAAAATGCATCAACCGAGTGTGTAGCCGTGATGGTCTCTTCTCGGGAGTCCGGAAGTGAACACGGTTTCGTGTTATGTTTGGCGTAAGTAGGTGTTCGGATCACCTCTTGATCATTGCTAGCTTCACGACCGTTCCGCTTGTTTCTCTTCTCGCTCTTATTTGCATTGGTTAGCCACCATACATTGCTTAGTCATTCTTTGCAACCTCACCACTTTACCCCTTCCTTTCCCATTAAGCTTTGCTAGTCTTGATACCCATGGTAATGGGATTGCTGAGTCCTCGTGGCTCACGGATACTTTCAAAACCAGTTTGCGGTGGCGCAACCAAGCTCAAGGAGGAGCTCGATGAAGATCTTGCCCTTTGTGTTGTTTCGTTCAAGTAGATCGATAGTGGAGCCCGGTTAGGGTCGATCGGGGACCTTTATGCATTTGGGGTTCTTCTTTTATTTTGGTTCCGTAGTCGGACCTTGATTGTATCTGGATGATGTAATGCTTTATTCATGTAATTGTGTGGAGTGGCGATTGTAAGACAACTATGTATCTCTTTCCCTTATGTATTACATGGGTTGTGTGAAGATTACCTCACTTGCGACATTGCTTTCAATGCGGTTATGCCTCTAAGTCGTGCTTCGACACGTGGGAGATATAGCCGCATCGAGGGCGTTACAGCCGGTGACGATAGAGATCATGACAGTACTTTGGAGATGGAGATCAAAGGCGCAAGATGCAGACGTTATGAACGTTTGGCTAGCTCAATATGATGACTACTTGATAGTTTTGTGCATCATGCTTTATGGCTTAGAATCGGGACTTCAAAGATGTTTTGAACATCATGGACCATATGAGATGTTCCAGGAGTTGAAGTTAATATTTCAAGCAAATACCCGAGTTGAGAGATATGAAGTCTCCAACAAGTTCTATAGCTAAAAGATGGAGGAGAATCGCTCAACTAGTGAGCATGTGCTCAGTTTGTCTGCGTACTACAATCGCTTGAATCAAGTGGGAGTTAATCTTCCAAATAAGATAGTGATTGACAGAATTCTCTAGTCACCATCACCAAGTTAGTAGAACTTCGTGATGAACTATAGTATGCAAGGGATGATGAAAATGATTCCCGAGTTTTTCATGATGATGAAATCGATGAAGGTAGAAATCAAGAAAGAACATCAAGTGTTGATGGTTAACAAGACCACTAGTTTCAAGAAAAGGGCAAAGGGATAGAAGGGAACTTCAAGAAGAGCGGCAAGCAAGTTGTTGCTCAAGTGAAGAAGCTCAAGTCTGGACCTAAGCACGAGACTAAGTGCTTCTACTTCAAAGGGACTGGTCCTTTGGAAGCGAACTACCCCAAGTATTTGGCGGATAAGAAGGATGGCAAAGTGAACAAAGGTATATTTGATATACATGTTATTGATGTGTACTTTACTAGTGTTTATAGCAACCCCTCGGTATTTGGTACTGGTTCAGTTGCTAAGAGTAGTAACTCGAAATGGGAGTTGCAGAATAAATAGAAACTAGTTAAGGGTGAAGTGACGATGTGTGTTGAAAGTAGTTTCAAGATTGATATGATCATCATCGCACACTCCCTATACTTTCGGGATTAGTGTTGAACCTAAATAAATGTTATTTGGTGTTTGCGTTGAGCATGAATATGATTTGATCGTGTTTATTGCAATACGGTTATTCATTTAAGTAAGAGAATAAACTGTTGTTACTGCTTACATGAATAAAACCTTATATGGTTACACACCCAATGAAAGTGGTTCATTGGATCTCGATCATAGTGATACACATATTCATAATATTGAAACCAAAAGATGCAAAGTTAATAATGATAGTGCAACTTATTTGTGGCAATTGTCGTTTAGGTCATATTGGTGTAAAGCGCATGAAGAAACTCCATCTTGATGGGATTTTGGAATCACTTGATTATGAATCACTTGATGCTTGCGAACCATGCCTCATGGGCAAGATGACTAAGACTCCGTTCTCGAACGATGGAGCAAGCAATGACTTATTGGAAATAATACATCTTGATGTATGCGATCCGATGAGTGTTAAGGCTCGCGGCGGGTATCGTTATTTTCTGACCTTCACAGATGATTTGAGCAGATACGGGTATATCTACTTGATGAAACATAAGTCTGAAACATTTGAAAAGTCCAAAGAATTTCAGAGTAAACATTTGATAAGGTTTCTACGATCTGATCGCGGAGACAAATATTTGAGTTACGAGTTTGGTCTTCAATTAAAACAATGTGGAATAGTTTCACAAATTCATGCCACCTGGAACACCACATCATAATGGTGTGTCCGAACGTCATAACCATACTTTATTAGATATAGTACAATCTATGATGTTTCTTACCGATTTACCAATATCGTTTTGGGATCAAGCATTAGAGACAGCTGCATTCACGTTAAATAGGGCACCATCTAAATCCGTTGAGACGACACTATATGAACTGTGGTTTAGCAAGAAACCAAAGTTGTCGTTTCTTAAAGTTTGGGGTTGCGATGCTTATGTGAAAAAGTTTCATGCTGATCAGCTCGAACCCAAATCGGAGAAGTGCGTCTTCATAGAATACCCAAAGAAAATTGTTGGGTACATCTTCTATCACATATCTGAAGGCAAGATATTCGTTGCTAAAAATGGATCCTTTCTAGAGAAGGAGTTTCTCTCGAAAGAAGTGAGTGGGAGGAAAGTAGAACTTGACAAGGTAATTGTACCTTCGCCCTTATTGGAAAGTAGTTCATCACAGAAATCTGTTCCTGTGACTACTACACCAATTAGTGAGGAAGCTAATGATGATGATCATGTAACTTCAGATCAAGTTACTACCGAACCTCGTTGGTAAAACAAAGTGAGATCCGCACCAGAGTGGTACGGTAATCCTGTTCTGGAGGTCGTGTTACTTGACCATGACAAACCTACGAACTATGAGGAAGCGATGATGAGCCCAGATTCCGTGAAATGGCTTGAGGCCATGAAATCTAAGATGAGATCCATGTATGAGAACAAAGTGTGGACTTTGGTGGAGTTACCCGATGATCGGCAAGCCATAGAAAATAAATGGATCTTCAAGAGGAAGACGGACGCTGATAGTAGTGTTACTATCTACAAAGCTAGACTTGTCGAAAAAGGTTTTTGACAAAGTTCAAGATGTTGAATACAATGAGATTTTCTCACTCATATCGATGCTTAAAAGTCTGTCCGAATCATGTTAGCAATTGCCACACTTTTTGAAATCTGGTAAAAGGATGTCAAAACTGCATTTCTTAATGGATTTATTAAACAAGAGTTGTATATGATGCAACCAGAAGGTTTTGTCAATCCTAAAGGTGCTAACAAAATGTGCAAGCTCCAGCGATCCATCTATGGACTGGTGCAAGCATCTCGGAGTTGGAATATACGCTTTGATAAGTTGATCAAAGCATATAGTTTATACAGACTTGCAGTGAAGCCTGTATTTACTAGAAAGTGAGTGGGAGCACTACAGCATTTCCTGATAAGTATATGTGAATGACATATTGTAGATCGGAAATAATGTAGAATTATTCTGCAAAGCATAAAGGAGTGTTTGAAAGGAGTTTTTCAAAGAAAGACCTCAGTAAAGCTACTTACATATTGAACATCAAGATCTATTGAGATAGATCAAGACGCTTGATAAGATTTTCAATGAGTACATACCTTGACAAGATTTTGAAGTAGTTCAAAATGGAACAGTCAAAGAAGGAGTTCTTGCCTGTGTTGCAAGGTGTGAAGTTGAGTAAGACTCAAAACCCGACCACGGCAGAAGATAGAAAGAGAATGAAAGTCATTCCCTATGCCTCAGCCATAGGTTCTATAAAGTATGCCATGCTGTGTACCAGATCTATTGTATACCCTACACTGATTTTAGCAAGGGAATACAATAGTGATCTAGGAGTAGATCACTAGACAACGGTCAAAATTATCCTTAGGGGAATAAGGATATGTTTCACGATTATGGAAGTGACAAAAGGTTCGTCGTAAAGGGTTACGTCGATGAAAGTTTTGCCACTGATCCAGATGACTCTAAGTCTCAATCTGGATACATATTGAAAGTGGGAGCAATTAGCTAGAGTAGCTCCATGCAGAGTATTGTAGACATAGAAAATTGCAAAATACATAACGGATCTGAATGTGAAAGACCCGTTGACTAAGATTCTCTCACAAGCAAAACATGATCACACCTTAGTAATCTTTGGGTGTTAATCACATAGCGATGTGAACAAGATTACTGAATCTAGTAAACCCTTTGGATGTTAGTCACATGGGGATGTGAACTATGGGTGTTAATCACATGATGATGTGAACTATCGATGTTAATCACATGGTGATGTGATCTAGATTATTGACTCTAGTGCAAGTGGGAGACTGAAGGAAATATGCCCTAGAGGCAATAATAAAGTTATTATTTATTTCCTTATATCATGATAAATGTTTATTATTCATGCTAGAATTGTATTAACCGGAAACATAATACATGTGTGAATATATAGACAAGCAGTGTCACTAGTATGCCTCTACTTGACTAGCTTGTTAATCAAAGATGGTTATGTTTCCTAACCATGGACAAAGAGTTGTTATTTGATTAACGAGATCACATCATTAGTTGAATGATCGATTGACATGACCCATTCCGTTAGCTTAGCACCCGATCGTTTAGTATGTTGCTATTGCTTTCTTCATGACTTATACATGTTCCTATGACTATGAGATTATGCAACTCCGTTTACGGAGGAACACTTTGTGTGCTACCAAACATCACAACATAACTGGGTGATTATAAAGGTGCTCTCTGGTGTCTCCAAAGGTACTTGTTGGGTTGGCGTATTTGAGATTAGGATTTGTCACTCCGAATGTCGAGAGGTATCTCTGGGCCCTCTCGGTAATGCACATCACTTAAGCCTTGCAAGCATTGCAACTAATGAGTTAGTTGCGAGATGATGTATTACGGAACGAGTAAAGAGACTTGCCGGTAATGAGATTGAACTAGGTATTGGATACCGACGATCGAATCTCAGGCAAGTAACATACCGATGACAAAGGGAACAACGTATGTTGTTATGCGGTTTGACCGATAAAGATCTTCGTAGAATATGTAGGAACCAATATGGGCATCCAGGTCGCGCTATTGGTTATTGACCAGAGACTTGTCTCGGTCATGTCTACATTGTTCTCGAACCGTAGGGTCCGCACGCTTAAGGTTTTGATGACAGTTTCATTATGAGTTTATATATTTTGATGTACCGAAGGTTGTTCGGAGTCCCAGATGTGATCACGGACATGACGAGGAGTCTCGAAATGGTTGAGAAATAAAGATTGATATATTGGATTACTATATTCGGACACCGGAATAGTTCCGGGAGTTTTTGGAGAAAAACCGGAGTACCGGAGGGTTACCGGAACCCCCCGGGAAGTAATGGGCCTTGATGGGCCCTATTGGAGAAAGAGAGGGGCCGGCCAGGGCAAGTGGCGTGCCCCCTCCCCTTGAGTCCGAATAGGACAAGGAAGGGGGGGGGCGCGCCCCCCTTGCCTTCCCCCTCTCCTACTCCTTCCTTCCCCCTCCTTCTTGGATTAGCAAAAGAAGAGGGAAACCTACTTGGAGTAGGTTTCCCCCTCCTAGGGCGCGCCTCCCCTTAGGCCGGCCCCCTCCTCCCTCCCTCCTTTATATACGGGGCGGGGGGCACCCCATAGACACACAAGTTGATCATCGTGATCGTTCCTTAGCCGTGTGCGGTGCCCCCCTCCACGATATTACACCTCGGTCATATTGTAGCGGTGCTTAGGCGAAGCCCTCGACGATTGAACATCAAGATCGTCACACCACGTCGTCTTGTGAAACTCCTCCCCATACCTTTCTTTGGATCGGAGTTCGAGGTGCGTCATCGAGCTGTCGTGTGTCAAGAACTTCGGAGGTGCCGGAGTAACGGTGCTTGGATCGGTTGGACCGGGAAGACGTACGACTACTTCCTCTACGTTGCGTCAACGCTTCCGCTTCGGTCTATGAGGGTACGTAGACAACACTCTCCCCTCTCGTTGCTATGCATCACCATGATCTTGCGTGTGCATAGGAAATTTTTTGAAATTACTATGTTCCCCAACAGCTATGTACTCCGCTTCACACGTAGATCCTGCCACGACAATTTGCTTAGAACTGCACCAACTTACAACTCCACCGTTCAATATAAATACGTATCCGGTTTGTGACTTAGAGTCATCCGGATAAGGGTCAAAGCTTGCATCGACGTAACCATTTACGACGAGTTTTTTGTCACCTCCATAAACGAGAAACATATCCTTAGTCCTTTTCAGGTATTTCAGGATGTTCTTGAGCGCTATCCAGTGATGCACTCCTGGATTACTTTGGTACCTCCGTGCTAAACTAATAGCAAGGCACACATCAGGTATGGTGCACAACATTGCATACATGATAGAACCTATGGCTTAAGAATAGGGAATGACTTTCATTTTCTCTCTGTCTTCTGCAGTGGTCGGGCATTGAGCCTGACTCAACTTCACACCTTGTAACACAGGCAAGAACCCTTTCTTTGCTTGATACATTTTGAACTTCTTCAAAACTTTATCAAGGTATGTGATTTGTGAAACTCCAATTAAGCGTCTTGATCTATCTCTATAGATCTTGATGCCCAATATATAAGCAGCTTCACCGAGGTCTTTCATTGAAAAACTCTTATTCAAGTATCCTTTTATGCTATCCAGAAATTCTATATCATTTCTAATCAACAATATGTCATCCACATATAATATTAGAAATGCTACAGAGCTCCCACTCACTTTCTTGTAAATACAGGCTTCTCCAAAAGTCTTTATAAAACCATATGCTCTGATCACACTATCAAAATGTTTATTCCAACTCCGAGATGCTTGTACCAGTCCATAAATGGGTCGCTGGAGCTTTGCACACTTTGTTAGCATCCTTTGGATTGATAAAACCTTCGGGTTGCATCATATACAACTCTTCTTCCAAAAATCCATTCAGGAATGCAGTCTTTACATCCATTTGCCAAATTTCATAATTATAAAATGCAACAATTGCTAACATGATTCGGACGGACTTAAGTGTCGCTACGGGTGAGAAGGTCTCACCGTAGTCAACTCCTTGAACTTGTCGAAAACCTTTCGCAACAAGTCGAGCTTTGTAGACAGTAACATTATCACCAGCGTCAGTCTTCTTATTGAAGATCCATTTATTCTCGATGGCTTGCCGATCATCGGGCAAGTCAACCAAAGTCCACACTTTATCCATTTGCCAGATTTCATAAAATGCAGCAATTGCTAAGATGATTCAGACAGACATAAGCATAAATACGAGTGAGAAACTCTCATCGTAGTCAACACCTTGAACTTGTCAAAAACCTTTTTGCGACAATTCTAGCTTTGTAGATAGTAACACTACTATTAGCGTCTGTCTTCCTCTTGAAGATCCATTTAATCTCAATGGGTCGCCAATAATTGGGCAAGTCAATCAAAGTCCACCCTTTGTTCTCATACATGGATCCCATCTCAGATTTCATGGCCTCAAGCCATTTTGCGGAATTTGGGCTCATCATCGCTTCCTCATAGTTCGTAGGTTCGTCATGGTCAAGTAACATGACCTCCAGAACTGGATTACTATACCACTCTGGTGCGGATCTTACTCTGGTTGACCTACGAGGTTCAGTAGTAACTTGATCTGAAGTTACATGGTCATCATCATTATCTTTCTCACTAATTAGTGTAGTAGTCACAGGAATTGATTTCTGTGATGAACTACTTTCCAATAAGGGAGCAGGTACAGTTACCTCATCAAGTTCTACTTTCCTCCCACTCACTTCTTTCGAGAGAAACTCCTTCTCTAGAAAGGATCCATTCTTAGCAACGAATGTCTTGCCTTCGGATCTATGATAGAAGGTGTACCCAACAGTCTCCTTTCGGTATCCTATGCAAACACATTTCTCCGATTTGGGTTCGAGCTTATCAGGTTGAAGCTTTTTCACATAAGCATTGCAGCCCCAAACTTTAAGAAATGACAACTTGGGTTTCTTGCCAAACCACAGTTCATAAGGTGTCATTTCAAAGGATTTAGATGGTGCCCTATTTAACGTGAATGCAGCCGTCTCTAAAGCATAACCCCAAAATGATAGCGGTAAACCAGTAAGAGACATCATAGATCGCACCATATTTAGTAAAGTACGATTACGATGTTCGGACACACCATTACGCTGTGGTGTTCCGGGTGGCGTGAGTTGCGAAACTATTCCACATTGTTTCAAATGAAGACCAAACTCACAACTCAAATATTCTCCTCCACAATCAGGTCACAGAAACTTTATTTTCTTGCTACGATGATTTCCCACTTCACTCTGAAATTCTTTGAACTTTTCAAATGTTTCGGGCTTATGTTTCATCAAGTAGATATACCCATATCTGCTCAAATCATCTGTGAAGGTCAGAAAATAACGATACCCGCCGCGAGCCTCAATGTTCATCGGACCACATACATTAGTATGTATGATTTCCAATAAATCTGTTATTCGCTCCATTGTTCCGGAGAATGGAGTTTTAGTCATCTTGCCCATGAGGCATGGTTCGCAAGTACCAAGTGATTCATAATCAAGTGATTCTAAAAGTCCATCAGCATGGAGTTTCTTCATGCGTTTTACACCAATATGACCCAAACGGCAATGCCACAAATAAGTTGAACTATCATTATCAACTCCGCATCTTTTGGTTTCAATATTATGAATATGTGTGTCACTACTATCGAGATTCAACAAAAATAGACCACTCTTCAAGGGTGCATGACCATAAAAGATATTACTCATATAAATAGAACAACCATTATTCTCGGATTTAAATGAATAACCGTCTCGCATCAAACAAGATCCAGATATAATGTTCATGCTTAACGCTAGCACCAAATAACAATTATTCAGGTCTAAAACTAATTCCGAAGGTAGATGTAGAGGTAGCGTGCCGATTTCCCATTTCCCACGCGCATCGTCACCTTGCCCTTAGCCAATCTCCGCTTAATCCGTAGTCCCTGTTTCGAGTTCTAAATATTAGCAACAGAACCAGTATCAAATACCCAGGCACTACTGCGAGCATTATTAAGGTACACATCAATAACATGTATATCACATATACCTTTGTTCACCTTGCCATCCTTCTTATCTGCCAAATACTTGGGGCAGTTCCACTTCCAGTGACCAGTCCCTTTGTAGTAGAAGCACTCAGTCTCAGGCTTACCTCCAGATTTGGCCTTCTTCACTTGAGCAGCAACTTGCTTGCCATTCTTCTTGAAGTTCCCCTTCTTCCCTTTACCATTTTTCTTGAAACTGGTGGTCTTGTTGACCATCAACACTTGATGCTCCTTCTTGATTTCTACCTCCGCAGCGTTTAGCATTGCGAAGATCTTGGGAATTGTCTTATTCGTCCCTTGCATATTATAGTTCATCATGAAGCTCTTCTATCTTGGTGGCAGTGATTGAAGAACTCTGTCAATGACACAATCATCAGGAAGATTAACTCCCAACTGAGTCAAGTGGTTGTGGTACCCAGACATTCTGAGTATATGTTCACTGACAGAACTATTCTCCTCCATTTTGCAGCTGTAGAACATATTGGAGACTTCATATCTCTCAATCTGGGCATTTGCTTGAAATATTAACTTCAACTCCTGGAACATCTCATATGCTCCATGACGTTCAAAACAACGTTGAAGTTCCAGTTCTAAGTCGTAAAGCACGACACACTAAACTATCGAGTAGTCATCAGCTTTGCTTTGCCAGACGTTCTTAACGTCATCAGCAGCATCTGTAGCAGGCCTGGCACCTAGCGGTGCTTCCAGGACGTAATTCTTATGTGCAACAATGAGGATAATCTTCAAGTTACGGATCCAGTCGGTGTAGTTGCTACCATCATCTTTCAACTTAGCTTTCTCTAGGAACGCATTAAAATTCAAAGGAACAGTAGCACGGGCCATTGACCTACAACAACATAGACATGCAAAATACTATCAGGTACTAAGTTCATGATAAATTAAAGTTCAATTATACATATTACTTAAGAACTCCCACTTAGATAGACATCCCTCTAATCATCTAAGTGATCACGTGATCCAAATCAACTAAATCATGTCCGATCATCACGTGAGATGGAGTAGCTTCAATGGTGAACATCACTATGTTGATCATACCTACTATATGATTCACTCTCGACCTTTCAATCTCAGTGTTCCGAGGCCATATCTGCATGTGCTAGGCTCGTCAAGTTTAACCCAAGTATTCTGCGTGTGCAAAACTGGCTTGCACCCGTTGTATGTGAACGTAGAGCTTATCACAGCCGATCATCACGTGGTGTCTCGTTATGACGAACTTTCGCAACGGTGCATACTTAGGGAGAACACTTGTACCTTGAAATTTAGTGAGAGATCATCCTATAATGCTACCGCCGAACTAAGCAAAATAAGATGCATAAAGGATAAACATCACATGCAATCAATATAGGTGATATGATATGGCCATCATCATCTTGTGCCTTTGATCTTCATCTCCAAAGCACCGTCATGAACACCATCGTCACTGGCGCGACACCTTGATCTCCATCGTAGCATCATTGTCGTCTCACCAATTATTGCTTCTACGACTATTGCTACCGCTTAGTGATAAAGTAAGAACAATTACAGGGTGATTGCATTGCATACAATAAAGCGACAACCATATGGCTCCTGCCAGTTTCCAATAACTCTGTAACAAAACATGATCATCTCATACAATAGAATTTAGCATCATGTTTTGACCATATCACATCACAACATGCCCTGCAAAAACAAGTTAGACGTCCTCTACTTAGTTGTTGCATGTTTTACATGGCTGCTACGGGCTGAGCAGGCATCAAAATCACAACGATTTTTCGTCAAGTGTGTTGTTTTAACCTTCAACAAGGCCGGGCATAGTCACACTCGATTCAACTAAAGTTGGAAAAACTGACACCCGCCAGCCACCTGTGTGCAAAGCACGTTGGTAGAACCAGTCTCGCGTAAGCATACGCGTAATGTCGGTCTGGGCCGCTTCATCCAACAATACCGCCAAATCAAAGTATGACATGCTGGTAAGCAGTATGACTATTATCGCTCATAACTCTTTGTGTTCTACTCATGCATATAACATCTATGCATAAACCTAGCTCAGATGCCACTGTTGGGGAACGCAGTAGTTTTAAAAAAATTCCTACGCACACGCAAGATCCATCTAGGTGATGCATAGCAACGCAAGGGGATAGTGTTGTCCACGTACCCTCGTAGACCGAAAGCGGAAGCGTTATGACAACGCGGTTGATGTAGTCGTACGTCCTCATGATCCAACCAATCCTAGTATCAAAAGTACGGCACCTCCGCGATCTGCACACGTTCAGCTGGGTGACGTCCCATGAACTGTAGATCCAGCTGAGGTCAAGGGAGAGTTTCGTCAACACGACGGCGTGATGACGGTGATGATGAACTTACCGTCGCAGGGCTTCGCCTAAGCACTACAATGATATGACCGGGGTGGAAATCTATGGAGGGGGGCACCGCACATGGCTAAACAATCAACTTGTGTGTCTATGGGGTGCCCCCCTCCCCGTATATAAAGGAGTGGAGGAGGGGGAGGGCCGGCCCTCTCATGGCATGCCCAAGGGGGGAGTCCTACTCCCAGTGGGAGTAGGATTCGCCCTTCCCTAGTTGGAGTAGGAGAAGAAGGAAGGAGGAGAGAGGGAGAAGGAAAGGGGGGCCGGCCCCCCACCCCAATTCGGATTGGGCTTGGGGGGGGGCGCCCCCACCTTGGCCTCCTCCTCCTCTCTCCCACCAAGGCCCAATTGAACGAAATATGCCCTAGAGGCAATAGTAAAGTTATTATTTATTTCCTTATATCATGATAAATGCTTATTATTCATGCTAGAATTGTATTAACCGGAAACATAATACATGTGTGAATACATAGACAAACAGAGTGTCACTAGTATGCCTCTACTTGACTAGCTCGTTAATCAAAGATGGTTATGTTTCCTAGCCATAGACATGAGTTGTCATTTGACTAACGGGATCACATCATTAGGAGAATGATGTGATTGACTTGACACATTCCGTTAGCTTAGCACTTGATCGTTTAGTATATTCCTATTGCTTTCTTCATGACTTTTACATGTTCCTATGACTATGAGATTATGCAACTCCCGTTTACCGAAGGAACACTTTGTGTGCTACCAAACGTCACAACGTAACTGGGTGATTATAAAGGTGCTCTATAGGTGTCTCCGAAGGTACTTGTTGAGTTGGCGTATTTTGAGATTAGGATTTTTCACTCCGATTGTCGGAGAGGTATCTCTGGGCCCACTCGGTAATACACATCACTATAAGCCTTGCAAGCATTGTAACTAATGAGTTAGTTGCAGGATGATGTATTACGGAACGAGTAAAGAGACTTGCCGGTAACGAGATTGAACTAGGTATTGAGATACCGACGATCGAATCTCGGGCAAATAACATACCGATGATAAAGGGAACAACATATGTTGTTATGCGGTTTGACCGATAAAGATCTTCATAGAATATGTGGCAGCCAATATGAGCATCTAGGTTCTGCTATTGGTTATTGACCGGAGACATGTCTCGGTCATGTCTACATAGTTCTCGAACCCATAGGGTCCGCGTGCTTAAAGTTCGGTGACAATCGGTATTACGAGTTTATGTGATTTGATGTACCGAAGGTAGTTCGGAGTCCCGGATGAGATCAGGGACATGACGAGGAGTCTCGAAATGGTTGAGACGTAAAGATCGATATATTGAGGATGAGTATATTCGGACATCGGAAGGGTTCCGAGTGATTCGGGTATTTTTTGGAGTACCGGGGAGTTACGGGAATACAGGGAAGAAGTGTTGGGCCTTAATGGGCCTTAGTGGGAAGGAGAGGCAGCAGCCAGGAGGTAGCGCGCGCCCCTCCCAAGCCCAGTCCGAATTGGACAAGGGGTTTGGGGCACGGCCCCCCTCTCCCTTCCTTCTCCCCTCCCCTCCTTTCCCCCCTTCTCCTAGTTGGACTAGGAAAGGAAGAAACCTACTCCAACTAGGAGTAGGAATCCTACTCCCTTGGCGCGCCCCTCCTAGGGTTGGCCTCCTCCTCCCTTGCTCCTTTATATACGGGGGTAGGGGGCACCTCAGGCATAAGAATTGATCATTGATCTCTTAGCCGTGTGCGGTGCCCCCCTCCACCATATTCCACCTCGGTAATATCGTAGCGGTGCTTAGGCGAAGCCCTGCGTCGGTAGCATCATCAACACCGTCATCACGCCGTCGTGCTGATGGAACTCTCCCTCAAAGCTCAGCCGGATCAGAGTTCGAGGGACGTCATCGAGCTGAACGTGTGCTGAACTCGGAGGTGCCGTACATTCGGTACTTGGATCGGTTGGATCGTGAAGACGTACGACTAC
Source organism: Aegilops speltoides (assembly GCA_021437245.1). Classification (NCBI taxonomy): domain Eukaryota; kingdom Viridiplantae; phylum Streptophyta; class Magnoliopsida; order Poales; family Poaceae; genus Aegilops; species Aegilops speltoides. The sequence continues at coordinate 462,048,861 of CM038147.1, read as the reverse complement.
ATCAACCATGTTGTGCTAACGCTTCCGCTTTCGGTCTACGAGGGTACGTGGACACACTCTCCCCTCTCGTTGCTATGCATCACCATGATCCTGTGTGTGCGTAGGAATTTTTTTGAAATTACTGCGTTCCCCAATAGTGGCATCCAAGCCTGGTTTTATGCATAGATTTTATATGCACGAGTAGAACACAAGTGAGTTGTGGGTGATACAAGTCATAATGCTTACCAGCATGTCAAAATTTGGTTCAGCGATATTGTTGGATGAAGCGGCCCGGATCGACATTACGTGTACGCTTACGCGAAACTGGTTCTACCGACGTGCTTTGCACAATTGGCTGGCAGTGTCGGTTTCTCCAACTTTAGTTGAACTGAGTGTGGCTTACGCCGGTCCTTGAGAAGGTTAAAACAATACTAACTTGACGAACTATCATTGTGGTTTTGATGCGTAGGTAAGAACGGTTCTTGCTCAGGCCGTAGCAGCCACGTAAAACTTGCAATAACAAAGTAGAGGACGTCTAACTTGCTTTTGCAGGGCATGTTGTGATGTGATATGGTCAAGACATGATGCTATATTTTATTGTATGAGATAATCATGTTTTGTAACCGAGTTATCGGCAACTGGCAGGAGCCATATGGTTGTCGCTTTCCTGTATGCAATGCAATCGCCCTGTAATTGCTTTACTTTATCACTAAGCGGTAGCGATAGTCGTACAAGCAATAGTTGACGAGACGACTTAAAGAACATGCGGTGCCCCCATGTTTGGTTTTGGTAATTGATGACAATCTCTATGGACTAATGGTTGCCTTGAGTTAATTTGAAGGGTTTGTCCATAGGCTTTGCTTGGAGTCCATTTGTTGGTTTCAAGGAGAGTTTGTGATGACCACGGTGCTATTAAGGAATTATCCAAAGATTGGTCATGTGAGTGTTGAGCTTATTGCAAGCATGTCTTGAAGAAGAAGATTGTGTGATCATTCATGTCCACCTTCAAGACATCATCTAAATTAAGAGAGTTGGAAAGATTCAACACACAAAGCGCACAAGATGTACTGAGGGATCAAGTGATCCCATGGTATGGTTGCGGTGTGCAAGTTCAAGTGATGCATCACGAAGAGATCAAGTGCTTGAAGCTTGCCGTCCATTGTGGTGACAATGGACTTGTGAAGATGAGCGGAAGAGTGGCTCACCCATAGTGGAGTATGGGGGAGCAATCAACTAGTCTTCATCGAGCCAACGCAATCAAGAAAGGTGGTCCATCTTGAGCAGGAGTAGATCATCAACATCTAGCTCAAGTGGACTTTGTGCAAGGCAAAGGTTTGCCCTTGATAGGTTTTCTATTTTACCGGTCTCATGGTAGTTGTGGGAGACCGGGTTATAGGATCGATTGCCGTACTATCAAGGGGGGCTCTCGATGAGTTGCTTGATCGTATCGTTCGTAGAGAGCTCAAACCATTGCATCCTTGCATCATATTTTTTGGTTCTTATTTGGTTATTCTCCTTGTGAGATTTGGAGCTTTTGGTCATTTTCATGACAAGCTCGAGTTCATCGAAAACGGAGTTTACATGCATCTTCTATGATGTTTTCGATGTTGGAGGCTCTGCCGGTTCTTCTGTTGGAGGTTTCTCTCCTCTCTTGTTAGGCATACCTCCCCTGCCTCTTCTTACTACCAGTCACTGTTTTGATGCTACTCGTCTTCCTCTATCCAACAAGCTTGAGTTTGCTCAATTCGGAGCTCATTTGCAGAAGTTATGGCAGTTCTGTTTTTAGTGTTTCCCTCTGTTGTCTTCTCTGCAAAATGAAGGACTCCTAGTGTTGCTGATTTGGAGCATGCGGTAATCTTGCTCCCGAGCGGTAGTATCTGCTGGGCCCTTCTTGTAGTACCGCTCTGTGGGCGGTAGTACCGTGGCCTCGAGCCGTGTCAATTGCTTTCGGCGGTAGTAGGGCGGATGTAATTTTACATCCGCGCCCTCTGTGATAATGTACCGCCCTTGCGAGCGCGTAGTACCGTGGCTCGCCAGCTTAGCAGCATGGCGGAATTAGGGACGGATGTAATTTTTACATCCGCGCTCTCTGCTGTAGTGCCGCTCTTCGTGTCTTGATAGTACCGTCGTCGAGTTTTGCGCAGTCCTCCTCGCGGAAGTAGGTGCGGAGTAATTTTTACGTCCGTGCCTTCTCTGCGCCTAGTGTTACTGCCTTACGGTAGTATGCGTGGGCGCAGTAGTACCGCTCCGGCGGTTCTATCGCTCGTTGCCACATGCAATGAGCCTTCATCTGGCGAATCGCACATGCGGTAGTACCGCAACTGCAGTGATAGTATCTGCTGCCAATCATGTAGTACCGCAGCTCCTTGCGGTAGTACCGCATCGTGCGGGCTGAGTGAGGGGATAACGGTTGGATTTTCTCCCCACCTATAAAAGGGGGTCTTCTTCCCCATTGGGATTTTATCCTTTGAGCTCGTGTTCTTCCCCCATTGTTGACCTTCTTCGAGCTTGCTAACTCTCAATCCCTCCATGAATTCTTGCTAGTTTTTGAGGGAAAAGAGAGAGGAGATCTAGATCCACATTTCCACCAATCACTTTCTCCTATATGTGAGGGGAACCCCTTGGATCTTGATCTTGGAGTTCTTGGTGTTCTCCTTCTTGTTCTTCCTCTCATTTTCCTCCCTAGCATTAGTTGCTTTGGTGGGATTTGAGAGAGAAGGACTCGGGCACTCCGTGTGCCCTTGCCATTGCATTTGGTGCATCGGTTTGAGTTATCCACGTGATACGTGGAAGTTACAAGTTGAGAAGCTTATTACTCTTGGGTGCTTGGTGCCCTTGAGCTTGTTTATCTTGGGTGCTTGGGCCCCCTAGTCGGTTGGTGGTGTTCGGAGCTCAATCATTGTGGTGTAAAGCTCCGGCAAGCGTTAAGTCTCCAATTAGGTTGTGGAGATCGCCTGAGCATCTTGGCGGGTTCCGTGACCGCCCCAAGGGTTGCCAAAGTGTCTGGGTTCGTGACTGCCCCCAAGGGTTGCCATTTGTACGGGTTCGGTGACCGCCCTCAAGGGTCCCTTAGTGGAATCACGGCATCTTGCATTGTGCGAGGGCGTGAGGAGATTACGGTGTCCCTAGTGGCTTCTTGGGGAGCATTGTGCATCCACACCGCTCCAAACGGAGATTAGCATCCGCAAGTGTGTGATCTTCAAGATACATCGTCGTCTCCGCGTGCCTCGGTTATCTCTTACCCGAGCCCCTTTACTTATGCACTTTACTTTGTGATAGTCATATTGTTCATTGTCATATATCTTGATATCACATAGTTTCTTATATTGCTTAGCATAAGTTGTTGGTGCACATAGGTGAGCCTAGTTGTTTTAGGTTTTGTGCTTGACAAATTAACTGCTAGGTTTATTCCGCATTTGTTCAAGCCTAAACCGTAATTATTTTAAAACGCCTATTCCCCCCCCCTCTAGGCGACATCCTCGATCTTTCAACGACAACGATGCTACGATGGTGATCAAGGTGTCACGCTGGTGATGATGGTGATCATGACAGTGCTTCGGAGATGGAGATCACAAGCACAAGATGATGATGGCCATATCATATCACTTATACTGATTGCATGTGATGTTTATCTTTTATGCATCTTATTTTGCTTAGATCGACGGTAGCATTATAGGATGATCTCTCACTAAATTTCAAGGTATAAGTGTTCTCCCTGAGTATGCACCGTTGCGAAACTTCTTCGTGCTGAAACACCACGTGATGATCAGGTGTGATAGGCTCTACGTTCAAATACAACGGGTGCAACACAGTTGCACACGCAGAATACCCAGGTTAAACTTGACGAGCCTAGCATATGCAGATATGGCCTCGGAACCCTGAGACCGAAAGGTCGAGCGTGAATCATATAGTAGATATGATCAACATAGTGATGTTCACCATTGAAAACTACTCCATCTCACGTGATGATCGTACATGGTTTAGTTGATTTGGATCACGTGATCACTTAGATGATTAGAGGGATGTCTATATAAGTGGGAGTTCTTAAGTAATATGATTAATTGAACTTTAATTTATCATGAACTTAGTCCTGATAGTATTAGCATATCTATGTTGTAGATCAATAGCCCGCGTTGTTGCTCCCCGTTTATGTTTTTGATATGTTCCTAGAGAAAACTAAGTTGAAAGATATTAGTAGCAATGATGCAAACTTGGTCCGTGATCTGAGGATTAACTGAAGGAAATATGCCCTAGAGGCAATAATAAAGTTATTATTTATTTCCTTATTACATGATAAATGTTTATTATTCATGCTAGAATTGTATTAACCTAAACATAATACATGTGTGAATATATAGACAAACAGTGTCACTAGTATGCCTCTACCGGACTAGCTTGTTAATCAAAGATGGTTAAGTTTCCTAACCATAGACAAAGGAGTTGTCATTTGATTAACAAGGTCACATCATTAGTTGAATGATCGATTGACATGACCCATTCCATTAGCTTAGCACCCGATCGTTTAGTATGTTGCTATTGCTTTTATCCATGACTTATACATGTTCCTATAACTATAAGATTATGCAACTCCGTTTGCGGAGGAACACTTTGGTACTACCAAACGTCACAACGTAATCGGGTGATTATAAAGGAGTACTACATGTGTCTCCAAAGGCGGATGTTGGGTTGGCGTATTCGAGATTAGGATTTGTCACTCCGATTGTCGGAGAGGTATCTCTGGGCCCTCTCGGTAATGCACATCACTTAAGCCTTGCAAGCATTACAACTAATGAGTTAGTTGCGAGATGATGTATTACGAACGAGTAAAGAGACTTGCGTAACGAGATTGAACTAGGTATTGGATACCGACGATCGAATCTCGGGCAAGTAACATACCGATGACAAAGGAACAAGCGTATGTTGTTATGCGGTCGACCGATAAAGATCTTCGTAGAATATGTAGGAGTCAATATGGGCATCCAGGTCCCGCTATTGGTTATTGATCGGAGACGTGTCTCGGTCATGTCTACATTGTTCTCGAACCGTAGGGTCCGCACGCTTAAGGTTTCGATGGCGGTTATATTATGAGTTTGTGTATTTTGATGTACCAAGGAGTTCGAGTCCGGATGTGATCATGGACACGACGAGGAGTCTCGGAATGGTCGAGACGTAAAGATTGATATATTGGACAGCTATGTTCGACATCGGAATGGTTCCGAGTGGTTTGGATATCTGAGTGCCGAGGGGGATTCTGAACCCCGGGGAAGTAATGGGCCTTAATGGGCCACGAGGGAGAGAGAGGGCTGCGCCAGAGGTGGCGCCCCCATGAGGAGTCCGATTGACAAGGAGGGGGCGCGCCCCTTCCTCTCCCTCTCCCTCTCCTTCCTTCCCCCTTCCCCCTCCTAGTTGGACTAGGAAAGGGGAGTCCTACTCCCACTAGGAGGAGGACTCCCCCTCTCTTGGCACGCCCCTCTAGAGCCGGCCGGCCCTCCCCCTTGCTCCTTTATATCACGAGGCAGGGGGCACCCTAAGACACACAAGTTGATCCTTGAGATCGTTCCTTAGCCGTGTCGGTGCCCCCTCCACCATATTCCACCTCGGTCATATCGTGGCGGTGCTTATGCGAAGCCTGCGTCGGTAGAACATCAAGATCATCACCACGCCGTCGTCTTGTGGAACTCTCTCCCGAGCTTTGCTGGATCGGAGCCCGAGGAGCGTCACCGAGCTGTCGTGTGTCAAGAACTTCGAGGCGCCGAGTAACGGCGCTGGGATCGGTTGGATCGCGAGGATAACGTACGACTACTTCCTCTACGTTGTGATCGCTTCCGCTTCGGTCTGCAAGGGTATGTAGACAACACTCTCCCCTCTCGTTGCTATGAATCACCATGATCTTGCGTGTGCGTAGGAAAATTTTGAAATTACTACGTTCCCTAATAGTGGTATCAGAGCCAGGTTTTTATGGTTTGATGTTTTGCACGAGTAGAACACAAGTGAGTTGTGGACGATACAAGTCATACTGCCTACCAGCATGTCATACTTTGGTTCAGCGGTATTGTTGGATGAAGCGGCCCGGACCGACATTACGCGTACGCTTACGCGAGACTGGTTCTACCGCCGTGCTTTGCACAAAGGTGGCTAGCGGGTGTCAGTTTCTCCAACTTTAGTTGAACCGAGTGTGGCTACGCCCGTCCTTGAGAAGGTTAAACGAGTCTATTTGACGAAGTATCGTTGTGGTTTTGATGCGTAGGTGAGATTGGTTCTTGCTTCAGCCCGTAGCAGCCACGTAAAATTTGCAACAACAAAGTAGAGGACGTCTAACTTGTTTTTGCGGGGCATGTTGTGATGTGATATGGCCAAGACGTGATGCTATATTTTATTGTATGAGATGATCATGTTTTGTAACCTAAGTTATCGACAATCGGCAGGAGCCATATGGTTGTCGCTTTATTGTATGAAATGCAACGCATCAGTAATTGCTTTACTTTATCACTAAGCGGTAGCGATAGTCGAGAAGCAATAGATGGCGTAACGACAACGATGCTACGATGGAGATCAAGGTGTCGCGCGGTGGCGATGGTGATCACGACGGTGCTTGAAGATGGAGATCACAAGCACAAGATGATGATGGCCATATCATATCACTTATATTGATTGCATGTGATGTTTATCCTTTATGCATCTTATCTTGCTTTGATTGACGGTAGCATTTTAAGATGATCTCTCACTAAAATTATCAAGTAGTGTTCTCCCTGAGTATGCACCGTTGCCAAAGTTCGTCGTGCCGAGACACCACGTGATGATCGGGTGTGATAAGCTCTACGTCCATCTACAACGGGTGCAAGTCAGTTTTGCACACGCAGAATACTCAGGTTATACTTGACGAGCCTAGCATATGCAGATATGGCCTCGGAACACGGAGACTGAAAGGTCGAGCATGAATCATATAGTAGATAAGATCAACATAGTGATGTTCACCATTGAAAACTACTCCATCTCACGTGATGATCGGTTATGGTTTAGTTGATTTGGATCACGTGATCACTTAGATGACTAGAGAGATGTCTGTCTAAGTGGGAGTTCTTAAGTAATATGATTAATTGAACTTAAATTTATCATGAACTTAGTACCTGATAGTATCTTGCTTATCTATGTTTGTTTATAGATAGATGGCTCGTGTTGTTGTTCCGTTGAATTTTAATGCGTTCCTTGAGAAAGCAAAGTTGAAAGATGATGGTAGCAATTACACGGACTGGGTCCGTAACTTGAGGATTATCCTCATTGCTGCCGTAAGAGTTACGCCCCGAAGCACCGCTGGGTGCCAACTGCTTCTTGATGTAACCGACGACGTTAAGAACGTCTGGCGAGCAAAGTGATGACTACTCTATAGTTCAATGTGCCATGCTTTACGGCTTAGAACCGGTCTTCAACGACGTTTTGAACATCATGGAGCATATGATATGTTCCAGAGTTGAAGTTAATATTCAAAAGAATGCCCGATTGAGAGATATGAAGTCTCCAATAAGTTCTATAGCTGCAAGATGGAAGAGAATGGGTCTGTCGGTGAGCACATACTCGTAATGTCCGGGTATTACAATCACTTGAGTCAACTGGAGTTAATCTTCCGGATGATTGTGTCATTGATGAAATTCTTCAATCACCGCCACCAAGCTACAAAGGCTTCGTGATGAACTATAATATGCAAGGGTTAGTAAAGACTATGCCCAAGCTCTTCGCAATGCTAAAGGCTGCGGAGGTAGAAATCAAGAAGGAGCATCAAGTGTTGATGGTCAATAAGACCACTAGTTTCAAGAAGAAAGGCAAAGGGAAGAAGAAGGAACTTCAAGAAGAACAGCAAGCAAGTTCTTTGCTCAGAGAAGAAACCCAAGTCTGGACCTAAACCTGAAACGAGTGCTTCTCGCAAGCGATCGGTCATTTGAAGCGGAACTGCCCCAAGTATTTGGCGGATAAGAAGGATGGCAAGGTGAACAAAGGTATATGTGATATACATGTTATTGATGTGTACCTTACTAGAGCTCGCAGAGCACTGGTATTTGATATCGGTTCTGCTTGCTAATATTTGCAACTCAAAGCAGGACTACGGATTGCTTAACACCGGCAAAGGACGAGGTGACGATGCGGCGTGGGAAATGGTTCCAAAGTCGATGTGATCGCGATCAAGACGCTACCTCTACATCTACCTTCGGATTAGTTTTAGACCTAAATAATTGTTATTTGGTGCCGCGTTTGAGATGAACATTATATCTGGATCTTGTTTGATGCGAGACGGTTATTCATTTAAATCAGAGAATAATGGTTGTTCTATTTATATGAGTAATATCTTTTATGGTCATGCACCCTTGAAAAGTGGTCTATTTTTAATAAATCTCGATAGTAGTGATACACATATTCATAATGTTGAAGCCAAAAGATGCAGAGTTGATAATGATAGTGCAACTTATTTGTGGTACTGCCGTTTAGGTCATATCGGTATAAAGCGCGTGAAGAAACTCCATACTGATGGACTTTTGGAGTCACTTGATTATGAATCACTTGGCACTTGCGAACCGTGCCTCATGGGCAAGATGAGTAAAACCCCGTTCTCCGGTACTATGGAGAGAGCAACAGATTTGTTGGAAATCATACATACAGATGTATGTGGTCCGATGAATGTTGAGGCTCGTGGCGGATATCGTTATTTTCTCACCTTCACAGATGATTTAAGCAGATATGGGTATATCTACTTAATGAAACACAAGTCTGAAACATTTGAAAAGTTCAAAGAATTTCAGAGTGAAGTTGAAAATCATCGTAATAAAAAAATAAAGTTTCTACGATCGATCGTGGAGGAGAATATTTGAGTTACGAGTTTGGTCTACATTTGAAACAATGCGGAATAGTTTCAGCAACTCACGCCACCCGAACACCACAACAGTAATGGTGTGTCCGAACATCGAATCGCACTTTACTAGATATGGTGCGATCTATGATGTCTCTTACTGATTTACCGCTATCGCTTGGGGTTATGCTCTTGAGACGGCCGCATTCACACTGAATAGAACACCGTCAAAATCCGTTGAGACGACACCTTATGAACTATGGTTTAGCAAGAAACCAAAGTTGTCGTTTCTTAAAGTTTGGGGATGCGATGCTTATGTGAAAAAGCTTCAACCTGATAAGCTCGAACCCAAATTAGAGAAATGTGTCTTCATAGGATACCCAAAGGAGACAGTTGGGTACACCTTCTATCACAGATCCGAAGGCAAGACATTTGTTGCTAAAAATGGGTCCTTTCTAGAGAAGGAGTTTCTCTCGAAAGAAGTGAGTGGGAGGAAAGTAGAACTTGATGAGGTAACTATACCTTCTCCCTTATTGGAAAGTAGTTTATCACGTAAACCGTTTCTGCGACATCTACACCAAATAGTGAGGAAGTTGATGATGTTGATCATGAAACTTCAGATCAAGTTACTCTGTAACCTCGTAGATCAACCAGAGTAAGATCCGCACTGAGTGGTACGGTAATCCTGTTCTGGAAGTCATGCTACTAGATCATGATGAACCTACGAACTATGAAGAAGCGATGGTGAGCCCAGATTCCACAAAATGGCTTGAGGCCATGAAATCTGAGATGGGATCCATGTATGAAAACAAAGTGTGGACTTTGGTTGACTTGCCCGAGGGTCGGCAAGCAATAGAAAACAAGTGGATCTTCAAGAAGAAGACCGACGCCGACGGTAATGTTATCGTTTACAAAGCTCGACTTGTCGCAAAGGGTTTTCGACAAGTTCAAGGGATTGACTACGATGAGACCTTCTCACCAGTAGCAATGCTTAAGTCCGTCCGAATCATGTTAGCAATTGCACGATTTTATGATTATGAAATTTGGCAAATGGATGTAAAACTGCATTCTGAATGGATTTACGGAAGAAGAGTTGTATATGATGCAACCGAAGGTTTTATCGATCCAAAGGAGCTAACAAAGTGTGCAAGCTCCAATGATCCATTTATGGACTGGTGCAAGCATCTCGGAGTTGGAATAAACGCTTTGATAGTGTGATCAAAGCATTTGGGTTTATACAGACTTTTGGAGAAGCATGTATTTACCATAAAGTGAGTGGGAGCTCTGTAGCATTTCTGATATTATATATAGATGACATATTACTAATCGGAAATGATATAGAATTTCTGGATAGCATAAAGGGGTACTTGAATAAGAGTTTTTCAATGAAGGACCTCGGTGAAGCTGCTTACATATTGGGCATCAAAATCTATAGAGATAGATCAAGACGCTTAATTGGACTTTCACAAAGCACATACCTTGACAAAGTTTTGAAGAAGTTCAAAATGGATCAAGCAAAGAAAGGGTTCTTGCCTGTGTTACAAGGTGTGAAGTTGAGTAAGACTCAATGCCCGACCACCGCAGAAGATAGAGAGAAAATGAAAGATGTTCCCTATGCTTCAGCCATAGGCTCTATCATGTATGCAATGCTGTGTACCAGGTCTGACCGATAAAGATCTTCGTAGAATATGTAGGAGCCAATATGGGCATCCAGGTCCCGCTATTGGTTATTGATCGGAGACGTGTCTCGGTCACGTCTACATTGTTCTCGAACCGTAGGGTCCGCACGCTTAAGGTTTCGATGACGGTTATATTATGAGTTTGTGTATTTTGATGTACCGAAGGAGTTCGGAGTCCCGGATGTGATCACGGACACGACGAGGAGTCTCAGAATGGTCGAGACGTAAAGATTGATATATTGGACAGCTATGTTCGGACATCGGAATGGTTCCGAGTGGTTTCGGATAATACCGGAGTGCCGGAGGGGTTACCGGAACCCCCGGGGAAGTAATGGGCCTTAATGGGCCACGAGGGGAGAGAGAGGGCTGCGCCAGGGTGGTGGCGCCCCCCCATGAGGAGTCCGAATTGACAAGGAGGGGGCGCGCCCCTTCCCCTCTCCCTCCCTCTCCTTCCTTCCCTTCCCTCCTAGTTGGATTAGGAAAGGGAGTCCTACTCCCACTAGGAGGAGGACTCCCCTCCCTGGCGCTGCCTCTAGGGCCGGCCGGCCCTCCCATTGCTCCTTTATATCACAGGCAGGGGCACCCTAAGACACACAAGTTGATCCTTGAGATCATTCCTTAGCCGTGTGCGGTGCCCCCCTCCACCATATTCCACCTCGGTCATATCGTAGCGGTGCTTATGCGAAGCCCTGCGTCGGTAGAACATCAAGATCGTCACCACGCCGTCATGCTTACGGAACTCTCTCCCCGGAGCTTTGCTGGATCGGAGCCCGAGGAGCGTCACCGAGCTGTACGTGTGTCAAGAACTCGGAGGCGCCGGAGTAACGGCGCTGGGATCGGTTGGATTGCGAGGATAACGTACGACTACTTCCTCTACGTTGTGATCGCTTCCGCTTTGGTCTACAAGGGTATGTAGACAACACTCTCCCCTCTCGTTGCTATGCATCACCATGATCTTGCGTGTGCGTAGGAAAATTTTGAAATTACTACGTTCCCCAACATTAACCTCATTGCTGCACAGAAGTATTATGTCCTTAACGCACCGCTATGTGACTGAACTATTGCAGGAGCAGATGCAGACGCTATGAACGTTTGACAAATGCTCGTTATGAATGTATGATGACTATTGCACCGCTAGTTTAGTTCACAATGCTTTACGGCTTAGAATCGGGGCTTCAAAGACGTTTTTGAAATGCCACGGAGCATATGAGATGTTCCAATAGTTGAAATTAGTATTTCAGACTAAAGCCCATGTCGAAAGGTATGAGACCTTTGACAATTACTTTGCCTACAAGATGGAGGAGAATATCACAGCTAGTGAGCATGTGCTCAGAATGTCTGGGTACTACAATTGCTTGAATCAAGTGGGAGTTAATCTTCCAGATAAGATAGTAATTGACAAAGTTCTCTAGTCACTATCACCAAGTTACTAGAACTTTGTGATGAACTATAATATGCAAGGGATAACAGAAACAATTCCCAAGCTCTTCGTGATGCTGAAATCGACGAAGGTAGAAATCAAGAAAAGCATCAAGTGTTGATGATTGACAAGACCACTAGTTTCAAGAAAAAGGGCAAAGGGAAGAAGGGGAACTTCAAGAAGAACGACAAGCAAGTTGCTGCTCAAGTGAAGAAGCCCAAATCTGGATCTAAGCCTGAGACTAAGTGCTTCTACTGCAAAGGGACTGGTCATTGGAAGAGGAACTGCCCCAAGTATTTGGCGGATAAGAAGGATGGAAAAATGAACAAAGGTATATTTGATATACAGATTATTGATGTGTATTTTACTAGTGTTCGTAGCAACCCCTCAGTATTTGATACCGGTTAACTCAAAACGAGAGTTGCAGAATGAACAGAGACTAGTTAAGGGTGAAGTGACGATGTGTGTTGGAAGTGGTTCCAAGATTGATATGATCATCATCGCACACTCCCTATACTTTCGGGATTAGTGTTGAACCTAAATAAATTTTATTTGGTGTTTGCGTTAAGCATGAATATGATTTTGATCATGTTTATTGCAATACGGTTATTCATTTAAAGTCGGAAAATAATTGTTGTTCTATTTACATGAATAAAACCTTCAATGGTCATACACCCAAGGTGAATGGTTTATTGAATCTCGATCGTAGTGATACACATATTCATAATATTAAAGCCAAAAGATGCAAAGTTAATAATGATAGTGCAACTTATTTGTGGCACTGCCGTTTAGGTCATATTGGTGTAAAGCGCAAGAAGAAAATCCATGCTTATGGGCTTTTGGAATCACTTGATTATGAATCAGTTGATGCTTGCGAACCATGCCTCATGGGCAAGATGACTAAGACTCCGTTCTCCGGAACAAAGGAGCGAGCTGCTGACTTATTGGAAATAATACATACCGATGTATGCAGTCTGATGAGTGTAGAGGCTCGCGACAGGTATCGTTATTTCCTAACCTTCACAGATGATTTGAGCAGATATGGGTATATCTACTTAATGAAACATAAGTCTGAAACATTTGAAAAGTTCAAAGAATTTCAGAGTGAAGTAGAAAATCATCGTAACAAGAAAATAAAGTTTCTACGATCTTATCGTGGAGGAGAATATTTGAGTTACGAGTTTGGCCTTCAGTTAAAACAATGTGGAGTAGTTTCACAAACTCATGCCACCTAGAACACCACAGCATAATGGTGTGTCCGAATGTCGTAACCGCACTGTATTAGATATAGTGCGATCTATGATGTCTCTTACCGATTTACCACTATCATTTTGGGGTTATGCATTAGAGACAACTACATTCATGTTAAATAGGGCACCATCTAAATCCGTTGAGACGACACCGTATGAACTATGGTTTGGCAAGAAACCTAAGCTATCATTTCTTAAAGTTTGGGGACGCGATGCTTATGTGAAAAGTTCCAAACTGATAAGCTCGAACCCAAATCGGAGAAATGCATCTTCATAAGATACCCAAAGGAGACAGTTGGGTACACCTTCTATCACAGATCCGAAGGCAAATTCGTTGCTTAGAGGGGATCCTTTCTAGAGAAGAAGTTTCTCTCGAAAGAAGTGAGTGGGAGGAAAGTAGAACTTGATGAGGTAATCGTACCTGCTCCCGAATTGGAAAGTAGTTCATCACAGAAATCAGTTCCAGTGATGCCTACACAAACTAGAGAGGAAGTTAATGATGATGATCATGAAACTTCAAATCAAGTTACTACAGAACTTCGTAGATCAACCAGAGCACGATCCGCACCAGATTGGTACAGTAATCCTGTACTGGAAGTCATGTTACTTGACCATGACGAACCTACGAACTATGAGGAAGCGATGATGATCCCAGATTCCGCGAAATGGCTTGAGGCCATGTAATTTGAGATGGGATCCATGTATGAGAACAAAGGGTGGACTTTGATTGACTTGCCCGATGATCGGCGAGCCATTGAGATTAAATGGATCTTCAAGAGGAAGACAGACGCTAATAGTAGTGTTACTATCTACAAAGCTAGAATTGTCGCAAAAAGGTCTTCGACAAGTTCAAGGTGTTGACTACGATGAGAGTTTCTCACTCGTATTTATGCTTATGTCTCTCTGAATCATGTTAGCAATTGCCGCATTTTATGAAATCTGGTAAATGGATAAACAAAATTGCATTCCTTAATGGATTTTTTAAAGAAGAGTTGTATATGATGCAACTAGAAGGTTCTGTCAATCCTAAAGGTGCTAACAAAATGTACAAGCTCTAGTGATCCATCTATGGACTGGTGCAAGCATCTCGGAGTTAGAATATACGCTTTGATGAGTTGATCAAAGCATAGAGTTTTATACAGACTTGTGGTGAAGCCTGTATTTACAAGAAAGTGAGTGGGAGCACTACAACGTTTCTGATAAGTATATGTGAATGACATATTGTTGATCGGAAATAATGTAGAATTTTCTGGAAAGCATAAAGGACTATTTGAAAGGAGTTTTTCGAAGAAACACCTCGTGAAGCTGCTTACATATTGAGCATCAAGATCTATAGAGATAGATCAAGACGCTTGATAAATTTTTTCAATGAGTACATACTATCGTGGGGGAACGAGCACCTATGGGGCAGGGGGCCCCTTCTGGTCTGGCAAGGGAGCGGGGCGCACACGCAGAGCAGATTGAGGCGGATACACGCGGGGGATTTTACCCAGCTTCGGAGCTCTCCGGAGAGATAATACTCCTACTGTTGCTTTGTGTTTGTATTTGTTCTTTGCTTGAGAGTGTGGGTATGCTGTGGTGTCGAATCTCCGAACTGCGGAACCCCTACTACGTGCGCATGGGCCTCCCTTTTATAGTCTAAAGGGGGTCACCGACAGGTGGCAGCGTAGGAAGAGGGGTAGAAAGGTAAAAACGCAGGTTGGTACAATAGTGACCAACAGTGTCCCCTACCTAACCCTGATGGCAGGGGACAAGGGCATTTAATGCCCGTCCGGTCGCCTAACAAAGGTAAGGAAACAACCGTTAGGGCGCCATCGATTGCCACGATGGCCTCTCTGTCAACCGTTTGCCACCTCGCGACCAAGATAGCTGCAAGACAAATACCGCCACGCGCTCTGGGATGGTCTGGGCGACACGTCATTGGATGCGCTGGAGCTTGGGTGCAGAGTGGCAGCCTTGCCGCGGCAAGTGCCTTGCCGCGGCTGTAGTCTTGTCGCACCAGCGAGCTTGCCGCTCGCCGGATCTTGCCGGGGCGCGTGGTGCGTCGCGGCGGGTCTTCTGAAGTGCTTTGGTTGTTCTTCCCGGCAAGCTCCTCTCGCCGGGGCCTTGTTCTTTCCCGGCAAGCTCCTCTTGCCGGGGCCTTGTCAACATAACTAATACTTTGTTCTTGAATGGCAGTAGAATAGGGACTTCGGAGGATCTTGGCGGACGCCCGGCAAGCCTTGTCGCGGGGTTGCTGCGACTGCCCGTGCACAAGTTCGGGGTACTAAGGTACCCCTATTTTAGTACACCGACAGGAGCCCCCGGGCCTGGGCCATACACGATGCCGAGCGCTGTTGGGCCAGGCCCAAAACAGTGCACAGGCACGCGCGGGCTGGGACCACATTGAATCCAATCCGTGTCCACCGCGCCCCCCGTAACGGTACGCGTCAATCGCGGCATCATGGGAGGCGTGGATGGCGTGCGCGATTTTCGAGGCGACCACCCCTAATCACGGGGTGAGGGGAGGCCGCCTCACCTGTCGCCTCAACCCTGCATCCTCGCCACGCGGCTCCCATGCACTCGGGGCCGCGGACGGCGGCAGTGGGAAACCGAGCCGTCACGGGCGGAGGCAGCGGGTCGGCCCCAACCCCTTGCTCTTCTCGTGCTCTGATTCGCCGAGCGGGGCGGCCGAGCCCCCACCTCGCTCCTTTAAGAAGGGTGAGAGGGGAGCGCAGGAAACCGCACTTCCTCATCTCCTCCTTTCTCCATCCTCTGCTCCCCTTTTCCTCATCCGCTATGGAGGGAGGGAATCCTGGCCCTTCATCGGTGGCGGCGAGGGTCGCCGCCAGACAGCGCATCCCTCCCTACCCCACGCCCGTGGCGGCAGAGCCAGCCACAAGGGGAAGAGGGAGGGGGCGAGGTCGTGGACGAGGTCGAGGACGAGGTCGAGGCGCGCGGGGAAGAGGCGGACGGGGCGGTGCAGGATCTCCGCCTCCACCGGCGGTTCTTCCCCTCGCAGCGGTCCATACAGGGGACGATCCTTGGGAGTTCTTCGTCAAGCTGCGCCGGGCACCTCGTCGTCGTCTCCGGCTTCCGGCTCCGTTTGCGAGCGCGATGGAGCCGGACCCGCCCGAGACGCTGAGATTGCGCATGAGGGGCTGTGGGATCAGCGGCACGCGAGTCAGCGTTGTATCCCCAGCCCCTGGTGTGATGTATCTTGATCGAGGGTGGAAGACATTCGCCCGCATCCACAGCTTGACGGCGGGGTTTACCCTCCATTTTAAGTTAATGGAGGGCGACCTTCTCTCCGTCAAGGTCTTCGGGGACTCCGGCATCCGGGTGAGATGCTGCGTGGACAGCTCCTCCGATAGCGAAGACTCCCCCTCGAGCGAGAGTGACGAGGAGGAGAGCGACAGCGACGACGAGGGTAGCGGGCGACGGGATGACGAGTCCGACTAGGCGTCGGGCGTCGCTCCGCGTGCCACCGGCGACCCCATCATCCGGGTTGCCGGCCCCTTGAACTCCCCGGGGTCGTCTCCTTGGGCGGCTGGCGTAGGGAGACTGCGGAAGAGGAAGAGGGGCGGCGGCAAGGCCTTCAAGTCGGAGTACGAGGGCGTGGCGCCCTCGACAGCGTGCTGACGTCCTGCCGCCCCATCTTCGAGCTCTGCTTCCGGCGCCTCCGTCTCCGCCAAGCCCCCGGCTGGTCCCCGGGATGTTCTCTTGGTGTCTTCTGGCACCCGTAGCTCGCCTAGGCTCCCCTTTTGCCCTTCTCACCTCCTTGCCCTACCTCCTGAAGAGAGGGACATAAAAAGGATTACGGGCATCTTATCTTTTTAGTTTGTAAGCCTTCGGGCCTTAGCTGCATTAAAAACTTGTAATCCTCTCTTTCATGTTTTTCATCCTCTATGGATTGTATCTATGTGGGACGTTTTTTAATGAAAAAGGGGAATGCTTGCCGGGTTACACCCTTTGTTCTGTCGCATCCCTTGTATGATTTTCCCCTACGCTTCAAGAGACCTTGCCGGCGCAAGCACACTTGCTGAGTGCGGAACATCAAGAGTTCACCATTGGCGGTGTTGCTCCGAGAAGAACCTTGCGGGCTAGTTGCTGCAAGACTTGTATCATTGAGCGGACTCGAAACGAATCAAGGGCGCAACTTAGCCACGACGCCGGTCCCTCCGCGCACAGGTCTTCCCTACAAGGCACGGCAGTTTCTGGGAAGAAACGCGGCTTTGCATTCCCCAGTCCATAAGAGGATGCATGATGAGGGATGAAAAACTTATTTGATATCGCATCCCCCGGCAACTATGGCTTGCCGGGGGTGAATCTTGTTGTTCGCAGCCCCCAGCAACACTGGCTCGCCGGGACCCAGGTGCCGGCGCTCCTTTGTTTGTTCTTGCCGCTGCTAGATATGTCATATGAACAATCTCTTAGAGCGCGGCAAGTTATTTACTGTAATATACATCTTTATCCTGGGCACTGCTTGCTACGTTATCTCCTTTACTTGATTCCATCCCTTGTATGTTTTTACCCTCGCTCGAGGGAACTTGCGGCGCAAGCACACTTGCCGAAAAGGAACGTCAGCATCCCGCTGGCGGTGCTGCCTCCGGCAAGAAACCTTGTCGGGGCTAGTTGCAGCGCGCTTGTATTGTTGAGCGGACTCGGAAACAAATCAAGGGCGCAACTTAGCCACGAGTCGGTTCCTCCGCGCACAGGTTCTCCATACAAGGCATGGTCGTTCAAGGAGTGTAACGCAGCTATGCATCCCCCGGCCCATAAGAGGATGCATGATGAGGGACAAAAAGGACTTATCTGGCATCGCAGCCCCCGGCAACTCTGGCTTGCCGCGGATGAACCTTGGTGCTCGCAGCCCCCGGTCGACACTGGCTTGTCGGGGTCCAGGTGCCGGCGCGCCCCTCTTCTCCTTCCTTGCTGCTGTTATTTTAGTTATAAGAACAACTTAGACAGCGCCGTAGTAAGTTGTGATGCAACTTTATCTCGGGCAATGCTATGTTATATCCTTTACTTGACTCCATCCCTTGTATGTTTTTATCCTTACGCTTTTAGGGAACTTGCTGGTGCGAACACACTTGATGAGTGCGGAACATCAGCAGCCCGTTGGCGGTGTTGCTCCTGGCAAGAAACCTTGTCGGGGCTAGTTGCAGCACGCTTTCATTGTTGAGCGGACTCGAAACAAAGTTAAGGGCGCAACATAGCCGCGAGCCGGTTCCTCCGCGCACAGGCTTTTCATACAAGACATGGGCGTTCAAGGAATATAACATAAAAATTTAAAAACTACAGTGCTCTGCACTCAAATTTTGGGCAACTTAGCTTTTCTCATTATCGTGTTCGGCAAGGCCGCAAGACTTCTTCCTTGATTCCCTCCCTGTATGTTTTCACCCTTACGCTTTTTAGGAACTTGCGGTGCAAGCACACTTGCCGAGTCTTGAACATCAAGAGTCATTGGCGGTCTTGTCCCCGGCAAGAAATCTCGTCGGGCTAGTTGCAGCGCGCTTTCATTGTTGAGCAGACTCGAAACAGATCAAGGGCGCAACTTAGCCACGATTCGATCCCTCCGCGCACAAGTTTTCCATACAAGGTACGGTCTTTCAAGGAATACGACTCAAAAGTTTGAAACCGACTGCTCTCTTTGCTCTACTTGCCGGTGGAGCTCGATGGTGCGTCCTCGACGGCAGCGCAGTGCTCCGGAAAGGTGCGCCTGCCGAAGTGGGCGCCAGAGCTGTTCTTGCCGGACTTAGTCTTTGGTGAAACTGTCTTTGCCTTCTTGCACTTGCCGGTGGAGCTCGATGGTGCGTCCTCGACGGTAGCGCAGCACTCCGGAGAGGTGCGCTTGCCGGAGTGGGAATCAGAGCTACTCTTGCCGGACTTGGTCTTCTTCTTCTTCCCCCCGGGAGCTTCAGTGGCAAGTGGGTTGCGCTCTGCTGCAGCTGCTGCTTCCCGGTAGATCTTGTCGGTACAGATAAGTGCATCTTTCTTGTCGCCGTGGACAGAAATAACACTTATCGGACCAGGCATCTTGAGCACATTGTAAGCATAGTGCGAGGCTGCCATGAACTTGGCAAGCGCTGGACGGCCGAGTATCCCATTGTAGGGCAATGGGAAATCAGCAACGTCGAACGTGACTCTCTTTGTCCTGAAATTTAGCTCGCTGCCAAAAGTTACTGGCAGTGTGATCTTCCCCTTTGGCTTGCTCCTTCCCGGATTTATCCCTTGAAAGGTACCTGTCTCTTCGAGCTCGCTGTCGGGGATCTGGAGCTTTTTGAGCACCGCGGAGGAGATCGATTCAGCCGGCCCGCCAAACCAACATCTTTGTGACCTTGAGGTTGCGGATTGTCGGCGAAACCAACATCGGCAGGCACCCGACCGCAGTGATGCGATCAGGGTGATCCTCAACGTCGAAGATGATGGGTGTACTGGACCACTTGAGTGGCTTGCGCGATTCGACGGATGGTTCTGCTGCGCTCACATCTCGCGCCATCGCTTGAGTTGGCGGTGCGAGGTGTGCAGAGAAGCACCGCCGCCGATGCACAAGACCTCCGTCGCCTCTCAAACTCCCGGTCATCAGCCTCATCTTCCTCCATTTCATCATCTTCATCTTCATCTTCGCCCTTGTCGCGACTGCGGAGGTTCTGTCTCCTTGCCGCGGCTTGGGCTTGCTGCGCGCGCCTCCCCGGCGGGAAGCTTCTTGCGGATCCTCCGCCACCTCCTTGGGCCCTCTCCTTGTCGCGGCGCCAGATTCAGCTTTCGTAGCTCGCCATCCGCTCAACCTTCTTGCATGCTTGGAGGTCATGGCCCTTGGTGCGATGGATCTTGCAATATTGCTTGCGGAGCCGCCCCGCTTGTCGGCGGCCACCACAGCCTCGCCGGAGTCGCTGGCTTTGGCCTTGCCGAGCCGCCGTCGTCTTGGACTGCTCGACAACCAGCACATCCTTAGCCTTTCTCTCTCGTTATTCCGCCTCCGGTTCCTTCTTGCCGAGGGGCATCCTCACCGCCGATCCTTCGCTCCTGCAGCCCGGATTTTCCTTCCTCCTCACCCGTGCACACTTGTCGGCGAGCATAGAGCTCGCCGACATCTCGATCTTGCACATCGCCATCTCCTCCCTCATCCTGCGTTACGCGCGCTCGATGGAACACGCCGATAACCGCGCAGGTGGACGTCTCGGGATGTTGCGCCGCACTGGCTGAATCTCTGTATGTACTTGCGCAGGGTTCTCCTCCTTCCGGACGAGCAGATGCAGACGCTCTCTCGCCATGGGGTTTGTGGTCACTGTAAGGCGCCGACAAACCGATGACACAGTCCGCCCATGAGGAAATGGAGCCGTCCGGCAAGTGCATGAGCCAAGATCGGACGTTGGGCTTGAGCACCGGGGGAAGTAGTTGGCGAGATCTTCTCGCCTCGCCCGGCAGCCGCACCGCGATGGTGTAGACGCCGAGAACTCGACGGATGTATCCCGCCATCGCACTTCTCGCACGCCCGCTTGAAGTTCTTGGTACCGCCCACCGGACTTGCCGTAGCTCACGGTGAACGCAGGCAACTCGCCGCGACGACAAGTCGCTGGTTCCCTAGCGCATGCATATCGACAATGGGCCCAGGCTGGTCGATTGACGCCGCGCTTCTCTTCTGCGCTCGCGCGCAGTACGAAGCGTCTTCGTGTCGCCGTTCTTGGAGAACGTGGCGTTGATCGCGGCGGGTTCGCGGGTCCAACGACGCAGTGGAGTCGGCGTCGAGGTTGGCCCGGCGAGTCGGCGACCTCGGCCTTCGGGGCGGGAGTGCATGGTGGTGGCACCCCCAGCGGTCTTGTCGGCCTCTGCTCGCGCCTGGGCGTCTTGCCGGGCTTCGATGCGCTTCGGTTGCGGGGCTTGTCGCCGTTAAGCGGCCGATGAGGCTATAAATGGTCATCCTCCAGTCGTCAATCTTGTGCGGCGCCGAAGGGTAATCTAGAAGCAGCTGGGCTTGGGCCAGCGCTTCCTCTGGAGTCTTGGGTGGCGGCGGCGACGAGCGGCGCGAGGAGCGAGATGTGCTCGGGCTCCCAACTGGATCGGAAGGAGCAGCACCACGTCCGGCGATCAGACCTCGCTTGCGCCAAAGATGTCGGCGCGCACGCTGTCTGAACGCCCGCGACCCACCAGCTTGGCCTTGCTCCAACGCGAGCACGGTGCTAGGGGCACCGTGGCGTTGTTGATCTTGCACCTCCTGAGAGGGGCGCGATGGATATCCAGACGCTGAAGCTTGCGGGGCCTTGTCTTTGGACCTGGTGACGACGTGAGTGCCACCACGGCGCGCCTCCTCCGCCAAGGCGTCCGCCCCCGCCGCCTCCTCCGGTGGCGATAGGACAGTCGCAGACGGAGCGGCTACCTCCGAAGCCTTCTTCTTCGGTGGCATGTTGACGAAGATGTTGATGTAGCGCGTGTAGACGCCGAATCGACACGCGACGACTCGACGACTCCCTACCGGGCGCGCCAAAGATGTCGTGGAACGAGCACCTATGGGGCGGGGGCCCTTCAGTCCAGCAAGGAGCGGGCGCGCCGCAGAGCGATTGAGGCGGATACACGCGGGATTTTACCCGGCCGAGCTCTCCGAGAGATAATACTCCTACTTTGCCGCTTGTGTTTGTATTTGTTCTTTGCTTGAGAGTGTGGGTATGCTGTGGTGTCGAATCTCGAATCATGGAACCCCTACTACGTGCGCATGGGCCTCCCTTTTATAGTCTAAAGGGGTCACCGACAGTGGCAGCGAGGAAGAGGGGTAGAAAGGTAAAACGCAGTTGGTACAACAAGGACCAACAAAGTGTCCCTACCTAACCCTGACGGCAGGGAACAAGGGCATTTAATGCCCGTCCGGTCGCCCCAACAGTGCAAGGAAACGACCGTTAGGGGCACCACCGATTGCCACGATGGCCTCTCTGTTAGCTTCGTTTACCACCTCGCACCGCATATAGCCGCACAAATACCGCCACGCGCTCTGGGATGGTCCCGGGCGACACGCCGTTGGATGCGCCGGAGCTTGGGTGCAGAGGCGACCTTGCCGTGGCAAGTGCCTTGCCGCTGCTGTAGTCTTGTCGCACCAATGAGCTTGCCGCCACGGATCTTGCCGGGCGCGTGGTGCGTCGCGCGGGTCTTCAAGTGCTTTGTTGTTCTTCCCAAAGCTCCTCTCGCCGGGGCCTTGTTCTTTCCCGGCAAGCTCCTCTTGCCGGGGCCTTGTCAACATAACTAATACTTTGTTCTTGAATGGCGGTAGAATAGGGACTTCGGAGGATCTTGGCGGACGCCCGGCAAGCCTTGTCGCAGGGTTGCTGCGACTGCCCATGCACAAGTTCGGGGTACTAAGGTACCTCTATTTTAGTACACCGACACATACCTTGACAAAATTTCGAAGTAGTTCGAAATGGAACAGTCAAAGAAGGAGTTCTTGCCTGTGCTTCAAGGTGTGAAGTTGAGTAAGACTCAAAGCCCGACCACGGCAGAAGATAGAGAGAGAATGGAAGTCATTCCCTATGCCTCAGCCATAGGTTCTATAAAGTATGCCATGCCATGTACCAGATCTATTGTATACCCTACACTGAGTTTGGCAAGGGAGTACAATAGTGATCTAGGAGTAGATCACTGGACAACGATCAAGATTATCCTTAGTGGAATAAAGATATGTTTCTCGATTATGGAGGTGACAAAAGGTTCGTCGTAAAGGGTTACGTCGATGCAAATTTTGACACTGATTCAGATGACTCTAAGTCTCAATTTGGATGCATATTGAAAGTAGGAGCAATTAGCTAGAGTAGCTCCGTGCAGAGCATTGTTGACATAGAAATTTGCAAAATACATACGGATCTGAATGTGGCAGTCCCATTGACTAAACTTCTCTCACAAGCAAAACATGATCACACCTTAGTACTCTTTGGGTGTTAATCACATAATGATGTGAACTAGATTATTGACTCTAGTAAACCCTTTGGGTGTTGGTCACATGACGATGTGAACTATGGGTGTTAATCACATGATGATGTGAACTATTGGTGTTAAATCACATGGCAATGTGAACTAGATTATTGACTCTAGTGCAAGTGGGAGTCTAAAGGAAATATGCCCTAGAGGCAATAATAATGTTATTATTTTTTCCTTATATCATGATAAATATTTATTATTCATGCTAGAATTGTATTAACCGGAAATATAATACATGTGTGAATACATAGACAAACAGAGTGTCACTAGTATGCCTCTACTTGGCTAGCTCGTTAATCAAAGATGGTTATGTTTTCTAGCCATAGACATGAGTTGTCATTTGATAAAGGGGATCACATCATTAGGAGAATGATGTGATTGACTTGACACATTCCGTTAGCTTAGCACTTGATCGTTTAGTATATTGTTATTGCTTTCTTCATGACTTATACATGTTCCTATGACTATGAGATTATGCAACTCCCGTTTATCAGAGAAACACTTTGTGTGCTACCAAACATCACAACATAACTGGGTGATTATAAATGTGCTTTACAGGTGTCTCCGAAGGTACTTGTTGTGTTGGCGTATTTCGAGATTAAGATTTGTCACTCCGATTGTCGGAGAGGTATCTCTGGGCCCACTCGGTAATACATATCACTATAAGCCTTGCAAGCATTGTAACTAATGAGTTAGTTGCGGGATGATGTATTACGGAACGAGTAAAGAGACTTGCCGGTAACGATATTGAACTAGGTATTGAGATACCGACGATCGAATCTCGGATAAGTAACATACCGATGACAAAGGAAACAACGTATGTTGTTATGCGGTTTGACCGATAAAGATCTCTACTCCTAATGGAGCAGTTGGTGAATAGTCCGCGTGTTTTATTTTCGCTGGTTTATTTTCGTCATCCCCACCACCGTTTTTTCGTCATCATCCCATCACTGCAAAAAAAACCTTTGCGAAAAAAACCCTCGAGCCCCGAGCAGATCGATCTCCCCCGCCCCCGGCCGATCCATCCCGGTGCCGCGGCCGATCCACCCCTACGCCCTCTCTCCCTCTCCTAGCGATGCGGCGCCGCCCCAATCTCCCACTCTGCCGCCGCCTACTGCCTTCCCCTATCTCCCGCTCAGCCACCTCCACCCTTCTCTACATCGCCAGATCCACTTGCAGATCGTCAAGGAAGCGGCTTCCGGGTCTGCACTCGTGCGGCCGTGAAGGAGGGTCTCGAGGTGGCCGCCGCCGAAGACGAAGCCCCTCCCTTGTCCAGAATCGCTTTCTCCACCGTGTTCCATCGATGAAGCAGGGGCAGCACATAGAGGGTCCTCACGTAGTCGTGCGGTCGACCACGACAACGCGGCCGCACGATGGGTACCCTCGGACGCTGCTCTCCTGGGCCGGAGGAGTCCACATCTGGCACCTCACCAAGGTCGCCACCCACGGTCAGTGCACCTGCCTTCTGAATCCCGGCCCGTCCATCTTCTCCCTGCATTCCAGCGACGGCGAACCCTAGATGCGCCTCTCCTCATCCCCAAGCTCCCTCCTCTCGATTCTCGGTTGTGCGACTCCGCTCAGTCCGACGTCGTAGCTTCTTCTCCGACTCTGCGGTTGTAGGTAAGCCACCGCCTACCTCTCCTGTGCTTTCTCTTGTGCTCTTTGTGTCCACGCCATGACCATCGTGCCATGCTAGGTTCTACGCTGTCCATGGAAAATTCTATGATTGGGCTTGTGGTGATGGTCTGCTATGTCACTGTTTCACTCAATGCACGGGCATAATGTATGTGTAGAATTGTAAGTGTAACATCTCAATGTCACCACACAATGTTTTGTATCGATTCTGTACATCAATATTTGTTTGTTTTCTATGTGCTTCTATTCTGAATAATGCTACTTGCCTGACTATCTATTTTTCTATTCTGGATGCAGAGAGAGAGAGAGAGAGAGAGAGAGAGAGAGAGAGAGAGAGAGAGAGAGAGAGAGAGAGAGAGAGAGCATCGTGACTGCCATGGCTTGAACTATTTTGCTGAGATCCAGGAAAATTTGAATGTGTATAATTTTGTTAAGTGGGAACCTTGGAATTAATTTTCACCTGAAAAGGTTGGTTATCTGAATCTTCCTAAACATTTCTGTAGCACGTATTTCCTATATGTATGAAGCTTAGTTAGATTTGCTTTTTTTTCAAAATCATGGGTCATCCACTGAGTACTATGTTATTCGTTCTTTAGGTGTTTTAATTTCAAAAATCAGCTCTGCACAAGTGCACCATGGCTGGAAAGCTTGCTGCTTTCACTTGCGTTGAGGACAATCTGACGGACAACTTCAGACCTACTCGCGCCCCGTAGTTAGTATATATAACGGCTGGAGAGAAATTATGCGTTTCTTCATTTGGACTATACGATAGATGCTCCAATTATAAAAAGAAGAATTTTATAAATCAAAGAAAGATATGCTCTCATCAATTGCTCATCTCTGAAGGTTGAAAACAAATGGGCCTGATGAAGCCGTTTTTTTACTATCTCCTCTAGCAACAACCCCCTGTATAATCCAAAAATGGATTGTTGCTTATTTGTTTTTGCTTATTCACAACATTATTCATTCAACAGGAATACTAGTTGTTTATGAACACAGCCGATGGCAATGTTCGTATGGATTTGAAAGAAAATATTGCTGCCAAGATATATTTTGATCACACCGCAATGCATTGTTGTATTTTTTCAAAGTACTGAGCAATGGTTTACATGGATTGCTGAAAATATTATTAATAGAATGCCAAGTCTGTCATAAAAACCAAACCTGGCAGGAAGTTTAACTAAATCTGTTTCAAATACCCAAAGCTCGTTGTTCTCAATTTTAAATTATGCATTGAATGGCTTGTTCAGCAGTTCATGATTGGGGATATGCCACTATGCCTATGTATATATGACTCTATATGTGTGAGGCTTGCTGCATGCATAATGCAATTTTTCCAAGAGTTTAATTCAGGCCGACTGTTAGCTGTGTGAATTCCCTGCCATGATCTTCTTAGATTTTAGTCTCTTGACATGGCATGTATATTGTTTAGTTTTGGGCGTGATATAGTGGGAAAACACATGGTGCGCCGTACTAGACTAATTTTTCTCTTTACATATTTTTCTGACGGTGATGGACACACTCAGATTCTGATGAAGAGGGGCATGTCAGATAGAATGTAGCTGGGAAGTCCAAATGTACTTTTTTGACAAGTAATGCTAACATTAGAAATAATTAGAAAGACAATCAAGGACAATGCACAAGAACAAAATACTTAAAAACCTAGATAGGACTCATGGTATACAAAGGTGTCCATATATCTGGGTAAACCAAACCGTATTTTAATCGAAAAGTGAAAGCGTTATTCTTTGGACATTATTCTTCCATCTCCTTAATATTCATGTCTCAGTCCTGTTTTTTCGTAGGGCTTCAGTTGTGCCTCTTCTCACACTGAACCAGCCCATTGGCGGAGTAGTCGAAGAAAGCAACACTGCACTAGCAAAAACAAGAACAAGGCACTCTGCCAGTGTGTGTGCATGATCCAGTAGCATGCGTTTAATAGTAGCCACCCTACTTGTCGTTGTTCAAATGAATGTAAAACATCCTTCGCAAGATTCCAGTGCCGGTCAGTTTGTGATGTTAGATGGTAGTTGTGTAATATATATGCTAGACAAGGTTTTGTACTCCTTAGTCTAATGTTTCGTTCCTCACGCCTGAATTCAGGAAAATCAGCCAAGATACACAACAAACATATCAACCGCAGCTAGCTGCTATGCGCACATGTGTGAAAACAAACTTATTAATCCTTTTCCGCAGACAATACTGAAGCACTAACACAAACAAGATCCTTCTGAAGATAGTCTCTGAATGCAAATGATCGTGACTTCTGAATTTGGAGCCATGGCCCATGTGTAGGCAAGGGCAATGATCCCTTTTACTACTTGAGCGGTCCAACAGAGGTACTTCTATTTTTCTATCCTCAGAAGAAAAAAACAGTGAAAAGAAGATAGAGCTCGTTTAACTTGTTTCTACAAATCTTCAACACCACGTTTATGATCCTGTATTTTTAATTCAGTTGACCTCTTGAATGCAGATTATTGAAGGTTGTTTCTGAAGTTGTGATTGACTCGAACCAAAGGAAAGTTGGAGACTTTTTTGGTGTGAATTGCTTGGATTAAGTGGGAGTGAAGATGTCCTTTCTATCTATATCTGGTTCTATTATTGGCAAATTTGTGCCTTCAAGATTGCTGCTTGTGTTTGTGTTCTCGAGATGAAAATTTAGATTATTACCCTGTTTGGTCTCCTGAATATAAATCATGATTCTTTGCATCTCAATTGCAGACCAGCAGACCTTTCCGTCCTCATATTCGCCGGATTCGTTTTCTACGATCGAGCGCCCGAGCGGTTGCATCTCGACGGCTGGTGCGCGCTCCATTTCAGTAGTTATACTATATTCCAGAAGTTTTTTGGGGTTCTACTTTTTTGAGTGATTTTTCCAGTTCCCTTTACAACTGAGTTGGCTTTATACTATGAGCAGTGAGCAAGTCATGTATAAAGCAAAAACAAAATATTGGTCTGCTATCAAATGGTACATTTATTTGAACACAAAGGGCAAGAAAGGTTCAGGGTCTCATGAAGAGGGCATGTGTTTATATTAGGTGAGATCTGAACTGATTCTGACCAATGTGAAATTAATATTGTTGTTGATGGATCCGCAATTATTTTTATGTGCACAGAAGTGCCGTAGTTGAGAAGCCTGAGAAGAATATATCACTTAGGTACAGATTCGAGCTAGGGTTTTTTCATTTTCTCCTTCCAATCCATTTATCATGGGATAATTTGCCCATAAAAGACATACATGATGGTCGTCGTTGGACAGACTATATTTGTTTACTTCTACCCATAAATTTAAAGTCCTGAATATGTATATTACACATCTCTTGCAGGATATATTAATATTAACCTATGTGTGCGTTCCACTGCATTCATCTATTTAAGTTCCACTGCATTTATTTATTTAAGGCATGATATTGGTAAGCTTGGTTCAAATTGCGCCGCATCTATCTATATAATGCACAATATTTCTAAGCTTGGTTCAGGTTGTTTCTGACAACCACTGGCAATATGTCCCTATGTCATTCCTCTTATATATACATAAGAACTGTCTACATAGGATCTTGCAAGCAGCACCAAATCTTATATTATGGGACGGAGTGAGTATCTCAAAGAAGAAATATTTTTTTGATGTAGGAATATCTGTAGGCTGATTATGCTTTGATGTATAGATCGCAGTAGCACTTAGGTAAAATATAAGTTCTTAGCCAGTTCAATAGTACTTTTGTTGAACAATACTCAATTGACATTAGGCTAAAACATCGAGAATACCTGAGGGGACAAGGCAAGTGTTGTTTGTAAGGACTCATGAAGTACATAGCATTGCCATGGAATATTTAAAACTTCTAGATCTGCTGTTCGTATGATGGCAACCACAAAATCCTTTCTACCATGTGCGTGTGTTTGTGTTAGAATTGTTTCACACAAATAGACAAATTATTTTCTATGTGTATGCTTCTCCTTTTATCAACTTATGAGAAATTATATTAATGGGGCATGCTTTATTTGCAAGATATAGATGTCTTAACTTGATAAAAGGACTTTATATTGAATGTGTTTGTGCGACTGAAGATGAGGCATGCTTTATTTGAAAAATTATATTGAGTGTGTTTGTGGGACTTGAGATGGAGGATGGCTTGTGCTCTTGGTTGTGCAGTTACCACGGTGCTCCGGCCATGATGAAGAGGTATTGTGGCGGCGGTAATGTGTTCCAACTTGGACGGCGTTGCCCCCATTCTGGTGTGCGGAGCTAGAGATGTGTAGTGCTATGGATGAAAGTCATGTCCAGCTTAGGTCTGTGCTGGTGGCGATGACGCCTGTGGGTGTCGTTCCACTCCTTGGAGGTGTCATCGAGGTGTGTCGGCATCTTTCCCCTCACATTGGTGTTTGGTGGTTGTCTCCGGGCGAAAGCCTAGGTTCAAGTTAGAGTTGGCGATGGCAATGTTCGTATCGTCGTTTTTCTGTTGGGAGTATCATGTATGGAGACATGACATGCAGGTCCTGTGTTGTGATCCTTTGGTGCTCATTGCTACCCCAGGTTGATCTTCAAGGGCTCTATGTACGCTGCCGCTCATGTGCCCAAGACGATGCCTCCTCGAGTCCGACCAAGTCCTGTCACCTCCTCGCCGACATGTCTTTTAGGCTTACATGAGTGTAGTGCATTGACCAGGGAAGTCTTGATGGTGTCTTATCTTCGGAGGCGTCCAGTGTCACTTTTGAAACACGACTGTCTTTCAGTTTAGGGTAGGCATCTTGTGTTGTGGTTGTAATGTGTGTGGTGACATGTCTTGGGACTGCTAAGGTGTGGAGTTTGTGCTACGCTTGTAGTTCGTAACAAGGGTAGTCTTATTGTAATTTGCTTCTTCCTTCTATAAAAATATGGTACACCTATGCGTACTCTCGAAGATAAAGATGTCTTAAGAGAAAGAATTAAATCGAGATGGTTGAAAAAAGATTTAAAAAGTACACGTGTGACTATTGTTGTTGAACTACTAAAAATATGTATGCCCCGCTGCCACCGACAAGGATTCTCTTGATTGGGCACTACATTTTGTTCATTATTTCGGTGAGAAGGTGATCATAGTTCTTCTATTTTGAGTATCCGTGTTACTGTTTTGAGTGTGTGTCAAAGAAACAAGCATGTCCTGCTAATGAACCATGACAAAGTTTGGTGACTGAGGTTGTAGGAGTAGGAGAATCACCTGAGGGATTGTAAATGACTGAGATAGTACATATGCACATCGATTATGTTTTCTATGAAAGAATTTTACATTTTAAGGATCTCCTACTTAAGGAATGTTGTGGTATCAATGGGAAGGGAAAGGAGCACGAGCATGTGAGAGCAATAGGGAAGTGCAGACATCAGTGACTGGATGCTCCGTCATTAAGTTGTGTCATAGTAGACAACTAGAGGGAATGCGATGCATGCAATCATTTGCATAACAGAGTAAAAATATGTTGCATGAGCCATCAATTCAAGTGAGAAGAATTTGTTTCATGTGATTTGTAGCTAATTCGAGAACGGAAGTGCTACACCTTGATCATTATGTGCATATGATATGATTCCAGCTATTTTTCTTTGTATGCAATGCTTAAAAAAAAGGAAAATGAGAGCAATTTGGGATTTTTGATGTACTATATCGTTATTGCGAAGTTGTATGGGGAACTTCTTTAATTTGTCTGAACTTTTAGGAGGGAGTGGATGACGAATGTTGGAAGAAATTCAAAGTTGGCTGATGGGATGCCCATGGTAGTTTGGTAGACTTGGAGAAAACCTATGCGAATTTTGAGTTGGGTGGCAATGCAGAGTTGAAGCCAAATGACTCCATATGTTAGTCTATGGGTTAGGGATGATGGGACTCAACAATTTCATAGACCCGGAGGAAGCACAAGTCAGAATTTCAGTGGAGTGGCAACATAGTGAAGTACTCCCTCCGGCCCTTTTGACTCCGCGTATAAGATTTGTATCAATTCAAACTTTGCAAAGTTTGACCAAATTTATATTAAAAAATATCAACATCTACAATACCAAATATATAAAATATGAAACTATGTTCCACAATAAATCTAATGATGTTGATTTGGTATTGTGAATGTCAATATTTTTATTGTAAGTTTGGTCAAATTAGAGGCATTTGACTTCAGACAAAACTTATATGTAAACTAAAAAGGACCAGAGGAATAATAACATAATGATCAAAGATCTGGAATTGAGCGGGTCGTAATAGATCCATATGTTAGCCCGTGGCAATGCACGGGCGCTCTACTAGTCTTCCTAGAATATGTGGCAGCCAATATGAGCATCCAGGTTCCGCTATTGGTTATTGACCGGAGAGGTGTCTCGGTCATGTCTACATAGTTCTCGAAGCCGTAGGGTCCGCACGCTTAAAGTTCGGTGACGATCGGTATTACGAGTTTATGTGATTTGATGTACCGAAGGTAGTTCGGAGTCCCGGATAAGAACGGGGACATGACGAGGAGTCTCGAAATGGTCGAGACGTAAAGTTTGATATATTGGACGACTATATTTGGACATCGGAAGGGTTCCAAGTGATTCGGGTATTTTTCGGAGTACCGGGGAGTTACGGGAATACGGGGAAGAAGTGTTGGGCCTTAATGGGCCTTAGTGGAAAGGAGAGGCAGCAGCGAGGAGGTGGCGCGCGCCCCTCCCAAGCTTAGTCCGAATTGGACAAGGAGTTTGGGGCGCCCCCCCTCTCCGTTCCTTCTCCCCTCCCCTCCTCTCCTTTCCCCCCTTCTCCTAGTTGGACTAGGAAAGGAGGAAACCTACTCCTACTAGGAGTAGGAATCCTACTCCCTTGGCGCGCCCCTCCTAGGGCTGGCCTCCTCCTCCCTTGCTCCTTTATATACGGGGGCAGGGGGCATCTCAGGACACAACAATTTATCATTGATCTCTTAGCCGTGTGCGGTGCCCCCCTCCACCATATTCCACCTCGGTAATATCGTAGCGGTGCTTAGGCGAAGCCCTGCGTCGGTAGCATCATCAACACCGTCATCACGCCGTCGTGCTGACGGAACTCTCCCTCAAAGCTCGGTTGGATCGGAGTTCGAGGGACGTCATCGAGCTGAACGTGTGCTGAACTCGGAGGTGCCGTACGTCCGGTACTTGGATCGGTCGGATCGTGAAGACGTACGACTACATCAACCGTGTTGTGCTAACGCTTCCGCTTTCGGTCTACGAGGGTACGTGGACACACTCTCCCCTCTCGTTGCTATGAATCACCATGATCTTGTGTGTGCGTAGGAAATGTTTTGAAATTACTACGTTCCCCAACACCAATAAGGCCCATAGACTCCCCGGGGGGTTTCGGTAACCCCCCAGTACTACGGTAAATGCCAGAACTCACCCAGAACCATTCAAATGTCTAAATATAGCCTTCCAATATATCGATCTTTATGTCTCGACTATTTCGAGACTCCTCGTCATGTCCGTGATCACATCCGGGACTCTGAACAACCTTCGGTACATCAAAACACATAAACTCATAATACCGATTGTCATCGAACGTTAAGCGTGCGGACCCTACGGGTTTAAGAACTATGTAGACATGACCGAGACTCGTCTCTAGTCAATAACCAATAGCGGAACCTGGTTGCTCATATTGGTTCCTACATATTCTACGAAGATCTTTATCGGTCAAACCGCATAACAACATACGTTGTTTCCTTTGTCATCGGTATATTACTTGCCCAAGATTCGATGGTCCATATCTCAATACCTAGTTCAATCTCTTTACCGGCAAGTCTCTTTACTCGTTTCGTAATGCATCATCCCGCAACTAACTCATTAGTCACATTGCTTGCAAGGCTTATAGTGATGTGCATTACCGAGAGGGCCCAGAGATACCTCTCCGACAATTGGAATGACAAATCGTAATCTCAATATATGCCAACTCAACAAACACCATCAGAGACACCTGTAGAGCATCTTTATAATCACCCAGTTACGTTGTGACGTATGATAACACACTAAGTGTTCCTCCGGTATTCGGGAGTTGCATAATCTCATAGTCATAGGAACATGTATAAGTCATGGAGAAAGCAATAGCAGCAAACTAAACGATCATCGTGCTAAGCTAATAGATGGGTCAAGTCAATCACATAATTCTCTAATGATGTGATCCCGTTAATCAAATGACAACTCATGTCTATGGCCAGGAAACTTAACCATCTTTGATTCAACGAGCTAGTCAAGTAGAAGGCATACTAGTGACACTTTGTTTGTCTATGTATTCACACATGTTCTAAGTTTCCGGTTAATACAATTCTAGCATGAATAATATACATTTATCATGATATAAGAAAATATAAATAACAACTTTATTATTGCCTCTAAGGCATATTTCCTTCAGTTAGATCGGTTCCTTGTTGAAGTGGTTCTATCTCACTTGAGTTGTGGATCGTGGTGGCCATTGATATGGGTCTTCGTAAGGGTTCCTCTCTACAAATATGAAGGCTACTGCCAACTACTTTTTCTGGCGAGGTTGCGTGATGCAGCCAGAAGGCTCCTTTGTGGGTTTTGGCAGCTCTCACTCTGACCAGTTTGCCTTCGGTGGTGACAGGCAATCTATATATGGACGGCGGCTTGACATAGAGGGTACGGTTGTGCATCAGCGACAGTGAGATTTCATCCCAGTGCATGTAGCTGATGGGATTGCGAAAAAGTGGTGGTGAGAACACACTAGTAGAAAATGGGCCAATGGTCCAGGCCGGCCCAGCCCATTAGTCCCGGTTCAATCCAGAACCGGGACCAATGGGGGCATCAGACCCGGTTTGTGAGCCCCGGGGCCGGCCAGGCCACGTGGGTCATTGGTCCCAGGTGGGACGAACCGGGACCAATGGGCCTCGCTCTGCCCAACACCATTGGTCCCGGTTGGTGGCTTGAACCGGGACCAAAGGCTGCCCTTTAGTCCTGTTCAGCCACCAACCGGGACTAAAGGGTTGGTCCTCGTCATGCGAGTTTAGTCCCACCTCGCCAACCAAGGGGCTGCACTCAGTTTATAAGCCCTCCTCTCTCGCCTTATTGAGCTCCTCTCAATGAAAATAGATGCCCTTATATTAGATTTTAACCTAAATTCATACCAATTTCTCTGAAGTTAGTAGAAATTTATTATGAATTTAGGTTGAATTTTCTATAAGCGCATCTATGCTCATTTCTGAGTAGTTTTTTATAGTTTTTCTTTTTAGTAAAGTTAATCACAACTATTTTTTTCTATTTATTTCGAGTAGTTTTTATATATTTTTTCTTTTCTCGCTATATTTATTTTTTTCTTTTTATTTCGAGTTGTAATAAGTCATTAAAATAAACATCTATGCTAACTTTTTAGTAAAGTTAATCACAAATATTTTTCTTCTATTTATTTTGTTCTTTTATTTCGAGTTGTAATAAGTCATTAAAAAATAAGCATCTATGCTCATTTTTTAGTAAAGTTAATCAAAATTATTTTTCTTCTATTTATTTTTGAGTGGTTTTTATATAGTTTTTTTTCTTTTCTTCTATTTATTTTTTCTTTTTATTTCGAGTTGTAATAAGTCATTAAAAAATAAGCATCTATGCTCATTTTTCTAGTAAAGTTAATCAAAATTATTTTTTCTTCTATTTATTTCTAAGTGGTTTTTATATAGTTTTTTCTTTTCTGCTACATTTATTCTTTTCTTTTTATTTCGAGTTGTAATAAGTCATTAAAAAATAAGCATATATGCTCATTTTTTAGTAAAGTTAATCAAAATTATTTTTTTTCTATTTATTTCGAGTGGTTTTTATATAGTTTTTTTTTTTTTTTGCTACATTTATTCTTTTCTTTTTATTTCGAGTTGTAATAAGTCATTAAAAATAAGCATCTATGCTCATTTTTAGTAAAGTTAATCAAAACTATTTTTCTTCTATTTATTTCTCGAGTGGTTTTTATATATTTTTTCTTTTCTCGCTACATTTATTTTTTTCTTTTTATTTCGAGTTGTAATAAGTCATGAAAAATAAAAAGAGGCGCAATGCTCGTTAATTTGCTTCAAGCTTTTGAATAGTGTCAATCAGATCGCACATAGCTCTGCGCGATCTCACCGTATTCCTCAAGGCTTGAAGCTAACCAACGTGCAGGTGAGCATTGAGCCTCTTCGTCATCGTCTCTGCACTCAGAGCTTATAAACAGCTGCGAGTGCCTCTCGCTTGGCGAGGTGGGACTAAAAAAATAGCTGCAGGAAGAATCAACTAAAAAACAGCTGCAGAAAATAAAAAAGTAGTTAGATGGGTCCATTGATACCGGTTGGTCGCACCAACCGGTACCAATGACCCTCTTTGGTCCCGGTTAGTGGAACCAACCGGGACCAATGCCACTCTTTGGGCTGCTGAAAAGAGGCCATTGGTCCTGGTTGGCGGCTCCAACCGGGTCTAAAGGGGGGCATTAGTCCCGGTTGGTTTCACGAACCAGGACCAAAGCCTTTGCTATATATATAGCACTTAGCGCGACTTCGATCTCTCCTCCTCCACTCCTGTCGCCGCGTCTCCCTGTTGCCACCTCGCCGTCGCCGCCCGCCGCGCCGCCGCCGCCGCCCGCCCGCCCGCCGCCGCCGTCCGCCCACTACTAGGAAAAGCCTATACACAGAATCTTAGCAAAGAGCGGTTCAAAATGGGCGCTTCTTTGCTAAGTAGTTGTAGCGCGTGTTACGTAAACTCGCTGGCGATAAGGATTTAGCAATGGCGCTGCTGACGAACGCTGCTGCTACAAATATGGACCGGCGTTGTTCACCTTACTCTTAGTAGCGATGGCGGTCGCAAGAACAGCGCCATCGCTAAAATCACGTAGTAGTAGCGCTTTTTCGAGATCGCTCTTTGGTAAGTTTCAAATTGCCACAATTTTTGTCCCGATTAGCGATGGCGCCAAGAAAGCGCTGCTGCTGCTAAGTACTTAGCAGCAGCTGCTTTCTCCCACGCCATCGCTAACCCGCACCAACCCAACACCTTTCCCCACCCGTCCCTCCCTCCCCTCCTCTTTTCCCTTCCCCTACCTCCCCTCTCCTCTCTTCCCTCCACCACATGCTCCCACTCTCACTCTTCTTCTTCTTCTCAATACTTCTCCCCCATTACTCTCTCTCTTCTCTATCCACCTTCTCTCTCTTCATTACTCCTACGTAACTACACCACCTCCATTAATGCATCTCCTTTCTCTTTTTCCTTCCCCTCCACTAGTTGAAGTTGTCTCCTCCCAAATTAGGTAGCTAGGTAGATGTAGGATTTAGTTAAGTGACCTATTTGCCCCTAACTAGATCTATCTTTGTCAAGAAGAGCTTTGTGCACTTTTTATCTCCCTACAACATCATCTCCACTGTGCTCGATCTCGATCGAGATAGAGGTGATGAAAATTTCATGCTTTTGCAAAATGGAAATGTGTTTATGTGTGTGTGATATGTTTGTGGAAATTGTGTGTGTGGCATGAGTTGACGCCTTGTAAATTGTGCTTTTGAGTTGCCTATGTTTTGCGAAATGTCGATTTATTTCCGTTTCGCAAATTCCGCAAACTCTAGATCCATATATGTCCTATTTTTAGGAAGGTCATGCCAAATTTTTTATGACTTTGATGCATGCATGCATTTTTATAATCAATTTTTTATTATTACCTTGCAGAGTTGACGATGGTCGATGGAACGATGGTGGGCAGGTGGTTGCGGTCGGCGGTGCGGGACATGAAAGAAAATAACCGGACGGAGGTTTTATGTCCGTGTCGAAAATGCAAAGGAATAGTTTGGCTCGACCCCCATGACGATGGTCGTGTCGGCGCACTTGCTCATGACTGGTTTCATGGATGGCTATACTGGATGGATAATTGAAGATGAGGATGACGATGTTGAGGATGCCGACAGGCGCAATGATGACACGGGCAAGACGAAGAGATGATCGATAATGGCGGCGGGAAGAGGCCGGACATGGCGGCGGAGAAGGGGCCGAACATGGCGGAGGAGAAGGGCCGGACATGGCGGCGGAGAGAACGACATGGACTCCACGCAGCAGAGTTCGCCGGTACTAAGTTCAATTGTGCGGGACCCTCATGTTCAAGCATTGCTTCGCAAGGAGACGAGTCTTGAGAGCTGCTTCTAGAGAGGAGGCTAAGTTGGAGCAACGGTGGTAGACTCGAACACTCCATTGCATGATGGTTGCAATCTGAGGTGACCCGTTGAGTTTCACGCCCAACTCCTCAAGACGAAGGCTAAAACAAATGGACCGACACTAGCCTCGATGAGCATCTCAAGTACCTAAAGGATGTTCTTCCCATGGGTAATCTATGTCCTACTAGTGTTGATGAGGCCAAGAAGATCGTGTGCCCTCTTGATCGCCACACGTTAGATACATGCATGCATCAACGATTGCATAATTTATCGGAAGGAGCACGCGAAAAAACAAGCTGTCCGGTGTGCAATGCTTCTTGATACAAGAAGACCGGAAGAAATGTCCCCGAAAGTTGTATGGTACTTACCGATCACTCCCGTCTCGAGGTATTTTGTAGATCCCAAGGAAGCAAAGCTAATGCGCTGGCACGCGGAGAGGAAGAAGCCCGACGATGGAGATGATCCAAAGCTGAGACACGTGAAGGATGGAAGCCAGTGGAGAGCGTTGAACAGCTTCTATCGGTATTTTGAATGTGATGCAAAGAACATCGTGCTCGGCGCGTGTACCGATGGCATGAATCCGTTTGGCAACCAGAACACCAACCATAGTACATGGCCCGTGTTTGTATGGATGTACAACCTCCCCCCTGGTTGTGCATGAAATCGGAATACATTCACATGAGCATGCTTATTCAAGGGCCAAAACAACCAAGAAATAATATTAATTTGTATCTGGGGCTACTTCAAGAGGAGTTAGACACGTTATGGAAAATACCGGCCAAGACATGGGACGCCAACAAAGGTGAGTATTTCAACATGAGAGCCGCGCTGATCACGATAAAGGCAGGACTATCTCGATTCTGGATATGTGGCAGGCCGGTGTGCCATGGATATTGCGGATGCACGCGGTGCATGGATGATACAACGCCTCAGCAGCTAACGCCAAGGAAAGATGGCGGTCAGGAAAATCGTGTACATGGGGCATCGAAGATGGCTTGAACAGGATGACCTGTGGAGAAACCGTGGAGATCTATTCAATGGTCACGCTGAGCATCGAGGACCTCCACGTAAGCGGAGCGGTGCCGAAATTGATGAGCTGTGAAAAACTGGAAGGAGTGCCCCGTGCCGGGAAAGACGATGAGAAAGGCGCCGGAGCCGCTGCTGAAGGTATGGAAGACGAGGTCTGTGTTCTGGGACTTGGAGTACTGGCACAAACTCGATACACCTCATTGCCTTGATCAAATGCATATCTGTAAGAATGTCCTTGAGAGCTTGCTCGCAACACTGATGAACATGCCAGATAAGACCAAGGATGGGCCGAAGGCAAGAAAAGACTTGCAAGATTTGAAAATCAGGGAAGATCGCACATGCCGCCCGTAAAATGTCGACGAGAGGCGAGACGGAGACAGAGGCATGGGAGAAGAAGGGCAAGAAATTAAAGAAAGAGGATTATTGCCCCCTCTTGCTTCACCTTAAGTCAGTGAGATCAATCAATTCTTTAAGTGCCTTACCGGAGTGAAAGTTAGTTCCGATTCGTGTGGCGAGATAAGCGATATCTAGACACGGACAAGAAAAGGTTCAGCGGGATGAAGTCTCATGACTGTCATGTGATGATGACGCAGATACTACTGTTGCCCTTAGAGGGATAATGGACAAGCACGTCCGTGACACGCTTATTGGTCTCTGCAACTTTTGAACGCCATCTCGAAAGTCGATCGGTGTGAAGCAGCTCCAAAGGCTACGAGAAGAGATCGTTGTGATATTGAATGAGCTTGAGATGTACTTCCCGCCCGCGTTCTTCGACGTGATGGTGCATCTGTGTGTCCATATTGTGGATGACATAATAGACTGGGGCCGTCATTCCCGCACAACATGATGCCGCTTTGAGAGGATGAATGGGATCATCAAAGGATTCGTTAAGAACATGTCCCGTCCGGATGGAAGCATTGTCCAGGCTATTTGGCACAAGAGTGCATCTCTTTCGTGACAATTTTCTATATGGCGCAGACCAGCCGCCGGTGTTAGTGTTGGTTTGCCCGTTAACAAGCACGATGGGAGGCTTGAAGGAGATGTTCACTTTACGCGGTCGCGGAACTGCACGTGGCATACTCAGATCGACGCAAAGAACTTTGACAGAGCAAACTTGGTAGTGCTACAACACCTAGACGAGGTGGATCCTTTCGTGGCATCGCACAAAGAAATTATCGCAAAGAAGTATCGTGACCGGGGTATGCGGGGCCAGACGCCGAAGTTACTAGAGAGCACACCTCCACTTTCCTGCATTGGTTCAAACAGCATATTATTGCTAATCCCCCGGAGGAGGGCTCTAAGGACGGATTGCTCATATACGCCTTAGCACATGGCCCCTCGCCCAACCTCGTAACCTATCAGGCATATGATATCAACGGATACACGTTCTACACGGAGGCAAAAGATATGGACAGTGATGATCAGAACTCAGGGGTGAAGATGGAATGCATGACCGGCAGCGACAACGGCACAACTGAACAATTTTATGGAAGGGTCGAGGAGATTTGGGAGCTTGACTACTCTGGACTGCACAACACGACGATGTTCCGTGTCAGATGGGCTAAGAATGTCGAAAGAGAAAGCCGGATGTTCACTACCATGACTATACCCGACGCCAAGAGCGCTACCGTGAACGCTATCGCAAAAAACGAGCCATGGGTACACGCTAAGCACGTGACACAATGCTTCTTCATAATCGACCCGCACAATCCCAGCCGTGTTGTCGGAGGAGAGGCAAAGGAACATCATTGGAATGGATGGAGTCGCCAATGAGGAAGACTATGATCAGTATGGCAACCCAATGAGGGAAGATGACGATGATGATGAAGTATACTTCAAAAGAAGAATCAATACTACATTACCTAAGAAAAATCGTACTCCATGGAAAAGGCAAAGTCACAATGAGGGGCTCAATTATTCTTCGACGAAAAAGAAGGGAAAGAAGCTGACTCAAAAACGAAAACGCCAGCACTGAGGAAACATATGTTATGGGTCCAATGATGTGTAATATATATATATGTTCCTATTTTGTATACACACTTAGCCATTATTATGCATGGGTCCAATGATGTGTAATATATATGTTCCTATTTTGCATACATATTTAACCGTCAAATGATGCAATATATATCGCCCTCTCCTTTGTTCACTGCCCTCGGGAAATATAAGTGGCATAAAATAAAGGAAAAGAAAAAGGAAAATTGACAGTAGCGACGGCAGTAGCAGCGCGTTTCTACTAAACCGCTGCAGCTACAGATCTTAGTAGTAGCGCGTTTCTCATAAACCGCTGCAACTACAGATCTTAGTAGTAGCGAGTTTCTCATAAACTGCTGCAGCTATAGATCTTAGTAGTAGCGCGTTTCTCATAAACCGCTGCAGCTACAGAATTTAGTAGCAGCGTGTTTTGACATAACGCGCTACTGCTACGTCCACTTAACCCAAAATTCTCACTCGCCCTGCTTCATCCCGCCATTTCCCCCCAAATCCCCACTCTCTCCCCATCGCCGCTCCGCCCGCCCGACCCGCCCCGATGCTCGCCCCAACTCCGCCGGCGCGGCGCTAGCCTCGGCGCTTCGCCCCGTCGACCCTCGACCCGACTCCCGCCAGCCTAGCCCCGACCACGCCGCTCGCCCCGACCCACCCGCTTCGCCCCGACTCGGTGCAGCGCTCGCCCCGACCCGCCGCTCGCCCCGACCCGTCGGCCCTCGCCTCCCTCCTCTCCCCTGCTGGCCGTCGTCGGGCTGCCTCCTCACCCCTGCACTCTCTGTAAACCCCCCTCTCTGCTAGGGTTCTTCATGTTAATTAATTAGGTTATCTATTTAGTTATGAATTTAGCTAGGTTTCAAAATTAGCTGAATTTATATGCAAATTTGAACTGGACATGTGATATGTGCATATGTCATGTTTTGGAGATGTCATGTTTGGAAAATGATCCGAGTGGCCTATGTTACGCCGAATGTTGATTCATTTCGTTTGGTGAATTTCAGCGCGATATGTCCATTTTTAGCAAAGGTCATGCCGAAATTTCCGTGAATAAAGGCATGATTTGTGCTACATAGTTGGCATATCGAGTCTTGGCACATAGATTTCTTTTATGTCATTTCTCATCTATTCATACCTTTAGAAATAAATGAGGCCACTTAATCATAGGAAACATGTCGAACAACAAAGAAACGGGCCTTGACCAAGATGCGATTTAGATGGATTATGAGGGTGAACAAGAGTACCTCGACTATTTGACTGCTAAGCAAGGTTTGCAGGTCGGCCTCGATGATGGTACTGACGCCGACATCGACACTGACGGCGGCGGCACCGACGGCGCCGGCACCGATGGCGGCGCCGAGACCGGTGGGGAAGGTACCGGCGGGGAAGGTACCGGCGGGGAAGGTACCGGCCCCGATGCCGATACCGAAAAGAGGAAGCATAAGAAGCAGAGGATACGAAAACCTAACAAACTAGGGATTGGACGACTTGTGATCACAAAGATGGCACCTGGCAAGTTTGAGCCGTTAGAGCCGGAAGAATCTCGCAAGTGCTATGGGAACCAAGTAGGATGCATCCTACGGGAATGCGCAAGCATCAACGACAATGACTTAAGGAGTAAAGAACATTTGACGCAGTTGCTCCTAACAAAGTTGCACAAGAGATTCAAGTTCCTCGACCGGGATGATAACATAGAACAACCGTGGGATGATCCGAAGATGAAAAAGATTAACAATCACGCCATGGGCATGTTCAGCAATGATTTGGCCTCCTGGAAAGGGAGGGTGAAACGAGCTATTGAGGCCGATGAACCCCGTCCAAGATTCGGAGGAAAATCCGACACTTACGGAAGAGGAGTTCAAAAGTTCAAGGACACTTGCGCTACCGAGGCAGCCAAGGCTAAGGCTGCGAACTTCAAAAGCCTTCACAAAGGAACACGGAAGCATCGCCTCGGAAGCCGTGGCTACCTCGGTAAAAGGCCCATATGGGATAAGGAGGACGCGAACGTGAAGCCGCTGGTCTCCTGCACCCTTCGAAGTTCACCAACCCCTTGGAGCATGACTTCATCAGGGCCCGCTACAAGTGGGACAAGGAGAAAAGGTTTTTACATGGACAAGATCACGAGGAAATTGATTATACTCATCGAGAAGCAACACCGGCTTGCAGCCAAAGCCCTACTTCTCGATGAGGCCCAAGTGGGACACCCTCTCAACCGGCCTTGAACGAACTTAAGGGACTCCGTTGGACCAGCAACCGCAATATGGTTGTGTGCACGGCTGGAAGACGGCGCCACGTGGAAGGTGTTTTACAACGATGGCCCGGAGGCCAAGAAGCAGAAAAAGAAGTTTAGTCAGGCGGACATCGATGCAAAGGTGAAGCTTGCGGTCGAGAAAAAAGCAGCCGAGGACGCGAAAAAGCAGCCGAGGACAAATATGAGTTGCTACAGCGAGCGGTCAATGCAGTTAGAATCGCTGCAGAAATGATTTCGCTACTAACTTGGTTCCATTATCATCAACTAGGCGAAGGAAAATCCGACAAGGCGGTACATGATTTCCGATGCCCGTTTAAATCGCGACCAACTCCATGAACAACAACACCATCGCACCATCACTTGCTCAAGCAACCGGGCCTCCTCTCGCAGCCGCCCCCGCTCATAGCAGCCCGTCCTCAGTCCCAGGCGCGCTAGGTGGGCCTTCGTCTTTGGCTGAGCTCGATGCCGTCACGGTAATTACATGTCGCACCAACATATATATATATATATATAATATTCCATTTTTGTTGCCTTTCGGTTGTTTTACGCCACGACATATGTGTTTGCGGCGAAAGAAACCCCATGCACCATACTCTACTTGATCAAAGGCCGAAGGTGGGCGTGGGAAAGGGATGATAATGGACCCCTCTCAACGCACATTCCACAACCAGCCGATCCCACCGGGCACTTGAGGTTAGCTTGACCAGTGTGAAATCGGGCACGAGGATTTGCCTCCTCGAGGCAGCATGTGGGAGCGGACGACGAGACCCCGCCGTGGATTGACGCTGCAAGGGTTGGGTGCTGCTATGGCGAAGAATCTTATTCGTCTCGAGCCGCCGAGAGCACACCAATAACTACCACACATCAACAAGCATGTGCGGAGACCACCACCCCACCCACGCAATTACCAGCTCTGTAGTGTCGGGTGAGGCGGTGGACGACATGATGAAGGGGTGCAATAGTATCTTGGCTGATGTAATTTCTCCTGTAGAGAAGAGAATGGATGATGAGACGGAGGTCGACCCTATGGATTACCTCAATACAAACGCGTATGACTGTGACATAGATATGATGAGTCAACCATATGACGAATCGGGCTATCGACTTGCTAATGAGGATATGGATGATATGCCCGGCAGGGTCGTACCATGGATTGCAAAAGTCTCTCTTCATGAAATCCTCACAAGACACGCTCAAGATGCCGCCTCACACAGGCTCCACTAGCCGGGCGCGAGGGTCGTCAAGATTTAGCCCGGGAACACTTGGGCAGGGGTTAAGGAAGGGTCCGGAAGGTGTGCCCAAGAAAAGGAGAGGAAGAGATCGGGAAGGTAATCGCCTCCAAACAAGCGAGCACACAAAGCCGACAATGCATTCTGAAGAGCGTGTACCCGTGAAAGGTGCGGTCATGTTCCATCTCACGGGCGAGCCGATGCTACCGCCGAAACCGCTGGAGGCACTATCAGGGGATCTCAGGAGAC
The DNA here is from genome assembly GCA_021437245.1 of Aegilops speltoides. Lineage (NCBI taxonomy): Eukaryota > Viridiplantae > Streptophyta > Magnoliopsida > Poales > Poaceae > Aegilops > Aegilops speltoides. Next base: position 462,005,268 of record CM038147.1, on the reverse strand, counting down.
TGCACGACCATGTGCTATCGACTGAGAAAAGCCTACTAGCCTCAAAGGATCCAGGATATCCGACATATGCGGCTCGTGTGCCTGAGGGGAAGTGCTATGTCGACACACGGCCCGCGGAGGTGTTCTTCCTGCGGTTTGACCATATCTTTGAGATGTTTCTAACAAGGCGGCTTGATTTTACTATCGTCCGCCTTTTTGCGCTACATATGAGCTCCGTCATGAAGAGTGAAGAAGTCTCGCAAATCTGTGTGGCGGATCCGTACTACATGCACGAGTCTTTCTTGAGTCTCGGCGACTTTGAGCGTGAAACTGCTAGGAGTACCTCCAAAACTTCATGGTATAGAATAAGGACCGGAAATTGTCCTCGTGCCTTATCATCCAAAGTAAGTCGAGTTCCGACAACCCTTTCGTACATTTCAATCATTCCTTCTCTCTCATATGGGGAATAATTTGAGGTGTCTTTTCCCCGCAGCAATGGGCGCGCCGTCCTTATCGTTCTTTACCCGCAAGTCTCCCACGCCGTGTATTTTGACCCTTCCAGAGACTACGAGAAAAAGGACTACACCCACATAATGAATAGTTTAGATGATGCTCTCCAAGGCTTCAGCTTTAGAGGTGGCCACGTGCATATCAAGAAACAAAGGAACAAGAAGATGGGTTTCGCGCATAAAACTAACTTCTCCTGCATCCATGTCCCAAAACCAAGCTAGGAGGATGGATTCTACATCGTCCATCTCATGATTCAGTTCAACACGGATCACCAAAAGCTTCGCATTAACAGTAGAAATGATGATCATATCCACAAGTGGCTAGAATCTCATGGAGAAGCGAATTATAAACTTAGAGATGACTTCTTTCGCATCCAAAGCGACATTGCGACGATCATCATGAAAGAAGTCGCCGATGAGAAGGGATGTTCCACCACGGCCCTATATCGCGAATCGACGTCCGAACTCGCATAGGCATGCAACGTCTAGACCTCACGCCGTTCAAGAAGCTAGGGTTCGTCCTCGATGATATGGAAGGATGGAACTTCTAGTGATTTATGATGCCGATGATGATGATATGTGTCGGTTGAACTTGTATACTTTTTGTAGCGATGAAACTTTGTGATGTCCACGGTCCCTGCCGAACTTGCGTAACGCTACTTTGTTAGTTTGCGTACGATGACCTGCGTACCTCTAGTTAATTAATTTGCGTACTATATATGTTGCATCTAGTTGCTAACCTTTCTTTTTTGGTGTTGCTCTAGTATATTTTGTTGCATATATGTGATTGTACATCCTCTTCATGAACATGCATCTCTAACAGGTACCTAGTTTCTTGATGGCGAGATGGAAATGCTATGTCGTGTACAAAGGGAAGGTTCCGGGTGTACAACGAGTGGCATGAGTGTCGGCGCAAGTGAATGGGTTCACGGGCGCCAGCCATAAAACTTCAAAAGCGATAAGAAGGAGAAGCTAGTTACTTGAGGTTCACGCTAGCGAGAGAGGACTCAGAATCGCCACCTCATGTCTCAGCATAGTTCGCTCTCACTCATAGTGATAGCACTTCTTGCGTATACCTTTGTTTAGATGGATGGCGTTGTTGTAGTTGCAAGTATTCGAGACTTGCATGTATTGCTATTTTCGAGATGATGACAAGATATCACTTTGTGTTGGATGATGATTATGAAGAGACTATTTGTATGTACATGCCATGATTACATTTGTGGTCTCATGAGCATTTGTATGTGTATCATGATGACATTTCTATGTGCTAAAGATTCTTCTACAAAGCGGTTCAAATACAAAACAAATATGCCAAAAAACTACTTAAATTAGCGATGGCGAGTGTATAAAAGTTAGCAGCAGCCTCAATAGCGATGGCGTCCAGCCAAAGAGCTAAGCGCTACTAGCGGTAGCGAGCTTCCCCTAACCGCTGCTGCTGCTACACTTGTGTAGCAATGGCGCTGGCCTGCGCCATCGCTATGAGTTAGCTGTAGCACCATATTAGTAGCGGGTACCCGCCATCGACACATCTAAAACCCGCTGCTGCTAGCCTTTTCCTAGCGAAGGCCCGCCCACGCCTCGACGCCGTCGCCGCCCGCCCAGCCCACCCACCTGTCGCCGCCCGCCCAGCGCCGATCGACGTCGCCGCCCGGCCCGCCCGCCTCGGCCCGTCGCCGCCCGCTTCGCACCTCGTCAAACTGCGCCGTGCATGACATGAGCAACTTTTTTATTTTTGTTAGATTTTTTAGATTTTTTTGTAGTTCATAGATTTTTTGTTAGATTAGATGTGTAGTAATTTAGATATGGAGTTCATAGATTTTTTGTTAGATTAGATTTTTTGTTAGATTAGATGTGTAGTAATTAATTTGTTCATATTATGTTAGATTTTTTGTTAGATTAGATTTTTTTGTTAGATTAGATGTGTAGTAATTAATTTGTTCATATTATGTTAGATTTTTTTCTGTTAATAGATTTTTTGGTGATATTATTATTGAATATGCATGTTTGGTGATATTATTGTTAATAGATTTTTTGGTGATATTTAGATTGTGTAATTAATTTTGTTCATAGAATTTTAATGATTTTTTGTTCATAGTATTTAGAAAAAGGAAAAATAAGAAGTAGTTTATATATAGTTGAACTAGCTAGTTGATTTAATAAACTAATTTATTTTACTATATATAGAAGTAGTTTGTTTTTAGTAAGTACTACTTATTTATTTATAGTAAGTGCTTAGTAGTTGAACTAGATAGTTGATTTAATTAATAAAACTACTTTATTTAACTATATATAGAGGTAGTTCCTACATCGACGTCGGCGATACCTATCCCGCATCCTCGTCGTCGTCGACTTGGCGGTGGAGGCCTGCTTGATCAGGGCCATGTTCGGGACTGGGCTCCGCCGGGCTGGTATTGGGAGGTGCTACCTTCCGGAGAACGTAGGTTGGTGAGAAGGCAGCCCGTTGTTGACCCGATCCTTGTTTGGTGGCGATCGAGTGGGCCAGTGATGGTGGTGAGGCTTCCAGACACCGCGGAGGTGGTACGTCACCGTGTCAGCGAGGAGGACGAGCACGTCCGTCGCTACATGGTTGCATTGGAGGGCAGGTTCGACAATACCTGGCAGGTTCTTCAGGGATCTCACTGGAGCTATGATCCTGTGATGGTTCCTTATCTTTGGTGTCCACCGCCCGCCGATACCGTCGGGCGCCACGGTTCTAGTTATATTAGTGATAATATTCGACGATGTACGGACACCAAGAGATGATGTACTTTTGCTTATAATTATTGAATGCATGCTAATTTGAATACTATACTTTATTTTATGATTTGGTTTTGCTTATTTTATGATTTGGTTTTGCTTATTGAATGCTCATATTGGATAAGTTCTCCTTCATTCCCGTGTGCTAGATAATTTGATATAATAATGCACTCGGGAATAAAAGGAGGACCTACGTACATCGATCATCGATAGTCAACCCGTGACTAATAATAATGATCTAGTTTAATATTTGAATTATGAACATAGGCCGGAAATGTCGTACTCATCGGACGCACGAAAACCGCTGAAGTCTGCGATGGTGCCACGACGACCGAGGTATCTGCGACAGGTTCATTGAGCTGGACGAAGATCGGCGCTTCAGCATTAAGCTCGAAGAGACCTGCGATGTTAATACGGTACACAACAACGACAATAGTTTTTTTCGTAATTAAGCACGACTTCAACTATTTTAACGTGTATTTTTCATCTTTTCCAATTCGACTAGCTTATCCCATGCTTTGCAAGACGCTATGTCTTGGAGATGATGGGTTTTGAAGACCATGAAAGTTTCGAAACCAAAAAAATTATCCTAAGTACCCATCATGGTGTGGATTTTCAAGTAAAGCTGTACAAGGCTCAGAGTGTAACCCATTTTGGTTGCAAAAATTGGGAAGCACTTTGCAAGATGTATGGTCTTGATGAGGGTATGCTTGTCACCATGGATCTTGGTGATCCTACAATCGAGCAAGAAAGACCTTCGATTTGGGTTCTTGTGGGTACAACTCCAATTCTTCCCCCATGTGAGCTTAACATAGTTATTAAATAATTTATATTGTTTATTTCAAAATATATAGTTGACAACTTATCTCCATTGACAGCTTATTTTCATTCTTCAAAGAATTTGCGGAAGATGGTAGATATAACCTACTACACCGAAGGCTCCGAATTAACTTATCAGGAGAAAAATCATCTGGTCGCATTTTGTACTGATCTTGAGAATCACAATATCTACAATCAAACTCCTCAACATTATGGTCAATACGTGCCACTAGTGCATGTGTTGAACTACAGTAACTACCATGGAGATACCCTGGTAAGATTATTTTTTACTATTACAACATCCGTACGTGCATCTTTTTGCACACTTCTAAAACTAGTACATCATTGCTAACTACGAAGTTATTAATATGTTTTTCAACAGATAATCCCGAATGATTGTGTGCCCATCTGATGTATACACATGGTAGCCTTCATGTTTTGAACATACAACCAGGTCGTCCTACGAATCTCAACTGTCCATACCGGGTTTCTAAAAGAAGTGGAGACATTACAATCAAAGAATGGAAAAAATGTATGGACAGTCGTAAGGAGCTTCTTGGAAGCAAAAAGCAGCGAAGGGCAAGAATTGGAGACAGGATGATCTCCATTCTTCATAATGGAGAGTCAGGGTCTATATTGTTTTATGCTATTTTACGTGTTTAGGTCATACCTGATACTGATGATCATGTGCTAAGAACAATTATGTAGGGTTGGGTTCGATGACTATGAGGATGATGATCGTATGACTTATTATTAATAACGAGTAGAAGTTGTATGATGATTGAGGGAGTCCTGGACTGGGGGGTGTCCGGACAGCCGGACTATCATCGTCCGCCGGACTCCAAGACTACGAAGATACAAGATTGAAGACTCCGTCCCGTGTCCGGATGGGACTTTCCTTGGTGTGGAAGGCAAGCTTGGCAAAACGGATATGTAGATCTCCTACCATTGTAACCGACTCTGTGTAACCCTAGCCTCCTCCGGTGTCTATATAAACCGGAGGGCTTTAGTCCGTAGGACACAACATACATTACAACAATCATACCATAGGCTAGCTTTAGGGTTTAGCCTCCTTGATCTCATGGTAGATCCACTCTTGTACTACCCATATCATCAATATTAATCAAGCAGACGTGGGTTTTACCTCCATCGAGAGGGCCCAACACAGGTAAAACATCGTGTCCTCGCCTCCTGTTACCATCCGCCTAGACGCACGCTTGGGACCCCCTACCGAGATCCGCCGGTTTTGACACCGACGTTGGTGCTTTCATTGAGAGTTCCTCGTGTCGCCACCGATAGGCTTGATGGCATCTACAACCAACGACGCTGTCTGGCGAGACTTTTCTCCCGGACAGATCTTCGTGTTCGGCGGCCGCGCTGCGGGCTAATTCGCAGCCATCTGCAGCAGATCGAAGCTACGCCCTGGCCGTCAGTCGATTTGAAGCCTAAACTTCACGGCTGACGTCCGCGGAGACTTGATCTTCGACGGACTCGAGCCACAGCCGAGCGCGCCGCATTGTGACGATGGGCATGATCTAGCTCTGCCACCGAACAGTGCCTTGGTGGCCGCACATGAATCTGCTTCGGCCATTAGTCCGGAGCCGATCGCCCAGATCGAGGATCGATGGATAGACGCCGCCTCGGGGGCTTCAACTTCCACGGCGATGGAGCCGAACATTAATCTTGTCCCCCGTGAAACTCGTGATTCCGAGGTGCCGGACTCCGAACCTCCCGCACCCCTACCAATTGATTCGGATTGGGCGCCGGTTATGGAATTCACCGCCGCGGACATCTTCCAACACTCGCATTTTGGCGACATCGTAAATTTGCTAAAGCATCTCGTTATCGGAGAGTCTGGCGGACTATGGCGAGGATGGTTGGGGTACGGACGAGGAGAAATTCAGAGCCCACCCACCACCCACTTTGTAGCCACTGTCGACGATCTAACCGACATGCTAGACTACGACTCCGAAGACATCGACGGTATAGACGACGATGAGGGAGACGAACAAGAAACAACACCTATAGGGCACGGGAGGACCACCTCGTCATATGACATATACATGGTGGATACCCCAAAAGAGAGCGATAACGAGGACCAACGGGCCGCGGCAGAGGATAACCCCGCCGATAAAAAACCAAAACGGTGACGCAGACGCCGCTTTAAGTCCCGCCTCGATGACAACAACGCTCCTAAGGATCCCGTAATACAGCAGGGCTCACAAGTGGACGACGAACATGCAGATAAGCAACTGTCCGAACATGACGAAGTCGATATCAGTCCAGCCCGGCGAAAACGACAGTCGGACGATCTCATGCCGGACACGCCGCCAGAGAGCAAAAACCTTCGGAAAAGACTCATCAACACTGCAAGAAGCCTGAAGAAGGAAAAGCGGAAGCTCAAAACAGCGGAAGACACACTCAGAATGAGATGGAGCAAAGTGCTCAAAACCGCGGATAAATACAGCAATGGCCACCAATCAAAGAGCTACCCGAAGCGCAAGCTGCTACCAGAATTCGACGAGGAGGCCATAGAGCCTCCACCGTCAAAAAATAAAGAGGCTGCCTGGTTGGATAGACGGCCAGATGATAGGACAAATTCTGAAAGCGGCGCCGCACACAAACCAACTAATGAACCTGGAAAGACAGATGGCCCAGCCAGGTCTATCTACGGGCCAAAGAAGAAGGCCCCAGGAAGCAAGGCAACACGTCAAGTGTCCGAAGATAGTGGCACACCCAAATCTGGGCGCCAGACACCCACTATGTTTCACCGATGAGGTGCTGGACCATGAATTCCCAGCAAGATTTAAACCCATAAACATAGAGGCCTACGATGGAACAATGCACCACAGAGTCTGGATAGAAGATTACATACTACATATACACATGGCGGAGGAGATGATCTCCACGCCATAAAATACCTACCCCTCAAGCTCAAAGGGCCAGCCCGTCATTGGCTTAAAAGCCTCCCAGAAAACACTGTGGGAAGTTGGGAAGAGCTCGAGGAAGCGTTTAGAGCAAATTTTCAAGGGACCTATGTCCGCGCTCCGGATGTAGATGATCTAAGTCATATAACTCAACAGCCCAGAGAGTCGGTAGAATTCGAACAGGTTCCTCACCAAAAAGAACCAAATAGTCGACTGTCCGGACGCCGAAGCCTTAGCAGCTTTTAAACACAATGTCCGAGACGAATGGCTTGCCAGACACCTCGGCCAAGAAAAACTGAGGACAATGTCTGCGCTAACAAGCCTCATGACCCGCTTCTGTGCGGGAGAGGATAGCTGGCTAGCAAGATGCAGCACCAGCGACCCAAGTACATCCGAGATAAGAGATGGAAACGGAAAATCATGGTGCAGAAAAGAGCAGCGCCGGAATAAAGAGAAAAGCCCAAAGAGCACGGCAGTCAACGCCGGATTCAAAAGCTCGCGGCCAAACAACAAAACATCGCCTCTTAAGGATGACGGCGATGAGCTGTCCAACTTAAACAAGATTTTGGGTCGGATATGTCAAATCCACAGCACCCCCGGAAGGCCTGCAAACCACACCCATCGGGATTGTTGGGTTTTTAAACAGTCCGGCCGACTAAACGCCGAACACAAGGGGCTCGACGCGTCAAGCGAAGATGATAAACCCCACCAGCAGAGCACCGGAAAACAAAATACTTTCCCACAAGGGGTCAAAGCAGTAAATTCACTTCATGTGATAGTACGGAAAAATAGTGCAGCACTTTCTAAAAAGAGCTTCGCGCGGTCCAACCCAGCAGACCATAGAGATTGGATATCAAAACCAATCACTTTCGACCACCTGGACTATTCCAGAAGCGTTCGAAACGCGGGACGGGCTGCCCTGATATTGAATCCGATAATCGACGGACTACAGTTTACTAAAGTCCTAATGGATGGAGGCAGCGACTTAAATCTGCTGTATCCAAACACAATCCGCAGGATGGGGATAGACCCTACCAAAATTCGACACAGCCGCACTTCCTTCAAAGGAGTGACGCCAGGCCCTTATGCCAAGTGCACAGGCTCCCTATTACTAGAAGTCGTGTTCGGTTCACCGAACAACTTTCGGCGCGAAAAACTAATTTTTCACATCGTCCCATTTAAAAGTGGATATCAAGCACTCTTGGGACGAAAGGCTTTTGTCCGTTTCAACGCCATACCGCACTACGCGTCTCTCACACTCAAGATGCCCGGTCCGCGTGGCATCATTTCAGTGCGAGGGTCACTTGAAGACCCCGGACTCGGATAGACGAGTCCGGCTTCAGCTGGCTAGGGGTTCCCTAGCCGCACACCTCTTCGCAGGGGGCTGCGCGCACAAACAACCGTGGGTTCATACAAACCCCGCTTTACTCATTTATATTTTCTTTCACACATACCTTTTTCGCACAAATTGTTTTCAAACTAAGCGTTCCTCTCTTTTTACCGATGAACAACGTGCATACCCGTCCAGGATAACGGCGCAACGGAGACACAGGCGCAGATGTGCAGTAGGGACCCATTGTGAGGATTCTTTTCAGATTAAGACCCTGCGTAAACCTTTTTTACTGTCTCTTGTTGTTATTCTCCCTTGGTTTCTTCCTATAGCCAAAGCGAGCTGGACGTTTTGGCATCGGACGCGCCGAAGACCATGCCCGCACTCGACACGGGGGCTTAGGGCATTGTTCTCGCCATTATTATAAAGACCGAACACCTTAGGGAGTGTTCGGCCTCTCGAGTTAGGCATTATATGCATCAGCTCGAATCATGTCTTTGGTCAAATGTTGGGTTTGCTCGCTCGTGTTTTGCTGCCTTACGCTCCGTATAATTGGCTAACGCGCACCAGGAGAACTATCTGCGATTGTGCCCAGCCGGGCCGGGCGAGCACCTCGAGAGAAAGCCAAAACCGATCGTCATGATATAGCGAGAGACCGTCAACCACTCGATCGACCACCGGAATGTTTAGAATTTCGCTTTGACGAAGGACCGCTTTCGGTCAGCACACACGCGCCTCGAACTCGGAGAAGTGCGGTGCCCCAAGGGCTATATCGTAGCCCCACCCTCGAACTCCACTGGCTAAGTGAAAGTGATAAAGCATTATAGTCCGGATTGCCTCGTTTGCTACGCTACCACCTCCTTAACAGGACCGAGACGTCGGATTAAGTGTGAAAATGCGCTATTTTTGCGAACACCCCCGCACCTTGTGCGTGGGGGCTGAAGCCGAAGACTGCAATCTTTCAGGTTATACAAATGTATACGTAAACGACCGCATAGGAGAAGTTTTACTACTTGAGACGCACAAGTATAAAAAGCAGTTATAGCATAATCATTGTTTTACAAGCTAAAACGTTCATTTGAACGTGACATTTTTTGAGCACTGCGACTCTATTACACGAGTGCCACGCATAACTTCCCTGAAATAGTGCTCGGCGGGGAGCCGATTTTCATCCGAGCCCTGGGCGGCAACAGCGGTGGCATCCATCTCCGTCCAATGTGCCTTCACGCGGGCAAGAGCCATCCGCGCGCCCTCGATGCAGGCCGACCGCTTCATCTCCTTGATATGCGGCACCGCTCCAAGGAATTGCTGCAGTAAGCCGAAGTAGCTCGTCGCCTTGGGCCTCTCGGGCCAGACATGAGCCACGATGTCAGTCATGGCAAGTCCGGACAATCTATTTAGCTCGGCCCATTCGGCCAACCGGTCGGTCAACGGAAGTGAGCGATCCGGACTATGGAATTGAGACCAAAATAGCTCTTCCGCCTTGTGATCCTTCTGGCTCCGGAAGTGCTCAACGGCATCAGCCGCACTTGCCGCTAAGTCCATATACGGATCCTTCAGACTCCAGAGCTGATCAAATTGAGCATACTTTTGATCCATAAACCGGCGACGCAGCAGATAAGGCTTGACAGCCACGATATCTCCGGCCTGGCGCAGCTCCTCCCTCATGGCCCGCATTGCAGAGCGGGCATCCTTGGCCTCGGCAGTGGCCTTCCTCAGGTCTTCCCGCTCCGATAAGCGCTCCTTTTCAAGAGCCTCATTGCGGTCGGCAGCATCTTTTACTTTCACGGCCAATTCGGCCACCTCTTCCCTGCTTAGGCAGTGTGCAGCCTTTTCGCTTTCAACTCCTCGGCCGCCCTCGAGGCAGCCGCACACTCCTTCGGGCTTGCTCCTTAGCTTGAGCAAGTTCGCCCAAAACTCTCCACAGCAGCAGCACCGTCTGTACAACAGCATATAATTTATCAGAGGAGGGCTTTGACCCCCTTAAAAAAGCGACTGCGGAGAACTCATTTACCTTGCGACTCGTCAAGTCACTGGTTGACAAGTGCGATGTCCGCATCCGCCACGTCAAGTTGCCGCATCAACTCGGCAACTCCACTAGTCCGGCTAGCCCTCGGACTATCCGCCACCTGCATAGGAACGGCGACATTAATTACTTGTGATTTTGATCCTTGGCACGCTGTCGCCTTCGACAACCTACCGAGTCTCAGGGGCTACTATCTATACAGGGCGCATTTTTATGTGCAAAACTGTTAAAAGACAAAAGGGTGCGTCATTCTCGCGTACCTCAAACCCCGCCAACAAACTCATAGCGGCATTGCGCAATCCGCCTCGGCGGATTTAAATCCTTCCAATCACCATACGCATCAACGCACGGTGATCTTACGAGATGGACGCCTCTCAAGCAGATTCTTCGATTCTCCGACCGGATACTAGTAGGTGCGAACTCTCGCCCTTCCGGACTCGGGATACCCTCTGTGACGATACTTGAGCTCGTCGCCTTATCTGGCGGCGCAGCGAGCGGAGGCGTTCGCTCTCCATCATCTCCTGAAGAAGGTCCCCCGAGGATGAACTCATCTGAGAAGGCTGCAGATCCGACCTGCAAGATAAATATTTCGGTTACCCACAGAAGCACAAATGGAGGTATTTCCTCACTAATTAACTTCCCTTTTTCATACTCACGGCTCGCTGGAGGGCTGATCCTTTGGCGATGATTGTACGTCCGGATTCTCCCTAGACGCCGGACCCCCCGGTGAAGATCTCTTCCCCCGCTTAGGGGCTTTGGCCTCCGGATCCTCGGAGGCGGTCCTCTTCTCCCCCTGAAAGGAGGGGTTTTTGATTCCCCCCTCTTCAGACGCCCCTTTGGGCGAAATAACAGCTCCTCTATTTTCCCCATCGCTCCCTTCCATGGGCGCGACCTCCAACATTCTGACCAGCACGGGCTCCAGTGCGGTCTCTGGGAGGGGGGCCGGACACCTTATCAGCCTCGATCGCGCTACCCACTCCTGTGAAGAGTAATGGGTCAGGAGGCGAACTCTAGAAAGGCAGATAAATAGAACGTCCGGACTCTGAGCTATTTACCTGAGTATCCGGGCGATTGCGGCTTAGGCCTGCGTCCTCGGCCAATTCCGGACACGCCGCCTGCGGTCCGAAGAACAACTTATACATCTCCACGGGTGTCGCACCCATGAAGTGTTGGAGAATCCGAGGTCCCTCCGGGTTGAACTCCCATAGACGGAGAGGACGGCGTTTGCAGGGCAGAAGATGCCTGATTAGCATAACCTGCATCACCACAACCAGATTGGTCTCCCTCGCCTGGAGGTCTCGAATCCGGCCCTGCAATAAGGGCACATCTTCGGACGGCCCCCAATTGAGCCCTTGGTTGACCCATGACATCAGTCGGCATGGAGGTCCCGGGCGGAATGAAGGCCGCGACTTTTGCTTGCTGCCCTTCAGAGCGGTGATATAGAACCACTCCTGCTGCCACAGTCCGAGTTCCTCTTGGAAGGAACCCTCAGGCCACGGGGCATCGGCCTTTTTGCTTATGGCCGCCCCGCCACACTCCGCTTGACGCCCCCCGATCATCTTCGGCTCCACATTGAAGGTCTTCAGCCACAGGCCAAAGTGCGGAGTGACGCGGAGGAAGGCTTCGCAGACGATAATGAATGCGGAGATATGGAGGATGGACTCTGGAGCCAAATCGTGAAAATCCAGCCCGTAGTAGAACATGAGCCCTCTCACGAAGGGGTCCGTCGGGAAGCCTAAACCCCGACGGAGGTGGGATACGAAGACGACGTATTCGCCGGGCTTGGGGGTGGGCACGGCCTGCCCTTGGGCAGGCAACCTGTGCGAAATCTCGTAGGACAGGTACTTGGCCTCACGCAGCTTCAATACGTCCTCCTCCGTGATGGAGGAGGGCATCCACCGACCTTGGAGGTTGGAGCCGGACATGGTTGAGAATCCGCGCGCTCGAATCTGGGGCTCGGGTGTTGGAACCGGGGCGAGAAGGAGATTCGATCACGAGATTGAAGAAAAAGAACGAACCCTGGTCCTCTTATAAAGGGGAAAAATACCAAGGGTCGTCTCCGTGACCGTTTGGGATTCACCTTCGATAGAGGAGGTGTGGCGACGGGCACGGTTGGGTTACCCACGCACGTATTGATGAGAATCCCGGAATAAGGGGAACACGATCTCTGCTTCGACAAGACGTGCCAAGGAAACCGCTTCGCTAAACGTGCTGAGGTGGTATAGTAAAAAACGATTCAAGTAAAAGCCTGGTAGCGGTGTGATGTCACGCCGCATAATATGTTAGCAGATTGGACTAGTGTACATTTTATTCTCTCTACGGTGGAATGTGGAATTTATTTTGTAGAGCCGGACACTATCCGGGTGTTCATGATCTTCTCAAGATTATTCAAAGGAGGAACCCGCGTTGCAATGCCGAACATTATGCGCGCCGGACTAATCGTCATTGAAGCCTGGTTCAGGGGCTACTGAGGGAGTCCTGGACTAGGGGGTGTCCGGACAGCCGGACTATCATCGTCCGCCAGACTCCAAGACTACGAAGATACAAGATTGAAGACTCCGTCCCGTGTCCAGATGGTACTTTCCTTGGCGTGGAAGGCAAGCTTGGCGATACGGATATGTAGATCTCCTACCATTGTAACCGACTCTGTGTAACCCTAGCCCTCTCTGGTGTCTATATAAACCGGAGGGCTTTAGTCCGTAGGACATAACCTCCATTACAATCATACCATAGGCTAGCTTCTAGGGTTTAGCCTCCTTGATCTCGTGGTAGATCCACTCTTGTACTACCCATATCATCAATATTAATCAAGCAGGACGTAGGGTTTTATCTCCATCGAGAGGGCCCGAACCTGGGTAAAACATCGTGTCCCTCGTCTCCTGTTACCATCCGCCTAGACGCACAGTTCGGGACCCCCTACCCGATATCCGCCGGTTTTGACACCGACAATGATGCATGATATTAGTAGGACTTGTCATTATATATATATGATGATGTATGATGCGAGCATGCATGAGCATGTTATATCAGCGGGTGAAATGAACATAGCAGCAGCGTTGATAAACCAATGATGAAGATATAAGAGAGGACATTTCTCTCTATTAGCTAGCTAATAACAACCTAAAAATAACCCACAAAACCCCTAAAGCAGCCACTTTTCTAAAAAAATGGACTTTTGGTCCCGGTTGGTGCCACCAACCGGGACCAAAGCCCCCCCTGACTGGGCTCGGCGGACCGGCCACGTGGAGGCACATCTGTCCCGGTTCGTGTTTGAACAGGGACTAATGGGTGGAGGCATTAGTAACGACCCATTAGTCCCTGTTCATGACCCGGGACTAAAGGCCCTTACGAACCGGGACTAATAGGTGTTTTTCTACTAGTGACACATGATTGACTTTAATTTCGTGGTACTTATTGAGTACACGGTCTCGAGCTCCGGGGGTGAAAACCCTAGGTCTGACTTGAGTGAGTTATACCTGGCAATCAGAATGTTTTTACGTCATTACCTTGTTGAAGTCAATGCTCGGATATGGTCAAACTTGTTCTTCAGTGTGAGAACTTAGAATCTGATCTCTAGTCGTTACGATGACGTTTGAGCGTTGTTCCTTTCCTAAAGGTGTTGCTGATGAAGACCATTATTGCCTTCGTGGGGTCAAGATATGGTTGATGTGGGTATGATCGTTGATGTAGTTTGTTTGTGTTTGATTTTTCTTTTTCCTGGCATAGCCATAATTTAGGTCTGGTATAATTTTGCTCTTTGCCGACTTGCTTTTTTGGTGTGTGTGCATTGATATTGACTATGTGCATCCTATATATACAAAGGCCAGGTAAGTACTTGCTCGGTCTGTTTATATACATTTTAATGCATCATTTTTAGTCAATGAAATCCACCCATTATGAAAAAAAACAGTATCGTACAGAGGAAAGAAGCAAAATCTTTGGCGTGTCATGCTTTTTAGTCCTACTACTATCCGATCGGTGACTAGATCGATACGATCTACAGCACTCATATACATGAGGGAGGTACGAGCATGCCGCCGGCGATACCACCGGCGACGTTTTCGCACCGCGACTCTGTGGCGACGCCGCGCTTGACGTACGTCAGGTCGATGTCCCTGAGCTCCAGTCCATGGCACGGGCTCGCGCCGCTGCACGACAGCTTCACCGCGACCTGGGTCGCCGACACGCCCCTGATGTTCTTGAACTTTACATCGCTTATCTTCACCACGGACGGCCGCTGCGCCTGCATGAATAATTCTGTTAGGGTAAAACCGTAAGATCGGTGTTTGGATTTGACAAGAAATTAACAGCTGTGGTTCTCACCGATTCATGGCGGCAGGAGCTGGAGCTGTAGGGGCAGTACTCCTGGTCGATGATGATGGGGTTCCGGACCTTCCTCATGACGATGTCCTCGAAGACGAGACCGGACACGACGGAGCCCGGACGGAGCCCGCCGCGCCAAGTCTTGATGCGTACGCCGTTGGCGGTGCCGGCGAGGGTGCAGTTGGACACGCGCAGCCCGCGCACGTCCTCCTCGCCTGGGTGCCTCCCGAGGCTGCCCACGCTGATGCCGTGGCCGGGTCCGCAGGACACCCCGGACACGGTGATGTCGGCGCTCCCCGGGCCGACGGAGATGCAGTCGTCCCCCGTGGCGATGGCCGTGTCGGTGATGCGCACGTTGGAGGAGCCCTGGATGTGGACGCCGTCCGTGTTGGGGCTGTCCCGCGGCGCTCGGATGGTGACGCGATGGATGGACACGTCCTGGCTGCCGATGATGATGACGTGGAAGAACTTGCTGTCCAGCGACGTCACCCCCGTGATGGTAACGTTCCTCACGCGCCCGAGCTTTATCGACTGCGGGTGCCGGAGCAGAGTCAAGAAATGGTTAAGGAGAAGTTCTATCATGTTACGATGTCGGCCGAGCAGCTCAGTTAAGAGTGAGACAGCGAGAAATTAGCGCGGCTTACGACGGGGAGGGGCTTGCAGTTCGGATTCGTTGGGCACTGGTTGAGGTGCCACGACGACGCGCCGCGGCCATCGAATGTGCCGCCGCCCGTGACGAGCAGCCCGTCGATGCTGGCGAAGTTGATCCACTCGTGGCTGCCCCGAAACGCGGCCAGGTCGTCCGGTGCGCGGAGGTCGCCGGCGAGGCGCACCTGCATGTAGCCCTTGCACGGACCGCGGAAGACCACTGGCTGGAGCCGGTACTCGCCCTTGGGGACCACGACGGCCGGCCTCCCAGGCGACGCGCACGCCTTCATCCACGCCCTTATGAAAGCCTGCAGAGAAGGCAGCCCTGACTTGCAAATTCCTCGTGGCACGAATGCATGGTTAAGCCGCGACAATCGATTACCTTTGAGTCATCCGTCTCTCCGTCGGCAATGGCGCCGAAGTCCATAACGTCGAACACCTGGCGTCCGGCATGAGCGATCTCCAGGCACCACCTAGCCGAGATCATGAAAAACAGAGCAACCAGGGGAAACGCCATGTCCGATCTCCTATGGAGAAACAAACTCATCACGCGATGAGCATCACAAGCAGAGCATGTATGTCTCGCCATTTTATAATCGTACGAGCTCGAGAGCATCAGATGCGCGCAACTGCTGCAGGCGCAAAGGCACCTGGGCGTTCGGTTATGCTTGGCGCTCTCACTCCCATAACGCATTCTTGAAAGTGTATGATTGAGTAGTGTTGTTTGTTAGGCAATTACTGAAGAAAGAACTAAACAAGTGGTGCTGTTAGTTAGGCTGCTGCTCTTGCCATGAGCCCACGTTTCGTGGCTAGATTGTCTATGGCATCATTAGCAGCTGTGGGTCAACGACGAAACGACAATATGTGCACTTCGGAGGAAACACAAGACCTTTGGTCAGACTATCTCGAAGGCATTCGATTCGGTCCAGTGGCCATTCTTGTTGGAAGTCTTACAGCAGTTCGGTTTTGGCCACAAGTGGAGGGCGTGGATCTGTGGGATCCTTGCCATGTTGACTACAAAGGTGATGGTCAATGGCGAGCCAGGGGAAACGATATACAACTGCAAGGGCTTGCGGCAAGGGGACTCACTGTCGCCAATGTTGTTAATTCTCACGATGGACCCGCTGCAACGTATGTTCGAGGCTGCTGCAATACAACGAGTGAAGGAGCCCCTGGCAGCGGTGGGCATGAGGCAGAGAACGTCGATCTATGCGGATGATGTGGTACTTTTCTTGAAGCCGAATCGAGTGGACCTGGCAGCATGCAGAGCGCTCTTTGCCATGTTTGGGGAAGCTTCAGGCCTACGAATCAACATGGCTAAGTCCGCGGCACTACCCATTAGATGTGACGAGGGCACAATGGCCTGGGTGAGCCAGGAGTTGGGTTGTCCGGTGGGATCGTTACCTATCAAATACCTTGGCTTGCCGCTTGCCCTACGAAAACAAACGGCAGGACAGCTACAATACTTGGTGGATAGCTTGGTGAATCGGCTACCAAAGTGGAAGGCCACGCTAATGCCAAAGAGCAGGAGGTTGACGTTGGTGCAGTCAGTGTTGTGTGCTATGCCGATACATGCGATGATGGCACTTGATCTGCCAATGAAGACTATTGCAGCCATGAACAAAGTATGCAGGGGATTTCTGTGGTGCAAGAGGGACGAAGCAAATGGAGGCAATTGCGCGGTGGCCTGGGAGGTGGTGTGTGCCCTGAAGTGGGCAGGAGGACTGGGGATACCCAATCTTCACTGGTTGAATGTCGCAATGCAAGCAAGATGGTCGTGGCTGAAACGGGTGGATGGTAACAGACCGTGGAGTGAATTCACCATCAAAGTGCCTAAGGAGTCCATGCAACTGTTCTAGGCAGCAAATAGAGTCGAGGCTAGAGATGGGAGGAACACATTGTTCTGGGAGGATAGATGGCTGGATGGCTTGAGGGCGCAGGAGCTGGCACCGGAAGTTTACAAAAGGATCCCACCAAGAATCAGGCAAGGGGCAAGGCTAGGTCAGGTCGCAACTAGTGGAGAGTGGGCACGGCAGGTCGGCCCGGACATGGACGAGACCACGTTGCGGCAGTTTCTGGAACTATGGTCGAGTGTACAAGCTTGGGAGCCGCAGGTCGACGAGCAAGATGAGGTATCTTGGTCCTGGGAGGCACATGGCCAGTTCACCCTGAGATCGGCATATGCGAGCAGGTTTTGGGGACGTGAGGTGGTATCCACATCGAAGCTCACTTGGAAATCTCGGGCACCGTTGGAATGTCGCTTCTTTGCGTGGTTGGCTCTCAAGAATCGGTGTTGGACCGCGGACCGACTAGCAAGGAGGGGTTTGCCGCACCAAGACATGTGTTCGTTTTGTGATCAAGAGGAAGAAACAATAAGCCACATTTTGCTCACTTGCGTGTTCGCCAAATTAACGTGGACGCTAGTAGGAGAGGCTCTTGGCAGAGCGGACTGGAAACCAAGCCAGGATGACATAATTGGGGAATGGCTTGGCAACAGAAGTGCGGATGGTGGAACAAGGATCAAGAACTGGCATACAGTGATGCTGCTTGTAATGTGGGAGCTTTGGAAGCACCGCAATGCCATTGTTTTCGACGGTGAGTCCCCATCGATCGAGAGGCACATCCACAAGGTGAAGTCTGAGGCCAAAGTGTGGGCTACGGCAGGGCTTATCAAGAGGGAGATGGACAGTTTTCAGGGCAGATTGTATAGGTGGGCTATGGGGGAGGAGTGGGATAAGTGTGTGTGAGTGGAGTGGGTGCGTGCTAAAAGCCGCATAGACATGTACATGTAACTTATGGTGGAGGCTTTCTTTGTCTTTCTTCTTTAATATATAATATGCATGCTCGTGCATATTCGAGAAAAAAAGACTATCTGTCGACAAGCGTCAGCATCTGTTCTTGCTGATGGTGATGGATCGAATCTTGACTCTGGGGATGAAAATCCCGAAACTGATCTATGGTTGCACTCATCATCATCGGCGTCCGTGCATGGTTTCCTTCTTGTAGCCTTAGCCTAGGAGTTGTATACTTTTCGGTTTGTTTTTGTCTTTTACCATAGGGGTTAGTGGTTGTCTGGTAGAGCTACTGTTGCGAGGCATGTGCCGCATCAGGTTTTTGGGGTCGAATTTGTTCGGTGGCTGGAATTTGCTTCATAATAGTAGTACACGATTGTGTCCATCAAATGATGCAGAGAGCATGGGGTTATCCTTCCTTTCGAGAAAAATAGCAGACATCCGAGAGCAGGTACGAGGATGTCCAGTTGTGATCAAGCTGTCATGGTTCCTCCTGAGGAAGTGTTTCAGCTATGTACTTTTTCCCAGAGGATAGGAGAAGTTTTGGTTTCGGACATATAACGCTCGTACCATATTTTACTAGCAAAAGAGCCCGTGTGTTGTACGGGAGAAAACAATACACCATGCCTCTAACCCAATAATCATGACTCAAGACCCCAATAGATCCATGTCATTTATTTAACGAAAACACTAAAGCCCACACGTGTGGCAACATTGCAACTCGCCCACACGCCTGGATCACCGTCCAGTTAAGTTTGCACGAATCTTGACACACTAAGGCAGTTTCCGCATGCCATGTAGGACAAGGCCGGTGTGAGGGCGTTGGAGAGGTCACCCACACGCCCCACAACACGGGGTTGCCAGCTGCACTGTGTGGGTGGACTAGCTTCTGCCCATACAGCCACCACCTAGTCCACTCATGTGTGGGTGAACTGCTTTTCGCCCACACGACAGTCGTACGTTGTTGGATGGCAACTGCAGTTGCGCGTACATGGCAACTAGGTAAACACACATGGCAACTATGATTCGTTTGCTAGATGGCAACTACAGTTGCGCGTAAGTGGCAATCAGGTAAACATACATGGCAACTGTGATTAACCACATGTGGCAACTAGGTAAACACACATGGCAACTATTGTTTGACCATATGTGGCAAGTAGTTAATCACACACGACAACTATGATTTGATTACACGCGGCAACTACCATAAATTAGACATGGCAACTATAGTTAACCAAAACAGAGAGAGTTGTCATGCTTTTACAACCATATTTGCCATCCCGAATAACTACCTCTGCCATCCCGGATGGCAACTAAATCGTCATCACGCGGATACCTTTTGTAGCAGTGCCAGGACGTGTGGGCATATTTGCTTCGTGCCACACGCGCGGGATGGGGATGAGTAGTATTTATTAGGCGTGTGGCACAAAGTAGCTGCACCCACACGTGTGGGCAATTCTACTGTTCGCCCACACACAGCCCGTGTGGGCGAATGCCTATTATGCCACACGTGTGGTGGATATCGGCGTCCTTATTTAAACATAGCATCCCATCTATGTTTCTCTCTCTCTCTCTCTGCATATGATGAACATCAACTTTCTTTTTTGCATGCGATGTTTTGCCGAGGCACGCATGTGTGGTTATTGATGGTTTATTTTGTCTTCAATCTGATTTTGATGAGGTGTTCATTGGCGACACAGATCAGCCTTGATACGGGAAAAAGACAGATTATGCACTATTGCTTAAAATTACACCATAAATTAAATTTTAAAATATTAAATGGATAAAATAACATCTTATTCAGATTGCACGCATCACTATTGATTAAAATTACAACATTAAATAGAATTTTTAAAATTCAAATAGGTAAAATAACATCATATTCAGATTCTACACATTTTTCTAATCAAATTTCATATATAACAATTTAAAATTACAGTTAGGGTTTAACAGGTATGATTTTTTAAAGCATTTGTCACTTATAGTTGAACTGTTGATTAATTAATAAAATGACAGGGGTTTTTGTGAAAAAATATGGAAAACGATTCCTTTTTTTACTTAAGTCCGGACTACGGGTTTATTCCACGTAAACAAGAGGGGGTTTCCAAAAAATAAAAAACGATTTGTTTTATCACTTATGTTTGGACTACGGGTTTATTTTGGGAGAACACAAGGGGTTTTTCGTAAAATGATCAATGGACGGGCATAAGCACTAGTCGCTTTATTATTAGGTAGAGATAATATGTTTTGTTGAGAAGCTGGAAAGATGGATGAGGTGTGGATGCCAAAGCAAATACTAGATCATGTCAGATTGAGACATGATACATGAATGGAACATGTTTGATTTATAGCACACTCATACATATAGCACACTCATACACGAGGAATATATACATACTCCAAACTAAAATTATATATAAACAATAAGCAATCATTAATACTTTATAAATCTAAGCAGGCATAAAGCATTAGAAGGTTCTATAGTAATCCAAATAGACCACTAACAAGCACATTTTTCATCTCATAGGCAAAAAAAACATTTATATAGTGCTAGTTAATTAATACTTAGAAGGACATAATATCTGGCCAGGACAAATTATCCTACATCATCGTATATTTGTAATACTAGTATATCCTATATCGCATCCTATCGACCAGATTATGATTCAAATTGGATTGTTTTCAGATGTAGAAAATCTCTTATCATATTTGATACCACTAGGTTCACAAATGTCTTTGGTCTAAAATTATCCTTATTGTTTCACTCTCAGGAGGAAGTACGAGTGCATGGAAAATCTTGTTCGCCTAACCTATACATTGCTTCATGTTTCCGCGAAAACAAAGCCCCGAGTGGATTTTCGTCCTCCCATGAAACATGGGAGCGATGGTGCTCCCCCCACCCCCACCGCCCGGATCCCACAGATGAATAGAAAGTTAGATCTGCATGGCATCTCAACCGAATTTCCCCATGGATCTACAAGAATCACAACATTTCCAATGTTTTTTTGTTGATCTCTCCTTCAACATAAATGCACCAAAGGGAGGACAAACTTTTTCTTAACAATAACTGTAAGAGTCTGATGAGATTGTGATGTGGAGCATCCCGAGGTCATCCCCATGGACCTACCATCGTCTCACCAAGTGCCAAGAGGACCTATGATACGAGCACGAGCTAGAGCTCTCGAGACCGAGGTTACTTCTTTCCTTAGTGATATCACATATGATCCACTCGAGACATGGCTACTACCTAAGTCTGGAATGTTGTGCATGATTAGGTACCAAGAGGACCCTCCCGAGAATGCACGTGAAGACGGACAAGTCCCCAAGTTCACGGATGAAGATAACCAACGGCAAGAGTCAAGAACAGCTCCCAGGACCCGGACATCCGGCCATGACCCCAGACATCTAGCCCCTGGAGGTGTCGCCTGTAGCAAAGGACCAGCGGCCAAGTCTACAGGGCCCAGACATCCGGCGGCCAGCCCGGACATCCGGCCTGACGCCCCGGAAATCCAGCTCCCAGCCCGGATATCTGGACAAGTCATCTCGAAAGCAACAGAACCAGCCCCATTAGCCTGGACATCCGTCCTCGACCCTGGACATCCGGCCCCTTGCGAAGTCTTGGACATCCGGCGCGACGCCCGGACATCCGGACCAGCCCTATCCAGAGAGCATCATGACGGTGCTATGCCAGCCCGGACATCCGCCGTCTCATGAACGCCCGGACATGCAGCCCGACGCCCAAACGTACGGCCTCCCTTGTCTGTGTAAAGTGTAAGGGCCGAGGCCCATGTACCCCTTCGCCCACCTAGACTATATATACTCCTCCTCCTCCCCCTTTCTAGGGTTAGCACTGGTTTAGCTCATATTTAAGATAGAGCTTTGCTCATCCACTTGGTTACTTCTCCTCGGAGCTCACGACCTCTTCGGAGAAGATCCCCCAACGGATTCAAGACCCCAACACGGGAAGACACTTCAAGACCTCCTCACGGAGAAGACCTTTTGTATCATCCTTTGTTGACCTTGAATCGTGTATCACCCTTAGTGTTTGGAGGACCTAGCATATGTGTGACCGAATCTTGTTGGTTTGGGTGATTCTCTCGTGTTTTCCCTCGTGTTTCCCCTCGTGTTCTTCGTGTTCCTCGTTGGGATCCGCTCCTTTCGTGAAAGATCGGGCATCTAGGGCTCTACCCTACATCATCTTGGTATCATGAGCCACGTTGATCACGATTTCAGAGCCTCCCCTCTTCATTTTCTAGCCTTGTTTTGTTGATTTTGTCCCAAATTCGAATATTCCCCGCAAAAATAGCCCCCCAATTTTTTTTTGTGATTTGTTGGTGTGATGAAGTTTTGTTGGATTTGATTCGCGGATTTCGTGTCTTGCAAGTAGATCTAGCTTTTCCCCCTCTTTTCCCCAATTTCCATCCACAAAATCTCCCGAATTTTTCCCCGGATTTGACCTTTCCACGCGGACTTCATCGAGTTCATCCACAGATCCCGCGCCCGTAAATCCGGCCCGTGACTCCCGGACATCCGGCCACCAAGCCCAGACATCCGGCCACTGACAACATCATTTCCATCCACCGCTCTGTTTTCCGCCTAACTTTCGCCAAATTTTGTTCTGGTGCCCACGTCCACTTCTGCATACCACCACCACTATCCGCAAGCACCACCATCGCTTACTCGCAATCAACTCTGACAATTTTGACATGTTTTGTTTTGAGAATTTGAGTTGTGGTTCCCCTGTCCTATTGTGTTTCAGCTATATAGGTACGGTTCAACATCAACATCACCACCACTCATCTTCGTCGTGGACTCGTCATCGACAACAACCATTCGAAAATTTTGACACCTTCAACCATAAGCACGGACGGTAACCTCGATGACATCTTTGTCTACTCCTTTCCATTGCATTGATAACCACCATAGCCCAAATTTTGCGTACATTGCCTATCGAGACTAGCCTTTGAGTATTGCCGCAACGTGGCTTGTGCACATTAGTGATCATACTTTCCATAGCATACATACCATATCATCTTAGTACATATCTTCGTATCATCTCTTGTGTCACATTGCATACACATTTGCTATCTTGGTTCATGAAGTTTTTGCATGGGAAAGAGCTCAAGAGAGAAAGAGCCAAACAATCTTTTAAGAAAAAGGGAAAGATAAGCAAAGAGCTTATAAGCAAGAACCATAGCATCTTACTACATTAAGACTGTCATACTCGATCATCTTGGATCATACCATCGGAATACCAAACATATAGCATACTTGGGATAGAAGTCATTGCATTTCTGCTTAGTAGGTTGTGCACAAGTTTCGTATCCGCCTATTGTGCAATCGTTCTAGCATCTCTCTAGTGTTGTGCAACAAGAGCATTTTCGTGGATTCCACATTTTGGCTCATTCCTTGGTTGCACGACCCCATTTATCTATTCGTGCGTGTGTTTCCATGTACCATATCTTGCTATTGGTCTACTTGTTGCATTTGCAAATTTGCGAATCTTTTCCAACATTTTGAAGCTCACTAATAATTGCATCAAATTTTGTGCCACCATCCTAACCGAGCTCCACCATAAGCTTTTACTTGTGTAGGTGTGAGAACCGACAAGAATTGGTACCAATTGTGCTATTTCCTTGTTACATATATTTGAGTGATCATTGATCCATCTTCAACATCGGTCAAGGTAAATTTGGTATAAGTTCTTCTCTTTCTCCCACTCACATATTTGATTGGAATGATGGATAGGCCAAGTTCTTCTACCAACCCACTCTTCATCGAGAAAGTTGACGACATGTCATCCTACATCACCAAGAGCCACCTCTTCAGTGCACAAAGAGCTTTGTATGAAGAACAACAAGCAATGAGCGACCACATTGACAACCTCGCCACTGACTTGCGACTCTTCGAGCAACGAACAAGAGACTACTTCGACAACAAGCTCGATGCCCACAAACAAGAGAAGGATGCAAGAATGGACGAGATTCATGCCTTGTTGGTAAACCGCTCTTCTACCACTTCGTCCTACTCAAGACGGAGCCGCTCGAGTCGTCACTCCAATGACACCCTCTCCAGCTCAAGTACACCGACATCAAACACTCTATGTCGAGCCGCGCGCCAAGACCGTCAAGCAAACTACAATCCTCCACATGAAAATCATCCACAAGAGAAATTCGACGAGAAAGCACATCGTCATCGCCAAAACCAAGCTACTCTTGCACAAGCACAAGAAAGGCAACGCCAACGTCACCAAGAGGAAGAGCGAGCGCGCCAACACCAAGATGAACAAGATGCCGAGGCTCAACGTCTTCAACAACAACAATGTGAAGCACGAGCACTTGAGGCGCAACGTGCCCTTCGAGAGTCAAGTCGAGCCGTCCCCAACCGCAACGGAGATACGCACAACCAAGAGGAAGCACTTCGCGAAGAAATTCAAGAGCGAAACTACTAAGCAAGAGTGCATCGTGAAGTTCCTCAAGCTCCTCCACAATCTCGACAAGCTCCTCCACAACCTCAAGTTCACCAAGAGCATGATGACTATGGAAATCCTCCACGCAAAGAGCAATATGAGGTTGACAATCATCAACGTCAAGGGCGTCATCATCATCCCCGACCCCAACACAATGAAGAGCAACGTTATGGCAAGCTCAAGTTCACCATGCCCAAGTTCAATGGAAGCAATGATCCCGAAGAGTACCTTCCATGGACAATGAAGGTCGACCAGATCTTTCATTTGCACAACTATGAAGAAGAGAAGAAGATCGCCATGGCATCCCTTGAGTTCCAAGACTATGTGCTCATATGGTGGGAACAAGTCCTTGAGCGTCGAGAATCAAGAGGTGTACCACCAATCACCACATGGGATCAAATGAAGGATGTCGTGCGAGCAAGCTTTGTGCCAACATTCTACAACCGCGACCTCTTCAAGAAACTCCAACTCCTCAAGCAAGGAACAAAGAGCGTTGAAGAATGCTACAAGGAAATGGAGATTGCCATGATAAGAGCCAATGTCACGGAAGATGATGAGCAAACTATGGCCCGATTCTTGAATGACCTCAATCATCCCATCAACAAGATTGCTGGCTTCCAACCCTACTCCAACCTCATTGAGCTAGTGCATCAAGCTACCAAAGCGGAACGTCAAGTGCAAGATGACTTCAATTATGCCAAGTACTCTTCCAAGAGCTACGGCTTCTCCAACAACCAAGCTTCAACGACTCCAACACCTTCTACCTCAACCAAGCCATCTACAAGCAACGGCGACAAGTCGAGTTACAAGAAAACTTTGACAACCTCAAGTCGTCCCCTGCTACAAGCAACTTCAAGTCACGAGATTCATCATCTACTCCAACCGATGAGACCGTCAAGACAAGTTCCATCAAGTGTTTCACATGCGGCGGCCAAGGCCAAAAGTCCTTTGAGTGTACGAAAAAGCGCACCATGATCCTCAACGACGACGGAACCTATGACCCCATGAGGGAAGAGGAAATGGAAGCCCTTGAGCAAGTGGCCATGCACCGGTGCGTGAACGAAGATGAACATGATCAAGTCTTCTGTGATGAGGATTCGAGTCCCACTCGTCTCCAAGGTCTTGACTCTTCAACATCAACAAGACGAAGACCAAAGATGCCACATCTTCCACACCAAGGATGACATCAATGGAAGGTCCGTCAAGGTCATCATCGATGGAGGTAGTTTCCATAACTTGGCAAGTTAAGAACTATGCTCCAAGCTCCAATTGGTCAAGACGAAGCACCCACACCCCTACAAGCACTACTAGGGAAAACCTTATACATAGAATCTTACCAGTAGAGATCTTCAAAATACAACACTACTGTTATTTAGCAGCAGCGCGCTGCTGAAAGAAAAGTAGCAGTAGCGCGTTCCCACAAAACCGCGCTACTGCTCTAATTGCCATGACCTGGCCGTCCAGCTAGTTATTGCAGTAGCGCCCTATAATGGACCGCGCTACTGCTACAGATGTTAGCAGCAGCGCACTTCTTTGAAACTCGCTACTACTAAGTTCAGCCCACAAGTTTAGTCCCACCTCGCTCCGCGAACAGGGTGTTTACCACCTTAAATATGTTACTCCTCAAACTATCACAACCACTTGGTCTTCACTGAACTCTATGTGAAGAGTTTGTGGCCACAATATGAGTCTTCTCTAGTTCCTACTGGAGAGGACTCATATTGACAATTCAGATTGTACACCAAAAAGATCATTGATGGCCAATGTATTTTTGCATTGACAGACAACTTAGCAGTAGCGCTTTTAGTAGCAAAGCGCTACTGCTAGTCCAACTTACCAGTAGCGTTCATCCCAGCGCATCGCTACTGCTATTCTCCTTAGCTGCAACACGTTTTGCTACCCGTGCTACTACTAACCCTACCTTATCCCCACGCGCGCGGCCAACCCCACTCGCTCACTCACTCTCCCCCTCACTCTCGCACGCGCTGATAACCGCCGTCGTCCGTCGCCGCCGCCGCCGTCGTCCATCCGCCACCGAGGTACTCCCTCCTTCCGTCCCTCCTCCTCCCACCGTGCCCTCCTCCCTCCTCCTCCCACCGCCCCCTCCTCCCTCCGCCTGCGGCCGCCCCCTCCTCCCTCCTCCGCCGGCAGCCCTCCTCCCACCGCCCCTCCCTCCTCCTCTTCCCACTGCCCCTCCCTCCTCCTCCTCCGACCGGCCTCTCCCCCTCCTCCTCCGGCCTCCCCTTCCCCTCCTCTCTCCTCCCTCCCTCCCTTGTCTTTGTTCTTGCAAATCGTAGGTGTTTTGAATAAAATAGAAGTAAGAAAAATTAGGGTAGAACTAGGGTAGTAGAATTTTTAGCAAGTGTTTAATAGAAAATAGTATATTTAGTAAGTGATTAATATAACTAATTTATTTATATTAGGTACTTAATAGAACTAGTTTATTTGGTAAGTGCTTAATATAACTAGTTTATTTATAGTAAGTGCCTAATAGAACTAGTTTATTTTGTAAGTAGTTAATAAAACTAGTTTATTTAGTGTTAGGATTATATATAAGATATTTTCAAATGTTTTTTTGTTCATTTTTTGAACCATTGAAACGCAATGACCATCGATAAGTGGCCTATGTTTTGCCGGAGTGTTGATTAATTTCCGTTCCGGCAAATTTCAGGCGCTCGATATGTCTTTTTTAGTTAAGGTCATGCCGGATTTTTTGGGTTTTGCCGTCGAGTTATAATCTTTGAATTTTGAACACAGGAGATGTCTGATGACGATGGGATCCAGGAGTGCGGGTACTGCTACGATGACCGTGGTGTGTGCGACAGGTTTCCTCACCTGCAAAATGATAGGTTTTTCACCGTGAAGCTGGAAGAGACCTTCGATATTTGTACAGTACACAACGACAAACATTTCATTGTAATAAATATCATCACTTGTGCTTCTTTTGTTCAACGTGTAATTTATGGATTCAATTTGACTAGTACATCCCGTGCCATGCTAGACCATATGTATTGGAGAAGCTTGGTTTTGGTTTAGATGACTTTGAGAATGTGGAGACGAGGAGGGCTCACTTCAGAACTAAACATGGTTATGAGTTTCTGGTTAAGTTCTACAATGCGGTCGATCACTCCCATTTCGGTTGCTCTAATTGGGAAGCTCTCTGCAAGGCATATGGATTTGAGGAGGGAATGCGAATAAGATTTTATATCCGTCCCGAAGATTATGATGATGATGATAATATCGACATCTGGGTGGATGTGGATATGCCTCCAGTTTTACCTAGATGTGAGTTTATCAAACTAATTTGTTAAGTTCAGTAATTTATGTTGTTAATTTAAAAATATTTGGTGTTCGTCCGTACTAAACTTATTTATTTATAATTGTCAGCTTATTTCTTATCTTCAAGAAATACTCGGAAGGTAGTAGACAGCACATACTACAGCTATGATTTCAAGCTTAATTGTGAGGAGGAAGGTTATCTTGTCTCATTCATAGAAGATGTTGAGGCCTTCAAAACCAGTCACTCTATCAGCCCAAATTATACTAGATACGTGCCACTAGTCCATAAATTGCTTGATGGTAACTTCATTGCCAAAAACATGGTAAGATTTTGTTAATGATGGTAACTTCATTGCATACATTATTCTTAAGTAAACTACATTGTTAACTATATATGTTACTATTTCGATTTTGAACAAAGGCTCCCGAAGCAGGTTGTGCCTGACATGCTATGTACCGAAGGTGATATGCATATGGTTAGCTTACGACCAACTCCTTCGGAGGCTTACCATATTGCATACTCGATTTCTTCAAATGATGGAAGGCTCAAAATCAAAGAATGGAGCATAGTGATGAACGCACACACACAAATAATTGGAGACAAGATGAATGTGCACAAGCCACAAGTTGGAGATAGGTCTATGTCCATTCTCCATTATGGTGAAGGACCGGTTTATCTGTTTTATGGTATTTTAGCTAGGAGAGAGGAGTAGGTCCTAAGTATTAAGAAAAATTAGTTAGTGTTGATTATATATGACTACAATGTCTTAGACTTGATGGTGATGCTGAGTAGAGTAGTGATTATGAGTACTATGATGATGATGAGGAGGAGTTGTTATTATAACTAGTGACAAAGTTGTTATATGATGTCTCATCATGGACAAAAATGATGATTATGAGGAGTTATATGACAATGGTATATTATGATGATAAGTTGTTAATGATATTATGATGATGATGATAAGTTATTATGTCATTGGGTGAAAGAACCGCGGATTAGTTTCAAATGGATGGATCCAAAGTGACCATTGGTTTTGGATCCATGCACTTGGAACTAATCCAATGTTCTTTCACCTAGTGATTTAATAACTCATTATGATGTTAAAACAATCTCTAAATTACTACTGTATGAAAAATTGTATGCAGGTGTATGAATACGACCTAAAATAAAAAAGAAATGGAACTAGGAATAATAGTAGTAGCGATTGTTCTCAAAAGCGCTACTAGTAATTAGCAGTAGCGCTTGTTTGGGAAAGCGCTACTACTAAGTAGATACAGCAGTAGCACGTGCTAGCAGGCGCTACTGCTAAGCTTTAGTTGTAGCAACTTATCAGTAGCGCGCTTTCCCGCGCTACTGATAGGCCAAAATCCAGCGCTACTGCTAGGCTTTTTCCCTAGTAGTGCAGGTTCAATGGCTAAGCGATTCCGCCACTATCCAAGTCGAGCATACGGTCAAAGTTTCCTTCAAGATCGGAGCATATGAAGACACTTTGGAGTGTGATGTCGTCCCGATGTCCATTTTCCACCTCCTTCTTGGTCGACCATGGCAATTTGACCGAGGCGTCATCCACAATGGGCGTACCAATCACTATGGCTTCAAGATGAAAGGAAAGGAGTACGTGCTATGACCTATGTCTCCAAGTCAAGTGATCACCGCAAGCCACCCATCATGGAGAAAAGAGTGAGAGAGCAAACCACCCAAAAGAGAGTGAGTGCTACAAACCAAAATCGAGTGCTCCATGATGAGCGACAAGAAAAACTTATTTCTATTTGCCACCAAACGTGAGATGAGAGAAGTGTGTGAGAACCCATCAAGTGTTATGCACTATGTCCATGTGTGCAAGGACGAGGCACCAAGAACTAACACCTCTCACGATCTACCTTTAGTGTTGTCTTCTCTTTTGCAGGAAATTCCAAGATGTTTTCCCGGACGAGCTACCTCCGGGTCTACCTCCACTACGAGGCATTGAACTCCGAATCGACCTCATTACCGGAGCACCTCTACCTAACAAGGCTCCCAACTGCGTCAACCCAGAGGAAACTAACGAGATCCAACGACAAGTACAACAACTCATCGACAACGGTCATGTACGTGAAAGCTTGAGCCCTTGTGTCGTTCCGGTAATCCTTGTTCCAAAGAAAGATGGTACTTACCGCATGTGTTCCGATTGTCGTCCCATCAATGCTATCACCGCTAGATATCGTTAACCTATCCCACGCCTAGATGATATGCTTGATGAGCTTAGTGGAGCCACCATTTTCTCTAAGATTGATCTTAAGAGTGGCTACTATCGAATACACATCCAAG
Source organism: Aegilops speltoides (assembly GCA_021437245.1). NCBI lineage: Eukaryota > Viridiplantae > Streptophyta > Magnoliopsida > Poales > Poaceae > Aegilops > Aegilops speltoides. The sequence continues at coordinate 461,975,099 of CM038147.1, read as the reverse complement.
AAGGTGATGAATGGAAAAATGCATTTAAGACCAAATTTGGCTTATATGAATGACTTGTTATGCCAATGGGTTTATCCGAAGCACCCGGTACTTTCAGCGAGTCATGCATTCTGTTCTTCGACCCTATATTGGTGTATTTGTTGTGGTCTATTTTGATGATATTCTTGTCTTTAGCAAATCCATCAAAGATCATGTCACCCATCTTAGAACCGGGTTGCAAACCCTTAGGAAAGAGCGCCTTTATGCTAATATGGACAAATGCCTTTTTGTTGTTGATAAGCTTGTTTTCTTGGGTTTTGTTTTGTCTTCTAAGGGTGTTCATATAGATGAATCTAAGACCAATGCTATTAAAACTTGGCCCCAACCAACCAACTTGCAACAAGTGCATAGTTTTCTTGGTTTAGCCGGTTTCTTTCGTAGATTTGTGAAGGATTTTAGCACCACTGCTTCACCTTTGCATTCTTTGAGTAAGAAAATGCACCTTTTGTTTGCAGCCCATCCCAAGATACCACATTTAATGAGCTTAAAAATTTGCTTTATGCTCCCGTGCTTGCATTACCCAACTTTGACAAACCTTTTTTCATTGCGATGCTAGTGGTAATGGCAAAGGAGGTGTGTTAACGCAAGAAAAGCACCCCATATCATACTTTAGTGAGAAACTTTCCGGAGTGCAACTCAATTATCCCATCTATGACAAAGAGCTATATGCTTTAGTGCGAGTTTTGCGTGAATGGCAACATTATCTACGCGCGCATGAATTTATCATTCATACCGATCATGAAACGCTTATGTGTCTTAAGGGTCAAACTAAGTTGAACAAGCGTCATGCTAAGTGGAGTGAATTCATAGAGTCATTTCCTTATGTCATCAAGTACATCAAAGGTAAGGAAAATCTAGTAGCAGATGCTCTTTCCCGCATATGCATGCTTGTCACCAAATTTGAATTGAATGTCATTGGTGTTGAGCACATTAAAGACTTGTATGCGCATGATCCTACTTTTGCAATTCCGTATGCCAAGTGTTTGACACATACATCTTGGGAACGCTATTACATCAAGGATGATTATCTTATGAGACCTAACAAACTTTGCATCCCCGACTCTTCTCTTCGTTTGCTCCTTTTGCAAGAGGCTCATGGAGGCGGACTAATGGGACACTTTGGACATGACAAGACATTCACTATGCTCTCTAAGAACTATTTTTGGCGCAAGATGTTCTGCGGCGTCTCACGCTTCACCAACCGATGCTCTAAATGTCGCAAAGCTAAGTTAAAATCTCAATCCCATGGTCTTTACATGCTCCTTCCTATTCCTTGTCAACCTTGGGAAGACATTGGCATGGACTTTGTACTTGGTTTGCCTAGAACTCAAAATGGAAAGGATTCCGTGTTTGTTTCTGTGGACCAATTCTCTAAGATGGCTCATTTTATCCCACACAACAAGATAGACGATGCTTCACATATTGCAAATCTTTTTTGTAGGGAAATCTTGCGCCTCCATGGAGTGCCAAAGAAGATTGTCTTGCACCGCGACGTCAAGTTCTCTTGTTCTCTTCGGCATACTATCCTCCAACCGACAGCCAAACAGAGGTGACGAACCGAACATTGTTCACTCTACTATGCGTGTTGATCAAGAGGAACATCAAGGAGTGGGAGGAGTGCCTACACATCACCGAGTACGCCTACAACCGCGCAAGACAATCGACTACTAGCAAGTCCCCTTTCGAGGTCATCTACGGTTTCAACCCATTGTCCCCATTGAACATTCTTCCTATACCACTACAAGAGCGCATCAACATGGACGCGAGTGCCTGAGTGAACTAGCTCAAGAAGATGAATGAAGATACAAGGCACACCATCGGTGACCAAGTACAACGACTCGCGACCAAGCTCAACATCAACAAGCAACCCATGGTATTCAACATTGCAGATCTTGTGTGGCTACACCTTCGCAAGGAGTGCTTTCCCAACAAACGCAAGTCCAAACTTCTACCATGAGTCGGTGGATCCTTCAAGGTGCTTGAACGCTACAACAACAACGCCTACAATATCGACATCCCACGCGACAAGTACTCCATGAGCGGCATCTTCAATGTCAAAGATCTCTCCCCGTAGAATGGTGATGAGAATTTCGATCCGAGGTCGGATCTTTCCCAAGGAAGGGGAGATGATGCGGAGCATCCTGAGGTCATCCCCATGGACCTACCATCATCTCACCAAGTGCCAAGAGGACCTATGACACGAGCACTAGCTAGAGCTCTCAAGACCGAGGTTACTTCTTTCCTTAGTGATATCACATATGATCCACTCGAGACATGGCTACTACCTAAGTCCGGAATGTTGTGCATGATTAGGTACCAAGAGGACCCTCCCGAGAATGCATGTAAAGACGAACAAGTCCCCAAGTTCACGGATGAAGAGAACCAACGGAAGGAGTCAACAACAGCTCCCAGGACCCAGACATCCGGCCATGACCCCGGACATCTGGCCCCTGGAGGTGTCGCCTACAACAAAGGACTAGCAGCCAAGTCTACAGGGACCGGACATCCGGCGGCCAGCCCAGACATCCGGCCTGATGCCCCGGAAATCCGGCTCCCAGCCCCGATATCCGGACAAATCATACCGAAAGCAACAGAACTAGCCCCATTAGCCCGAACACCCGTCTTCGACCTCGGACATCCAGCGCGACGCCCAGATATATGTACCAACCCTATTCGGAGAGCATCATGACAACGCCAGGACAGCCAGGACATCGGGCCCGACAGCCCAAACATCTGGCGTCTCGTGAACGCCCGGACATCCGGCCCGACGCCCAGCCTCCCCTGTTTACGTACAGTGTAAGGGCCGAGGCCCGTGTAACCCTTTGCCCACCTAGACTATATACACTCCTCCTCCTCCCTCTTTCTAGGGTTAGCATTGGTTTAGCTCATATTTGAGATAGAGCTTTGCTCATCCACTTGGTTACTTATCCTCGGAGCTCACGACCTCTTCGGAGAAGATCCCCTAAGCGGATTCAAGACCCCATCACGGGAAGACACTTCAAGATCTCCTCACAGAGTAGACCTTTTGTATCGTCCTTTGTTAACTTTGAATTATGTGTCTCTCTTTGTGTTTCCGAGGATCTAGCATATGTGTGACCGAATCTTGTTGGTTTGAGTGATTCTCTCGTGTTTTCCCTCGTGTTTCCCCTCATGTTCTTCATGTTCCTCATTGGGATTCGTTCCTTTCGTGAAAGATCGGGCATCTAGGGTTCTACCCTACATTAGATTGCATTCCTTTATTTATTTTTCCTGCACTCTAGACACATATTTATTTTATTTGGTGATATGGCATGGTGCACTGTGTAACATAAATAATTACGAGAACTGAACTTAGCTCAGATGGTTAGCTTGCTTGTGGTGGAACTAGCCCATCAGGATTCAAATCCTAGACTTGTCACATGTGCTTGCATTTTCTTGATTTATTATAGGCTTTTCGATGATATTCGTTCAATGGGAGGAGACTTTCTCGGCCACTATGAGGCACTTGTGCGACTTCATCAATCTCAAGATATAATGTCGGCTCGGTATGTTGAAGGTGCTCATAGAGGTAGGGTGTGTGTGCGCGATTATAGGGATGAATGTATGTGCGTGCACGTGGGCATCCACCATTGTACTGTGTTGAAAAAAATCCACAACAGAAAATATTTTCTGAAAGATCAGAGGTCTTTCGGACATGACTAACTAAACATCAATTTTAATTGACGCGGCCCGGGAGCATAAGTTGAACCATATAGTTTTGTTGGAAACTGGCTAGTACAATTTTGGTGCTCCCTTTTTGAGTCATCTATATGGTGGTGGTGGTGGTGGGGTGACTTTGCTTGGAGGTTTTTGAAGGAAATATGCCCTAGAGGCAATAATAAAGTTATTATTTATTTCCTTATTTCATGATAAATGTTTATCATTCATGCTAGAATTGTATTAACCGGAAACATGATACATGTGTGAATGCATAGACAAACAGTATGTCACTAGTATGCCTCTACTAGACTAGCTTGTTAATCAAAGATGGTTATGTTTCCTAACCATGAACAAAGAGTTGTTATTTGATTAACAAGGTCACATCATTAGTTGAATGATCTGATTGACATGACCCATTCCATTAGCTTAGCACACGATCGCTTAGTATGTTGCTACTGCTTCTATCCATGACTTATACATGTTCCTATAACTATGAGATTATGCAACTCCTGCCACGGAGGAACACTTTGGTACTACCAAACGTCCACAACGAATCGGGTGATTATAAAGGAGTACTACAGTGTCTCCAAAGGCGGATGTTGGGTTGGCGATTTCGAGATTAGGTTTTGTCACTCCGATTGTCGGAGAGGTATCTCTGGCCCTCTCGGTAATACACATCATCAAGCCTTGCAAGCATTACAACTAATGAGTTAGTTGTGAGATGATGTATTACGGAACGAGTAAAGAGACTTGCCGTAACGAGATTGAACTAGGTATTGGATACCGACGATCGAATCTCGGGCAAGTAACATACCGATGACAAAGGGAACAACATATGTTGTTATGCGGTCTGACCGATAAAGATCTTCGTAGAATATGTAGGAGCCAATATGGGCATCCTGGTCTCGCTATTGGTTATTGACCGGAGACGTGTCTCGGTCATGTCTACATTGTTCTCGAACCGTAGGGTCCAGTCCGAATAGGACAAGGAGAGGGGGGCGGCGCCCCCCCTTCCCTCTTTCCCTCCCCCCCAATCCTACTCCAACTAGGAAAGGGGGGGGGGAGTCCTACTCCCGGTGGGAGTAGGACTCCTCCGGCGCGCCTCCTCCAAGGGCCGGCCGCACCCCCCTTGCTCCTTTATATACGGGGCGGGGGCACCCTATAAGACACAAGTTGATCCTTGAGATCGCTCCTTAGCCGTGTCGGTGCCCCCTCCACCATATTCCACTCGGTCATATCGTCGCAAAGCTTAGGCGAAGCTCTGCGCGATAGAACATCAAGATCGCCACCACGCCGTCGGCTTGACGAAACTCTCCCTCCCCGGCTCTCTTGGATTGGAGCCCGAGGAGCGCCATCGAGCTGTCGTGTGTCAAGAACTCGGGGCGCCAGAGTAACGGCGCCGGATCGGTCGGATCGCGAGGAGAACGTCGACTACTTCCTCTACGCCAGATCGCTTCCGCTTCGGTCACGAGGGTACGTAGACAACACTCTCCCTCTCGTTGCTATACATCACCATGATCTTGCGTGTGCGTAGGAATTTTTTGAAATTACTCGCTCCCCAACAAAGGGCATCCGAGCCTAGGTTTTTATGGTTTGATGTTTTGCACGAGTAGAACACAAGTGAGTTGTGGGCGATACAAGTCATACTACCTACCAGCATGTCATACTTTGGTTCAGCGGTATTGTGAGATGAAGCGGCCCGACCGACATTACGCGTGACGCTTACGCGAGACTGGTTTCACCGCCACGAGCACTCGTTGCTTAAAGGTGATTGGCGGGTGTCTGTCTCTCTCACTTTAGTTGAACTGAAAAGTGCTACGCCCGTCCTTGAGAAGGTTAAAACGGAGTCTATTTGACGAAGTATCGTTGTGGTTTTGATGCGAGGTGAGATTGGTTCTTGCTTAAGCCCGTAGCAGCCACGTAAAATTTGCAACAACAAAGTAGAGGACGCCTAACTTGTTTTTGCAGGGCATGTTGTGATGTGATATGGTCAAGACATGATGCTATATTTTATTGTATGAGATGATCATGTTTTGTAACCGGTTATCGGCAATCGGCAGAGCCATATGGTTGTCGCTTTATTGTATGAAATGCAATCGCCATGTAATGCTTTACTTTATCACTAAGCGGTAGCGATAGTCGAGAAGCATAAGATTGGCGAGGCGACAACGATGCTACGATGGAGATCAAGGTGTCGCGCCGGTGGCGATGGTGATCATGATGGTGCTGCAGAGATGGAGATCACGAAGCACAAGACGATGATGACCATATCATATCACTTATATTGATTTGCATGTGATGTTTATCTTTATGCATCTTATCTTGCTTTGATTGACGGTAGCATTATAAGATGATCTCTCACTAAATTATCAAGAAGTGTTCTCCCGAGTATGCACCGTTGCCAAAGTTTGTCGTGCCCGCACACCACGTGATGATCGGGTGTGATAAGCTCTACGTCCATCTACAACGGGTGCAAGCCAGTTTTTGCACACGCAGAATACTCAGGTTATACTTGACGAGCCTAGCATATGCAGATATGGCCTCGGAACACGGAGACCGAAAGGTCGAGCGTGAATCATATAGTAGATATGATCAACATAAGATGTTCACCATTGAAAACTACTCCATTTCACGTGATGATCGGTTATGGTTTAGTTGACTTGGTTCACGTGATCACTTAGATGACTAGAGGGATGTCTGTCTAAGTGGGAGTTCTAAAGTAATATGATTAATTGAACTAAAATTTATCATGAACTTAGTACCTGATAGTATCTTGCTTGTCTATGTTTGATTGTAGATAGATGGCTCGTGCTGTTGTTCCGTTCAATTTTAATGTGTTCCTTGAGAAAGCAAAGTTGAAAGATGATGGTAGCAACTACACGGATCGGGTCCGTAACTCGAGGATTATCCTCATTGCTGCCTGTAAGAGTTACGTCTGGATGCACCGCTAGGTGCAGTGCCCGCTGCTAATGGCCGACGGCGTTAAGAACGTCTGGCGAGCAAAGCTGATGACTACTCTATAGTTCAAGATGTGCCATGCTTTACGGCTTAGAACCGGGACTTCAACGACGTTTTGAACTTCATGGAGCATATGAGATGTTCCAGAGTTGAAGTTGATATTCCAAATGTAATGCCCGGATTGAGATATATGAAGTCTCCAATAAGTTCTATAGCTGCAAGATGGAGGAGAATAGTTCATCGGTGAGCACATACTCAAAATGTCCGGTATTACAATCACTTGACTCAACCGGGAGTTAATCTTCCGGATGATTGTGTCATTGATGAATTCTTCAATCACGCCACCAAGCTACAAAGGCTTCGTGATGAACTATAATATGCAAGGGTTAGTAAAGACTATACCGAGCTCTTCGCAATGCTAAAGGCTGCGGAGGTAGAAATCAAGAAGAAGCATCAAGTGTTGATGGTCAATAAGACCACTAGTTTCAAGAAGAAAGGCAAAGGGAAGAAGAAGGAACTTCAAGAAGAACAGCAAGCAAGTTGCTGCTCAGAGAAGAAACCCAAGTCTGGACCTAAACCTGAAATCGAGTGCTTCTACCGCAAGCGATCGTCCTTTGGAGCGGAACTGCCCCAAGTATTTGGCGGATAAGAAGGATGGCAAGGTGAACAAAGGTATATGTGATATACATGTTATTGATGTGTACCTTACTAGAGCTCGCAGAGCACTGGTATTTGATATTGGTTACATTGCTAATATTTGCAACTCAAAGCAGGGACTACGGATTGCTTAACACCGCAAAGGACGAGGTGACGATGCGCGTGGAAATGGTTCCAAAGTCGATGTGATCGCGGTCGACACGCTACCTCTACATCTACCTTCGGGATTAGTTTTAGACCTAAATAATTGTTATTTGGTGCTGCGTTGAGCATGAACATTATATCTGGATCTTGTTTGATGCGAGACGGTTATTCATTTAAATCGAGAGAATAATGGTTGTTCTATTTATATGAGTAATATCTTTTATGGTCATGCACCCTTGAAGAGTGGTCTATTTTGATGAATCTCGATAGTAGTGATACACATATTCATAATGTTGAAGCCAAAAGATGCAGAGTTGATAATGATAGTGCAACTTATTTGTGGCACCGCCGTTTAGGTCATATCGGTGTAAAGCGCATGAAGAAACTCCATCTTGATGGACTTTTGGAGTCACTTGATTATGAATCACTTGGCACTTGCGAACCGTGCCTCATGGGCAAGATGACTAAAACCCGTTCTCGGTACTATGGAGAGAGCAACAGATTTGTTGGAAATCATACATACGTATGTATGCGGTCCAATGAATGTTGAGGCTCGTGGCGGATATCGTTATTTTCTCACCTTCACAGATGATTTAAGCAGATATGGGTATATCTACTTAATGAAACATAAGTCTGAAACATTTGAAAAGTTCAAAGAATTTCAGAGTGAAGTTGAAAATCATCGTAATAAGAAAATAAAAATTTCTACGATCTGATCGTGGAGGTGAATATTTGAGTTACGAGTTTGGTCTACATTTGAAACAATGCGGAATAGTTTCAAGAACTCACGCCACCCGGAACACCACAGCGTAATGGTGTGTCCGAACGTCAGAATCGCACGTTACTAGATATGGTGCGATCTATGATGTCTCTTACAGATTTACCGCTATCTTTTGGGGTTATGCTCTAGAGACGGCCGATTCACACTTGAATAGAACACCGTCAAAATCCGTTGAGACGACACCTTATGAACTATGGTTTAGCAAGAAACCAAAGTTGTCGTTTCTTAAAGTTTGGGGATGCGATGCTTATGTGAAAAAGCTTCAACCTGATAAGCTCGAACCCAAGTCGGAGAAATGTGTCTTCATAGGATACCCAAAGGAGACAGTTGGGTACACCTTCTATCACAGATCCGAAGGCAAGACATTCGTTGCTAAGAATGGATCCTTTCTAGAGAAGGAGTTTCTCTCGAAAGAAGTGAGTGGGAGGAAAGTAGAACTTGATGAGGTAATTGTACCTTCTCCCTTACTTGAAAGTAGTTTGTCGCAAAAACCGGTTTCTGAGACATCTACACCAAATAGTGAGGAAGTTGATGATGTTGATCATGAAACTTCAGATCAAGTTACTCTGTAACCTCGTAGATCAACCAGAGTAAGATCCGCACTGAGTGGTACGGTAATCCTGTTCGAAATCATGCTTCTAGATCATGATGAACCTATGAACTATGAAGAAGCGATGGTGAGCCCAGATTCATAAAATGGCTTGAGGCCATGAAATCGAGATGGGATCCATGTATGAAAACAAAGTATGAACTTTGGTTGACTTGCCCGAGGGTAGGCAAGCAATAGAAAACAAGTGGATCTTCAAGAAGAAGACCGACGCGACGGTAATGTTATCGTCTACAAAGCTCGACTTATGTCGCAAAGGGTTTTTCGACAAGTTCAAGGGATTGACTACGATGAGACCTTCTCACCCGTAGCGATGCTTAAGTCTGTCCGAATCATGTTAGCAATTGCCGCATTTTATGATTATGAAATTTGGCAAATGGATGTAAAGACTGCATTCTGAATGGATTTACGGAAGAAGAGTTGTATATGATGCAACGAGAAGGTTTTATCGATCCAAAGGAGCTAACAAAGTGTGCAAGCTCCAATGATCCATTTATGGACTGGTGCAAGCATCTCGGAGTTGGAATAAACACTTTGATAGTGTGATCAAAGCATTTGGGTTCATCTGAGACTTTTGGAGAAGCTTTGTATTTACAAGAAAGTGAGTGGGAGCTCAGTAGCATTTCGATATTATATGTAGATGACATATTACTGATCCGAAATGATATAGAATTTCTGGATAGCATAAAGGGATACTTGAATAAGAGTTTTCAATGAAAGACCTCGGTGAAGCTGCTTACATATTGGGCATCAAAATCTATAGAGATAGATCAAGACGCTTAATTGGACTTTCACAAAGCACATACCTTGACAAGATTTTGAAGAAGTTCAAAATGGATCAAGCGAAGAAAGGGTTCTTGCTGTGTTACAAGGTGTGAAGTTGAGTAAGACTCAATGCCCGACCACTGCAGAAGATAGAGAGAAATGAAAGATGTTCCTATGCTTCAGCCATAGGCTCTATCATGTATGCAATGTCAGTGTACTGACACGATGTGTGCCTAGCTATAAGCCTAGCGAGGAGGTACCAAAGTAATCCAGAGTGGATCATCGGACAACGGTCAAGAACATCCTGAAATACCGAAAAGGACTAAGGATATGTTTCTCGATATGGAGGTGACAAAGAGCTCATCGTAGCGGTTACGTTGATACAAGCTTTGACACCGATCCGGACGATTCTAAATCGCAGACGGATACGTATTTACACTAAACGGAGGAGCTGTCGGTTGGTGCAGTTCTAAACAAAGCGTCGTGGCGGGATCTACATGTGAAGCGGAGTACATAGCAGCTTCGAAGCAGCTAATGAAGGAGTCGGATGAAGGAGTTCATATCCGATCTAGGTGTCATACCTAGTGCATCGGGTCCAATGAAAATCTTCGTGACAATCTCGAGCAATTGCCTTAGCAAAGGAATCCAGATTTCACAAGAGGACCAAGCACATCAAGAGACGCTTCAATTCCATCCGGATCTAGTCCAGTGGGAGACTTAGAGATTTGCAAGATACATACGGATCTGAATGTAGCGCACCCGTTGACTAAGCCTCTTCCACGAGCAAAACATGATCAACACCAAGACTCCATGGGTGTTAGAATCATTACTATGTAATCTAGATTATTGACTCTAGTGCAAGTGGGAGATCAAGGAAATATGCCCTAGAGGCAATAATAAAGTTATTATTTATTTCCTTATTTCATGATAAATGTTTATCATTCATGCTAGAATTGTATTAACCGGAAACATGATACATGTGTGAATGCATAGACAAACAAGATGTCACTAGTATGCCTCTACTAGACTAGCTTGTTAATCAAAGATGGTTATGTTTCCTAACCATGAACAAAGAGTTGTTATTTGATTAACAAGGTCACATCATTAGTTGAATGATCTGATTGACATGACCCATTCCATTAGCTTAGCACACGATCGCTTAGTATGTTGCTACTGCTTTTATCCATGACTTATACATGTTCCTATAACTATGAGATTATGCAACTCCGTTTACGGAGGAACACTTTGGTACTACCAAACGTCACAACGAATCGGGTGATTATAAAGGAGTACTACAGTGTCTCCAAAGGCGGATGTTGGGTTGGCGTATTTGAGATTAGGTTTTGTCACTCCGATTGTCGGAGAGGTATCTCTGGGCCCTCTCGGTAATACACATCATCAAGCCTTGCAAGCATTACAACTAATGAGTTAGTTGTGAGATGATGTATTACGGAACGAGTAAAGAGACTTGCGTAACGAGATTGAACTAGGTATTGGATACCGACGATCGAATCTCGGGCAAGTAACATACCGATGACAAAGGAACAACGTATGTTGTTATGCGGTCCGACCGATAAAGATCTTCGTAGAATATGTAGGAGCCAATATGGGCATCCAGGTCCGCTATTGGTTATTGACCGGAGACGTGTCTCGGTCATGTCTACATTGTTCTCGAACCGTAGGGTCCGTGACGCTTAAGGTTCCGATGGCGGTTATATTATGAGTTTGTGTATTTTGATGAACCGAAGAAGTTCGAGTCCGGATGTGATCACGGACATGACGAGGAGTATCGAAATGGTCGAGACATAAAGATTGATATATTGGAAGCCTATATTTGAGTTCGAATGGTTCCGGTGAAATCGGGATTTTACGAACACCGGGTTACTGGAACCCTCCGGGGTTATTGGGCCTTGGTGGGCCACGAGGGAGAAGAGGAAGGGCGGCCAGGGGCAGGCCGCGCCTCCTCCCCTAGTCCGAATAGGACAAGGAGAGGGGGCGCCCCTTCCCTCTTTCCTCCCCCAATCCTACTCCAACTAGGAAGGGGGGAGTCCTACTCGGTGGGAGTAGGACTCCTCCGCGCCCTCCTCCAAGGGCCGGCCGCACCCCCCCTTGCTCCTTTATATACGGGGGCAGGGGGGCACCCTAGAAGACACAAGTTGATCCTTGAGATCGTTCCTTAGCCGTGTGCGGTGCCCCCCTCCACCATATTCCACCTCGGTCATATCGTCGCAAAGCTTAGGCGAAGCTCTGCGCCGGTAGAACATCAAGATCGTCACCACGCCGTCGTCTTGACGAAAGTCTCCTCCCCAAGCTCTCTTCGGATTGGAGCCCGAGGAGCGCCATCGAGCTGTACGTGTGTCAAGAACTCGGGGCGCCGAATGTAACGGCGCCGGGATCGGTCGGATCGCGAGGAGAACGTCGACTACTTCCTCTACGTTGTGATCGCTTTCGCTTCGGTCTATGAGGGTACGTAGACAACACTCTCCCCTCTCGTTGCTATACATCACCATGATCTTGCGTGTGCGTAGGAATTTTTTTTGAAATTACTACGTTCCCCAACAGTTTTGTGTTAGGCATCAACATAACTTCTCTCGATGCCAAGTTCCTTTTTGCGAAAAGGACACAAATCTATTGTAAAGTACAAAGCACACCAAACAAAATAAAAATTACCACGAGGTGTTTGGACCATCAAATGATCACTATAGCCACCAACTTGAGCCGCTAATAGACCCATTGTCATTGCTCCCCTACCGGAGTTGGCATGACCTTGTTGATGGCAGCCAAAAAGTCTTCATGCATGTGCCCCTAAGGGCTAAAAACCTGGAGTCGTAGTCCTCATCGTTCAACTCTTTAATAAATCGTAAGTGCCTAACAAAATATCTTTCCATAGTGCATGGATGATGAGAAACCTAAACCTTGCTACCCCAAGAAAACGACATGAATCTATGCAAGAGGAACATCCACCCTGTCTACACGGGCAAACTCGAGGAGGATCAAAGCCCGAAGACTGGCGAGAGGAAAAACATTACCGCATGCCCAAGCACTACCATCTGCAAGGACTAAAACCTAAATCGAACTATTGTCTAGAGCCGAGGCACCAAGATTCCCTTCCCTTGGACCGGGAGCCGGAGCAGTAGGTAGAGGGGAGGCAAATCCCCAACTCGTGTGGATGCGTGGAGGGGATGAATTTGCAATACATCTCACTTAATTTTTCTAACCTAACATAACCCCTTTCCATTAACTCAATAATGGAGATACTGACTCCGGATCCAGCAAGAGTTAAGGGGATGGGAAAGGAGAAAGAGTGTTCAACGCATCGCCAAGAAACCCACTGTAGGTGCTCGCAATCAAAACACCCATTATATGATGAACACTCAACGATGCCAAACTATCCTATCGACGATTTCAATGCTCGTGCAGAAGAAAAAGACTCACCGCTTATGATGGAGCACATATGATAGCAAAACATAACAAAAGCAAACAAGAAACTAAATGAAGCCTTCAGACATGCATGATCTTCGCAACTCCAAAGATAGAGTATCTGCCACTTATGAGGGGAAAGGAGGGAAATGCTTCGCCTGTCACACCCTTGTCAAGAAGATTGATATTGTATACTTTCCTGTTACGTTCGGAGTTAGATCCGAAGAAGATTGGCTTGAGTGGGCTTTAATCATAGTTTAGAAGAGACCACAACCTTATCTCAAGTCAAATTTTTGTCCAAGTATGGTTGGATTTGTTCTTGGGGAATATATTCACGGATGCATATGTGCACAGACACATGTGCACTTGTGTGAAGGGCGGCTTCAAGATCATTTTGATGATCAGAAGAGAAAAACAATGATAATTTTGATGCAAGATCATTGTTTCTTTCTATGGTTTACTAAATTAGTTATACGTGTGTTGCACACATGATCATAAAAAATATTCTGTAACTATAGTTTAAATTACAAGATTTGGGCCACCTTCGCAATTAATGGATAACAATGGAACTTTTGAAAGTTGAATTCTTATATCCTATAAGAAATTCTCCTGATCTAGACAATTATTGTCCTATATTTTGAAGATTTTTTAGGCAGTCTGACTTGGCAAGGGAACAGATTACGAGAGACAATTGTGAGACTTAATTGTGAATGACTATTAAGAGATAATTAATTTTCATGTTAAACATAACCTGAGTCTTTGGATCGACATACTTTGATGGTTGAGATCACATGGATATTTAGTGTTAAAATGTTTAGTGCATGCTAGATAATAAAGCAACGTGGATCATAATATTATTGTTGTGTATGGACAAGATTGATTTTGTTTCCTCTATTCTTGTTTTTATAGAAGTATATGTTAGTAAACGTGCACGTGCAACACACATCTATTTAGACTAATACATTACATTAAACTTAATATTTTTAACCTATACAAGACAACTTATCGTAAATTTGAAATTTCAACATAGTGCATAGTTTATGACTCCCAACTCGTACAAATAATTAAAGTTTTTTTTGTTAGTTTCACCATTAGTTGAGTCACACTACTCAATTTTGCCACTAGAAGTTTCAACTACTAAAAAATGTCATCCTTCGATTACGTGTGCGCTAAAAAATTGTCATTTGGCACCATTATTGTTAGGTCATTTGAATGGGATAATGTACCAAAATACGCCAGGACTCAGTAGACAATGAATGAAATTAGAAGCAAAAATAGCTTCGCCCACGGAAGATCTAACCCTTGCATGTCATTATTATTTTTTTCTTCTCATTTAATTCTCTTTGTGCTGACAACTAGGACCTACAAGTTATGGGAGAGTGTTTGCAAATGGGGTCCAGGGGTATTTTGATCACTTCACCCCAATCAATGGCCATTGACCTAATGGTAAAGGTGTCGAGTGGCATTTTTTAGCGCATGCTAAACGAAGGAAGGATGGCATTTTTGACTAGTCAAAACTTCTAATGGAAAAATTTAGTCTCACAAAACTAGTGGCAAAACTGATAAAAATCCATAATCAAAAATATCGTTTCTCATTAATCAATATGTCTCGTGTATTTCAAAATCACACTTTTCTAGCATATAGTGCTCTAAACGATTATAACCCAATCAAGGTAAAACTCCCTTGCTGAAAAAGAAATTAGTTAGAAGATTTATGACGATACTTCATATGCGCACATGCATGCAAGTATAATCACACATGAAAATGTCACTTAGTACAAGCAATGCACCATTGGTACAGCAAGGTGCTATACAAACGGTTTTTAACCCTTTCCGTGACGACATTTTGAACCATCGCCAAGTGAGGTTGGGCGATAGGGGGTTCTTCCCACACGACCCAGAAACCATCGGGGATAGGCCCTTCGGTCACACATGATGGGCAAAATGACATCGCGTGCGACGGGCGAGCAATCAAATACAATTATACCAGCTGATAACCCACAAGTATAGGGGATCGCAACAGCTTTCGAGGGTAGAGTATTCAACCCAAATTTATTGATTCGACACAAGGGAAGCCAAAGAATATTCTCAAGTATTAGCAGTTGAGTTGTCAATTCAACCACACCTTGATAACTTAGTATCTGCAGCAAGGTATTTAGTAGCAAAGTAGTATGGAAGTAACGGTAACAGTGGCAAAAGTAAAATAGCGGTTTTGTAGTAGTTGTAACAGTAGCAACGGAAAAGTAAATAAGCGAAGCACAATATGTGAAAAGCTCGTAGGCATTGGATCAGTGATGGATAATTATGTCAGATGCGATTCCTCATGTAATAGCTATAACATAGGGTGACACAAAACTAGCTCCAGTTCATCAATGTAATGTAGGCATGTATTCCGAATATAGTCATACGTGCTTATGGAAAAGAACTTGCATGACATCTTTTTTCCTACCCTCCCGTGGCAGCGGGGTCCTAGTGGAAACTAAGGCATATTAAGGCCTCCTTTTAATAGAGAACTGGACCAAAGCATTAACGCACAGTGAATACATGAACTCCTCAAACTACGGTCATCACCGAGAAGTATCCCGATTATTGTCACTTCGGGGTTATCGGATCATAACACATAATAGGGTACTATAGACTTGCAAGATAGGATCAAGAACTCACATATATTCATGAAAACATAATAGGTTCAGATCTGAAATCATGGCACTCGGGCCCTAGTGACAAGCATTAAGCATAGCAAACTCATAGCAACATCAATCTCAGAACATAGTGGATACTAGGGATCAAACCCTAGCAAAACTAACTTGATTACATGGTAAATCTCATCCAACCCATCACCGTCCAGCAAGCCTACGATGGAATTACTCACGCACGGCAGTGAGCATCATGAAATTGGTGATGGAGGATGGTTGATGATAACGACGGCGATGAATCCCCCTCTCCGGAGCCCCGAACGGACTCCGGATCAGCCCTCCCGAGAGAGATTAGGGCTTGGCGGCGGCTCCGTATCGTAAAACGCGATGAAACTTTCTCTCTAATTTTTTTTCTCCGCAAAACGGAATATATGTAGTTGGAGTTGAGGTCGGTAGAGCATCAGGGGGCCCATGAGACAGGGGGTGCGCCCAGGGGGAGGGGGTGCGCCCCCCACCGTCATGGACAGGGTGTGGGCCCCCTGGCCTTGATTCTTTCGCCGGTATTTTTTATATTTTCCAAAAGTTATCTGCGTAGATTTTGAGGTCATTCTGATAACTTTTGTTTTCTGCACAATAAACAACACCATGGCAGTTCTGCTAAAAACAGCGTTAGTCTGGGTTAGTTTCATTCAAATCATGCAAGTTAGAGTCCAAAACAGGGGCAAAAGTGTTTGGAAAAGTAGATACATTGGAGACGTATCAACTCCCCCAAGCTTAAACCTTTGCTTGTCCTCAAGCAATTCAGTTGATAAACTGAAAGTGATAAAGAAAATCTTTTACAAACTCTGTTTGCTATTGTTGTTGTAAATATGTAAAGCCAGTTGAGGGAGTCCTGGACTAGGGGGTGTCCGGACAGCCGGACTATCATCGTCGGCCGGACTCCAAGACTATGAAGGTACAAGATTGAAGACTTCGTCCCGTGTCCGGATGGGACTTTCCTTGGCGTGGAAGGCAAGCTTGGTGATACGGATATGTAGATCTCCTACCATTGTAACCGACTCTGTGTAACCCTAGCCCTCTCCTGTGTCTATATAAACCGGAGGGTTTTAGTCCGTAGGACAACATAACCATTACAACAATCATACCATAGGCTAGCTTCTAGGGTTTAGCCTCCTTGATCTCGTGGTAGATCTACTCTTGTACTACCCATATCATCAATATCAATCAAGCGGGAGTAGGGTTTTACCTCCATCGAGAGGGCCCAACACAGGTAAAAACATCGTGTCCCTTGTCTCCTGTTACCATCCGCCTAGACGCAGCCGGGACCCCCTACCCGAGATCCACCGGTTTTGACACAGACATAGGTGCTTTCATTGAGAGTTCCTCTGTGTCGTCACCGATAGGCTTGATGGCTTCTTCAATCAACAACAACTCAGTCCAGGGTGAGACTTTTCTCCCCGGACAGATCTTCGTATTTGGCGGCTTCGCACTGCGCGCCAATTCGCTTGGCCATCTGGAGCAGATCAAAAGCTACGTCCCTGGCCATCAGGTCAGGTTTGGAAGCCTAAACTTCACGGCAGACATCCGTGGAGACTTGATCTTCGACGGATCCGAGCAACAACTGAGCGCGCCGCGCTGTCACGACGGGCATGATCGAACTCTGCCGCCGGACAATGCTTTGGAGGCCGCACACGGATCCGTTCCGGCCTATAGTCCGGAGCCAATCGCGCAGATCAAGGACGGATGGTTGGACACCGCCACGGGAGCTGCAACCGCTACGGCGATGGAGCCGAACACTAACCTTGTCCCTTATAAAGCCCATGACTCCGAGGTGCCGGACTCCGAACCTCACGCGCCCCTGCCAATCGAATCCGATTGGGCACCGATCATGGAGTTCACCGCCACGGACATCTTTCAACACTCACCCTTTGGCGACATCTTGAATTCGCTAAAGCATCTCTCGCTATCCGGGGAGCACTGGCCGGACTACGGCTAGGACGGTTGGGATGCGGACGATGAAGAAATTCAAAGCCCACCCACCACCCACTTTGTAGCCACTGTCGACGACCTAACCGACATGCTAGACTACGACTCCGAAGACATCGACGGTATGGACGACGATGCCGGAGACGATCAAGAACCAGTGCTCACCGAGCACGGGAACGCCACCCCAACCCACGGTGTATATATGGTGGACACCCCAAAAGGAAGCGATGACGAGGAACAACGGGAAGCGGCAAAGGACAATTCCGCCGCAAAACAACCAAAACGGTGACGTAGGCGCCGCCCCAAGTCCCGCCTCGACAACAACAGCACTCCTAATGACCCAGCGATAGAGCAGGGCAAACCAGTAGACGACCAACATGCAAACAAACAACCGTTCGAACAGGACGAATCGGATAAACAATCCATGCCCGGCGAAACCAACAGTCCAGATGACCTCACGCCGGACACACCACCGGAGCATAAGAACCTTCACAAAAGACTCATTGCCACTACAAGAAGTCTGAAGAAGGAAAAACGGAATCTCAAAACAGCGGAAGACACACTCAGAATGAGGTGGAGCAAAGTACTCAAGACCGCATACAAATATGGCAATGGCCATCAATCAAAGAGCTACCCGAAGCGCAAGCTGCTGCCCGAATTCAATGAGGAGGCCATAGAGCCCCAACAGTCAAAAAGCAAAGAGGCCGCCTGGCCGGATAGACGACCAGATGACAGGCTAAAATCGACAAGCGGCGCCGCACACAAGCCGACCCATGATCCTCGCAAAACAAATGGCCCGGTCAGGTCCATTTACGGGCCAAAAAAGAGGGCCCCAGGAAGCAACACAACACGCCAAGTGTTCGAAGACAGCGACACACCCAAATATAGGGGCGCCGCACACCCACTATGTTTCAGCAATGAGGTGCTGGATCATAAATTTCCAGCAGGGTTCAAACCCATAAACTTAGAGGCATACGACGGAACAACAGACCCTGGAGTCTGGATAGAGGATTACATACTACACATACACATGGCTAGAGGAGATGATCTCCACGCCATAAAATATCTACCCTCAAGCTCAAAGGGCCAGCTCGGCATTGGCTCAAAAGCCTCCCGAAAAACACTGTTGGAAGTTGGGAAGAGCTCGAGGACGCGTTTAGAGCAAATTTTCAACGGACTTATGTCCGCCCTCCGGATGCAGACGATCTAAGTCATATAACTCAACAGCCCAGAGAGTCAGCGCACAAATTCTGGAACAGGTTCCTTACCAAAAAGAACCAAATAGTCGACTGTCCGGACGCCGAAGCCTTAGCAGCTTTCAAACACAACGTCTGAGACGAATGGCTCGCCAGACACCTCGGCCAAGAGAAGCCGAGGACAATGGCCGCGCTAACAAGCCTCATGACCCAATTTTGTGCGGGGGAAGACAGCTGGCTAGCAAGATGCAGCACCAGCGACCCGAGTACATCCGAGATCAGGGATGGAAACGGAAAATCACGGCGCCGAAAGGATCAGCGCTGGAATAAAGAAAAAAGCCCAAAGAACACGAGGATCAACGCCGGATTCAAAAGCTCGCGGCCCAACAATAAAACACTGCCTCTTAAGGACAACAGTGATGAGCTATCCAACTTAAACAAAATTTTGGATCGGATATGTCAAATCCACAGTACCTCCGGAAGGCCTGCAAACCACACCCATCAGAACGCCCGGATCCGACGCGCCAGTGTCCGCCCGGTTATTCAAGTCGTTGCCATGTCATTTGCTTGCGTGTTGCTTTTTTCCATGTCATCATTTGCATTTTATCATGTCATCATGTGCATTTCATTTTGCATACGTGTTCGTCTCATGCATCCGAGCATTTTCCCCGTTGTCCGTTTTGCAATCCGGCACTCCTATGTCCCCCGGCGTCCCCTTCTTCTCTCCTGTTGTGAGTGGGTGTTAAACTTTCTCGGAATGGCCCGAGGTTTGCCAAGCGGCCTTGGTATAGCACCGGTAGACCGCCTGTCAAGTTTCGTGCCGTTTGGAGGTCGTTTGATACTCCAACGGTTAACCGGGAAACCGTAAAGCCCTCTTTGTGTTGCAGCCCAACACCCCTTCCAAAGTGGCCCAAAACCCACCAAACTCCCCTCCATGCTCTCGGTCGTTCGATCACGATCGCGTGGCCGAAAACCGCACCTCATTTGGACTCTCCTAGCTCCCTCTACCTATATAAAGGCCCTCCCCTTCCATTTTCGCGGTCTAATCCCCCGAAACCCTAGAAGTTTTTCCTCCTCGCGCCGCCGGACGCGTCCGCCCGCGCCGGACACGTCCGCCGGCCACGTCGCCCCGCCGATTCAGGAGCCGCCACGTCACCTTCTCCGCCGCCCGCAGCCAACGGCCTCGCGCCACTGTCGCCGCCGCTTCCCTCCTCCTCCGCTGCCCGGAAGCCTGCAGTGCCCGCCCGGTCCGGATCTGGGCCAAGGCGCCCGCTCAAGCCGCCGCGCCTCCCGTCCTCGCCGGAGAGCTCCACCTCGCCGAGCTCCCTTCTGCCGCCGCCACACGCACCCACCGGCGTCCCTGCCTGCGCAGCGCGGCACCTCAGTCACGCCGCCGGGCCCCTCGCGCCCTCCCTTCCTTTCCCCGCCCCGCTTTCTCTCTCTCTTCCTCACCGTCTCTCTCTCTACATGCCAGATCCGCCGCCGCCGCTCGAAGCTTCGCCGACCCGCCCCGCCGGATCCGGCAAGTAGCCCACCGGATCCACTCGTTTTCGCTGCGCCAAGCCCCTCCTGGCCTCCCTGCCGTACCACGACGCAGGCGCCGCCATTGCCTCGTTCCCGCTCGGGATCGAGAGGAGAACGACGACGCCACGTGGGCCTTGCGGTCTAGCTCTGGTGGCCGGCCTCTAGTGCCCGTGTGGGCCTCGTCCGGCCCAGCCCACGTCCAAGCCGCTCGTTGACCGCGCCGCGCCTGGGCCGCCTCCCCTTCGCCCGTTGGCGCAGCCACCGCCAGCGTCTCCCAAGGCCCGGTAGGCGCCCAGCCTGCCTGCTCCACCTCTTCCACCGACTGGGCCTCAGCCCACTAGGTGAGGCCACCCCCCAGCGCCTCTATTTGGTTTTTTCATTCTGTTGGACCTTTGCCTAGATTCGGCCCATTTAGTGTTTTTTCCCTGTCTGCGATTTTAGCTATTATCCAGTGAATTAACAGTTTTACAGATTGGCCCTCCATCTTCATGCATTTAATAACTCCACAACCGTGCATCGGATTAAAATGATTTAAATATGTAAAATGCTTAGTTTTTCGTCTAGTTTAATAATTTGCCACTTTCACCCATGTTTAAAAATGTTAAAAATGTTGTTTGATTAAATTTGCTTAAATGCCATGTTAAAATGATTTATTTCATAACTAAATAACCGTAACTCCGATTTTAACAAACTATATATGTATTTGGGGTGGAAAAATGCCTAGATTAACATGGTCCACTTTATTTTCCTGTTTAACAACATTAAAATATGATTTATGGCAGAACAGTAGCTAATTCGAAATATGCATATGGGGATTTTCCGGAGTTGTTGTTTGTTGTTCCGGCCTCATTTAAACTTGCCTAGTTAGGTAGTTTTCTTATGCTTCACCCCTTGCCATGTTAATCAACATTTAATATTGTTGGGTACATAAACGAGATCGAACTAAATAACTTGTCGTGGTGTTTCATCAATATGCAACTCGTTGCATATTGAGCTCCACTTAACTTGTAGTATTGTTTGTTGCACTTTGCCATGCCATGCCTCATTAAACCGGACATGCATCATACTTGATTGTGCATCATGCCATGATTATGTTGGTGTGTTTACCATGTTGTTTGCTTCTTTCCGGTTTGCTTCTTTCGTTAGCTTCGCTTCGCTCCGGAGTTGTGAGGATTCGCTCGATCAAGTCCGCTTGTCTTCTTCATGGACTCATTCTTCTTCCTTGCGGATTTCGTGCAAGATGACCGCTACCCTCGATCTCACTGCTATCATTGCTATGCTAGTTGCCTCGTTCTTTCTCTATGCTGCGCTACCTATCACCTGCTTATCAAGCCATCCCAAATTGCCATGAACCTCTAACCTTTGACACCTCTCCTAGCAAACCGTTGTTTGGCTATGTTCCCGCTTTGCTCAGCCCTCTTATAGCGTTGCTAGTTGCGGTGAAATTGAAGATTTCTCCATGGTGGACAGGATTATGTTGGGATATCACAATATCTCTTATATTATTAATGCATCTATATATTTGGTAAAGTGTGGAAGGCTCGGCCTTATGCCCGTGTTTTGTTCCACTCTTGCCGCCTAGTTTCCGTCATACCGTGTTATGTTCCCGGATTTTGCGTCCCTTACGCGGTCGGGTGATTTATGGGACCCCCGACGGTTCGCTTTGAATAAAACTTGTCCAAAGAAGGCCCAACATTGCCTTTTACCATTTGCCTCACCACCACCTATTTTCCCTTGGGAGTAATTAACCCAAGGGTCATCTTTATTATAGCCCCCCCGGGCCAGTGCTTGTCTAAGCGTTGGTCCAAACTAGAGCACCGTGCGGGACCATCCCTTGGCAACTTGGGTTACGTCGGTACCTGTACGCTTAGCTCATCCGGTCGTGGCCTGAGACGAGATACGCGCGGCTACTATAAGGATGTCGGCACGCCGGGAGGTCTTGCTGGTCTTGTTTTACCATTGTCGAAATGTCTTGATGTACCGGATACCGAGTCCGATCGGAGTGTCTCGGTGAAGGTCTATTCCTTCGATGATCGCGAGAGCTTGTCATGGGCTGTTGGGACACCCCGCAGGTATAAACTTTCGAGAGCCGTGCCCGCGGTTATGTGGCAGATGGGAATTTGTTAATGTCCGGTTGTAGATAACTTGACACTTGATCCGAATTAAAACGCATCAACCGCGTGTGTAGCCGTGATGGTCTCTTCTCGGCGGAGTCCGGAAGTGAACACGGTTTCGTGTTATGTTTGACGAAGTAGGTGTTCAGATCACCTCTTGATCATTGCTAGCTTCACGACTGCTCCGCTTGTTTCTCTTCTCGCTCTCATTTGCGTATGTTAGCCACCATACATGCTTAGTCGCTGCTGCAACCTCACCACTTTACCCCTTCCTTACCCATTAAGCTTTGCTAGTCTTGATACCCATGGTAATGGGATTGTTGAGTCCTCGTGGCTCACCGTGATACTTCCAAAACCAGTTTGCGGTGCCTATGTTACCGAAAGGTGACGCTATCAAGCTCAAGGAGGAGCTCGATGAAGATCTTGCCCTTTGTGTTGTTTCGCTCTAGTTGATCAAGAGTGGAGCCCAGTTGGGGTCAATCGGGACCTTTTGTCGATTTGGGGTTCTTCTTTTATTTTGGTTCCGTAGTCGGACCTTGATTGTATCTGGATGATGTAATGCTTTATTCATGTATTTGTGTGAAGTGGCGATTGTAAGCCAACTATGTATCTCTTTCCTTATGTATTACTTGGGTTGTGTGAAGATTACCTCACTTGCGACATTGCTTTCAATGCGGTTATGCCTCTAAGTCGTGCTTCCGACACGTGGGAGATATAGCCGCATCGAGGGCGCGTAAGTTGGTATCGAGCCTTCCCGACCTTAGGAGCCCCACCGCTTGATCGCTTTTAGCGGTTGAGTTGTGTCTAGAAAATGTTTTGAGTCATTTAGGATTATATATATCGGAGAGTAGGATTCTTTTTACTCCCGGTCCTTCGACCTTCCGGTGAGGTATCCCGACGAGAGTTTTGACTCTTCTCTTCTCAAATTTCACTAAAATTTTTTTAGGATCACGCTGGTATCTTGGAATCGTTCCGATATTCTTATGACGAGAACATTGTTCTTGGTGCCTCCCGACATTTAGGGGTTGTGGCGGTGTCCCGGGAGTTGAGCTCGAGGTGTTGTCGTCATAATTTTATCGTTGCAGTTCGAATACCCGAGTTTAGTACGCCGACATCGAAAATCTCTTTTATGCAGCTTGTTGGTGAGATAACCCCGCTAACCCAAAGATCGAGGTGAGTACGGAGTATTGCCATGACTCGATAACGGATGCTTTCGAAGGTTGAGGTAGACGATTTCCGAAGGTTTCTTGGTTATGTGTTGACGGATGGATATAGCTGGATGTAGGGATTGTTAGTTTGGGTGAGATATATTGCTCCCCTGTATCCCCAACACCAGATTGCATAACCAGAAAGTTTCGGGAGTTTCATAGGTGAGAATTCAAGTAGCTCTTAGGATATCTTTCCGACGGATGTATGATATGAAATTGGGGTTCGACGTCTAGTGGTCCGCCTATTCACGGTTGGTTTTACAGTGGTCTCGTTGTGTCTTAAAGAGTCCTTGGCTATGCCGACTGGGACGCTTCAGATGTCATGTGCACCGCCTTGTACATGATGGTGCTGTACGATTGAGCCCGTGTAGGCCCCACCACGAAAACTTCGGACGAAATCTCTATCATATGTTTTTTCCGGCTTATTCTGCAAGTCAAATCCTTTGTTTTGTTTTATTTGTGGTATTCGAGTTGCTTCGATGTCAAATGTTGAATCCATACCTTTCCTAAATGGTGTTCTCATACTCCGATATGAGTGTTAATCCTTCTTGATCATCGAGATTGTCATGTCAATTCTTTTCCAACCGGCGTGTTTCTCTTCAAGTGGATCCAATCATTTCAACATCCGCAAGATCAATTCTAAGTTTTCTCAACGGTGTTTGTTTCATCCGTCCCAAGTTGCCTTTGTTTTCCCGCCCTCCCACCCTTTTTCTTCAAGGACACAGATTTCTTAATCAAGTATCCATTTATTCATGTGAAGTCTCTTCATTCTTTTCAACCAAAGTTCTTATCCGGTGATTTCCCATGAAGATGCTCAACAGCTTCAAGTTCATCACCCTTCATTGTTGTTTCTTCTCCGGTGGATCCAATTCAAGCTTTCAGTGTTGATAATATTCCTTTCCTCGTGTCAAATGCTTTCTCATGCCGGTGCACCTCTCAATCACTCACCTCTTGCTATTCATTTGATCCGGAGTGTTGAAGATATCTCAGAAGATTGGTGTTTCCATTCTTAATCCGTTCAAGCCATTTGGAGATTGTTATCTCATTCAAGCCATTTAATTCAACCGGTGTAATCTCTCTTTAAAATTGTTCAACTGTGTTTTCTTTTGAGTGGGCCCTAACCCACAGGATTTTTCCCAGGATCTTACCTGACTCTTCTAATTTATCCGGAGCTATCCTAAATTCTTCTCTAAGTTTGACGTAAGAATGAGTTATCATCAGTCAAATGCTTTTCTCCAAGATCTTTCAAATTCTTTTCATAGTTGGCTTAACCTCTTCGCTTTTGATTCTTCCGGTGTGCCTCAATTATTCTTGGTGGTGTTCTCGTTGTCATTCTCATCATTTGAAGACCGAAGAAGGATTTCTCTTAAATCTTGCTCCGTTCTCTTCAAGATTCATGGTTCTAGCTTGATGCCATCCTCTCATAATTGTTTTCGATTGTGAGAATCTTTTTCACCCATCAGGAGATATTCAAGAGTCTTCTCAGCTTGTCATCCGGAGTTCATCAATTCAGGTTTATTCATTCTCAGCGTGTAGCTATCGTTCTCCAAATCATACCGGTGAATCGTT
Organism: Aegilops speltoides; assembly: GCA_021437245.1. Classification (NCBI taxonomy): domain Eukaryota; kingdom Viridiplantae; phylum Streptophyta; class Magnoliopsida; order Poales; family Poaceae; genus Aegilops; species Aegilops speltoides. The sequence goes on along the minus strand of CM038147.1, from coordinate 461,949,817 downwards.
CAAATACCCTATAATCAGTTCATGATCTCTTCGTTCTCATGTATCTAAATACCCTCAAGTATCTTCATTCATTTTGCAATTCTTCCCGGTGAATTGTGCCTTTGCTACTTTCATTTTCAATTCTTACGGTGGTTCGTTCAAGATTTCACCTCTTTCGTTATCATTTAATTCATTCATTCTTTCCAATCCTACCGGTGGTTCGTTGAAGACCTTCCCAAGCTTGCACCATAAATATCTCTTAATCCTTTTCTACGGGAATAAGTAGTATGCCAAATCCGTTGCTTGTCATCAACTTAAATTGATGAAGGATAAGCATAATGTAATTCTTATTCTTGTTTCATCGAGTAAATTCAATTCCTTCTTTCGGAGTTTGTTCATGATGAATAAATTCTCGATTTTAGTTGTTTCATCTTTTCCTTTCCCGGAGTTCCAAGCTCTCAATTATCTCGTCGCGAAGCTCCATCTAAATCGTTGCAAGGATTCACCTTGTGTTTTCAACTTCTCTTTCTTTTTATCATCCTTTTATTACTGGATTTCTTCATGCAGGATTTACATGGTGGTTCGTCAAGGATTCTTTTCATTCTTCTATTGTTCTTCAAGATTTCTCTTGAAGTTAAGTTCAGCCAAGCTATACTCTAAAATAAACATGGTGCTCAACACATGTTTTGTTTTGAGGAGTTCAAGATTTCTTCATATTGCATTCCAAAGTGCAATTCTTTCTACCTTATCTTTTGAGATGGTGTTATGTCATTCTTGAATAATTGAGTTCGTGTTTCATGATTCACATGTTGTCAAGAATGAGGTATTTTAAATCCATCAATCTCTTCTCTGGAGTTATCTTGGTATAGATTTCACCTAAAGCCTTCCCTAAGGAATATTGCTATTTGTGGTGCTTATCAATGATCCAAGTTATATCTCTATCATATTGGTGAAGAAGTTTTCATCTCTTCATTGATCTCATCCAATCATTTGTTTCCGTTGGGGGCAGAAGCTCACCCCATAATTTTGAGATGTTTTTCATAAGCCCGCCACAAGCTTATTCTTTTCGTTGTTGATTTTCCAACAACTCTGTTCAATTCTTCTTTGCAAGGATGCTTTCCAAGCTGATTTGGGGCAGAAGTTGGCATTTTTCCTCTCCGTTCTTTTATTCCAATGATCTATCTTCTATTCTTTCTTACGGAGGCATTGTGATGTTGCTCTTTTCACTCATCATCTCGAATTGTGAGCATCGTGTTCTTTTCAATCTTATCCATTTAACCGGAGTGTTGTGTCATCTCTTCAAGTGCTTTCCATTTTATCAAGTTTTCCTTCTTCTTTCAGTCGGAGTGCTGCCCAAGTTATATCAATCTTACCCCTTCTCTATCTAGTTTTAACCGGAGTGGTTTCAATATCTATCTTATCACTAAACCTCTAGGTTCTCGTTGTATCCCTTGCTCCTCTTTTCTAACGGAGTGTTTTCAACTTTGCTCATCTCCGTTGTTTTCTTCATTTCATTTTGCTCAACCTCTCAAGGTTCGTGGTTTCACTCATTGGTAAAAGAAGCAACTTAGTTTTACCTCTTCTCTTCCTCTTCCGTTTTCCCTCCGGTGCCATCCTAGATCTCGGGACGAGATCCTCTCGTAGTGGTGGAGTGTTGTAACGCCCCGGATCCGATGCGCCAGGTGTCCGCCAGTTATTCGCCATCGTTGCCATGTCATTTGCTTGCGTGTTGATTTTTTCCATGTCATCATTTGCATTTTATCATGTCATCATGTGCATTTCATTTTGCATACGTGTTCGTCTCATGCATCCGAGCATTTTCCTCGTTGTCCGTTTTGCAATCCGGCACTCCTATGTCCCCCGGCGTCCCCTTCTTCTCTCCTGTTGTGAGTGGGTGTTAAACTTTCTCGGAATGGCCCAAGGTTTGCCAAGCGGCCTTGGTATAGCACCGTAGACCGCTTGTCAAGTTTCAGGCCGCTTTGGAGGTCGTTTGATACTCCAACGGTTAACCGAAACCGTAAAGCCCTCTTTGTGTTGCAGCCCAACACCCCTTCCAAAGTGGCCCAAAACCCACCAAACTCCCCTCCATGCTCTCGGTCGTTCGATCACGATCGCGTGGCCGAAAACCGCACCTCATTTGGACTCTCCTAGCTCCCTCTACCTATATAAAGGCCCTCCCCTTCCATTTTCGCGGTCTAATCCCCCGAAACCCTAGAAGTTTTTCCTCCTCGCGCCGCCGGACGCGTCCGCCCGTGCCGGACACGTCCGCCGGCCACGTCGCCCCGGCAAATCAGGAGCCGCCACGTCACCTCCTCCGCCGCCCGCAGCCAACGGCCTCGCGCCACCTGTCGCCGCCGCTTCCCACCTCCGCCGTGGCCCGCGGAAGCCAGCACTGCCCGCCCGGTCGGATCTGGGCCCGCGCGCCCGTTCCAAGCGCCGCCCTCCCGTCCTCGCCGGAGAGCTCCGCCTCGCCGAGACTCCTTCTGCCGCCGCCACGCACTCCACCGGCGTCCCTGCCTGCGCGAGCGCCGGCACCTCCAGTCACGCCGCGGCCCCTGCGCCCTCTCTTCCTTTCCCCGTCCCTCTCTCTCTCTCTCTTCCTCACCGTCTCTCTCTCTCCTTCAGACTAGGATCCGCCGCCGCCGCTCGAAGCTTCACGACCTCGCCCGCCGGATCCGCAAGTAGCCCACCGGATCCACTCGTTTTATTGCGCCAAGCCCTCCAGCCTCCCCCGCCGCACCACGACGTAAGCGCCGCCATTGCCTCGTTCCCGCCGGGATCGAGAGGAGAACGACGGCGCCACGTGGGCCTCGCGGTCCAGCTCGGTGGCGGCCTCCGGTGCCGTGTGGGCCTCGTCCGCCCAGCCCACCTCCAAGCAGCTCGTTGACCGCGCCGCGCCTGGGCCGCCTCCCCTTCGCCCGTTGGCCGCAGCCCAGCTGCCCAGCGTCTCCCCAAGGCCCAGCCGGCGCCCCGCGGCCTGCCTCCACCTCTTCCACCGACTGGGCCTCAGCCCACTAGGTGAGGCCACCCCCAGCGCCTCTATTTGTTTTTTTTCATTCTGTTGGACCTTTGCCTAGATTCGGCCCATTTAGTGTTTTTTCCCTGTCTGCGATTTTAGCTAGTATCCAGTGAATTAACAGTTTTAAAGATTGGCCCTCCATCTTCATGCATTTAATAACTCCACAACCGTGCATCGGATTAAAATGATTTAAATATGTAAAATGCTTAGTTTTTCGTCTAGTTTAATAATTTGCCACTTTCACCCATGTTTAAAAATGTTTAAAATGTTGTTTGATTAAATTTTCTTAAATGCCATGTTAAAATGATTTATTTCATAACTAAATAACCGTAACTCCGATTTTAACAAACTATATATGTATTTGGGGTGGAAAAATGCCTAGATTAACATGGTCCACTTTATTTTCCTGTTTAACAACATTAAAATATGATTTATGGCAGAACAGTAGCTAATTCGAAATATGCATATGGGGATTTTCCGGAGTTGTTGTTTGTTGTTCCGGCCTCATTTAAACTTGCCTAGTTAGGTAGTTTTCTTATGCTTCACCCCTTGCCATGTTAATCAACATTTAATATTGTTGGTACATAAACGAGATCGAACTAAATAACTTGTCGTGGTGTTTCGTCAATATGCAACTCGTTGCATATTGAGCTCCACTTAACTTGTAGTATTGTTTGTTGCACTTTGCCATGCCATGCCTCATTAAACCGGACATGCATCATACTTGATTGTGCATCATGCCATGATTATGTTGGTGTGTTTACCATGTTGTTTGCTTCTTTCCGGTTTGCTTCTTTCGTTAGCTTCGGTTTCGTTCCGGAGTTGTGAGGATTCGTTCGACTGCGTCCGTTTGTCTTCTTCATGGACTCGTTCTTCTTCCTTGCGGGATTTCAGGCAAGATGACCGCTACCCTGGATCTCACTACTATCATTGCTATGCTAGTTGCCTCGTTCTTTCGCTATGCTGCGCTACCTATCACCTGTTTATCAAGCCATCCCAAATTGCCATGAACCTCTAACCTTTGACACCTCTCCTAGCAAACCGTTGTTTGGCTATGTTCCCGCTTTGCTCAGCCCCTCTTATAGCGTTGCTAGTTGCAGGTGAAGTTGAAGATTTCTCCATGGTGGACAGGATTATGTTGGGATATCACAATATCTCTTATATTATTAATGCATCTATATATTTGGTAAAGGGTGGAAGGCTCGGCCTTATGCCTGGTGTTTTGTTCCACTCTTGCCGCCCTAGTTTCCGTCATACCGGTGTTATGTTCCCGGATTTTGCGTCCCTTACGCGGTCGGGTGATTTATGGGACCCCCCTGACAGTTCGCTTTGAATAAAACTTGTCCAGCAAGGCCCAACATTGCCTTTTACCATTTGCCTCACCACCACCTATTTTCCCTTGGGAGTAATTAACCCAAGGGTCATCTTTATTATAGCCCCGGGCGGTTGCTTGTCTAGCGTTGGTCCAAACTAGAGCACCGTGCGGGACCATCCCTTGGCAACTTGGGTTACGTCGGTACCTGTACGCTTAGCTCATCCGGTCGTGGCCTGAGACGAGATACGCGCGGCTACTATAAGGATGTCGGCACGCCGGGAGGTCTTGCTGGTCTTGTTTTACCATTGTCGAAATGTCTTGATGTACCGGGATACCGAGTCTGATCGGAGTGTCTCGGGTGAAGGTCTATTCCTTCGATGATCGCGAGAGCTTGTCATGGGCTAAGTTGGGACACCCCTGCAGGGTATAAACTTTCGAGAGCCGTGCCCGCGGTTATGTGGCAGATGGGAATTTGTTAATGTCCGTTGTAGATAACTTGACACTTGATCCGAATTAAAACGCATCAACCGAGTGTGTAGCCGTGATGGTCTCTTCTCGGCGGAGTCCGGAAGTGAACACGGTTTCGTGTTATGTTTGACGTAAGTAGGTGTTCGGATCACCTCTTGATCATTGCTAGCTTCACGACCGCTCCGCTTGTTTCTCTTCTCGCTCTCATTTGCGTATGTTAGCCACCATACATGCTTAGTCGCTGCTGCAACCTCACCACTTTACCCTTCCTTACCCATTAAGCTTTGCTAGTCTTGATACCCATGGTAATGGGATTGTTTGAGTCCTCGTGGCTCACCGGATACTTCAAAACCAGTTTGCGGTGCCTATGTTGCCGAAAGGTGATGCTATCAAGTTCAAGGAGGAGCTCGATGAAGATCTTGCCCTTTGTGTTGTTTCGCTCTAGTTGATCAATGAGTGGAGCCCAGTTGGGGTCGATCGGGGACCGTTTGTCGATTTGGGGTTCTTCTTTTATTTTGGTTCCGTAGTCGGACCTTGATTGTATCTGGATGATGTAATGCTTTATTCATGTATTTGTGTGAAGTGGCGATTGTAAGCCAACTATGTATCTCTTTCCCTTATGTATTACTTGGGTTGTGTGAAGATTACCTCACTTGAGACATTGCTTTCAATGCGGTTATGCCTCTAAGTCGTGCTTCGACACGTGGGAGATATAGCCGCATTGAGGGCGTTATACCCACCGAGATTGTTGGGTTTTCAAACAGTCCGGCCGACTCAACGCCGAACACAAGGGGCTCGACGCGCCGAGCGAGGACGATGACGAACCCCACCAGCAGAGCACCGGAAAACAAAAGACTTTCCCACAAGAAGTCAAAACAGTAAACTCACTTCATGTGATAGTATGGAAAAACAATGCGGCACCCGCTACGGTAGGTGTCGCACGGTCCACCCCAGCGGAACTTCAAAATTGGATGTCAACACCAATCACTTTCGACCAACTGGATTATTCCAGAAGTATCCAAAACGCAGGATGGACTGCTCTGATATTGGATCCTATAATCAACGGACTACAATTTAAAAAAGTCCTGATGGACGGCGGCAGCGATTTAAATCTGCTATATCCGGACACAATCCGCAAGTTGGGGATAGACCTTACTAAAATTAGACATAGCCGCACTTCCTTCAAAGGAGTAACGCCAGGCCCTTACGCCAAGTGCACAGGCTCCGTACTACTTGAAGTTATGTTCGGGTCACCCGACAACTTTCGACGCGAAAGGCTAACCTTCCATATCGCCCCATTCAAAAGTAGCTATCAAGCACTATTGGGACGTGAAGCTTTTGTCTGCTTCAACGCAATACCACATTACGCATCTCTTACACTTAAAATGCCCGGTCCACGTGGCATCATTTCCTTAAAAGGTCGCTCAAAGACCCCGGACACGGCTAGACGACTCCGGCATAAATAGGCTAGGGGCTCCCTAGCCGCACATCCCTTCACAAGGGGCTATGTGTATAAGCAACAATGAGCTAATATCGGCTCAGCTTTATTTATTAATATTTCAATTCTTTTATGCACTTTTCGCACGACTTCCTTTCAAACTAAGTTCCTCTCTTTTTAACAGATGAACATCGTGCACACCCGTCCAGGATACGGCACAACGGAGACACAGGCGCAGACGTGCAGTAGGGACCCGTGGCAAGGATTTTTTTCAGATTAAGACCCTGCGTAAACCTTTTTTACTGTCTCTTGTTGCTATAATCCCCTGGTTTCTCATTATAACCAAAGAGGAGACTGACGTTTTGGCATCGGCCGCGTCAGAGGATCTCGATCGTACCTGGGCACTAGGGGCTCAGGGCATTGTTCTGCCCATTACTATAAAGACCGAACACCTTAGGGAGTGTTCGGCGTCTCGAGTTAGGCCTTATATGCATCAGCTCCGAATCATGTCTTTGGTCAAATGTTGGGTTTGCCCGGCTCCTGTGTTTTTCTGCCTTACGTTCCGTATCATCGGCTAACGCGACACTAGGAGAACTACTGCGATTGTGCCCCAGCCGGCCGGGCGAGCACCTCGATGAGAAAGCCAAAAACTGACTGTCATGATACAGCGAGAGACTGGTCAACCACTCGATCGACTACTGGAATGTTTAGAATTCCTCCGCTTTGACGAAGGGCCGTTTCTCGGTCAGGCACACACGCGCCCCGAATTCGGAGAGCACAGTTCCACAAGGGGCTATATCGTAGCCCCACCCTCGAACTCCTATGGCTAAGTGAAAGTGATAAAGCATTATAGTCCGGTTGCCTCGTTTGCTACGCTACCACCTCCTTCACAGGACCGAGACGTCGGATTAAGTGTGCAAATGCGCTATTTTTTGCGAACACCCCCGCACCTTGTGCGTGGGGGCTGAAGCCGGCGACTGCATCTTTCAGGTTATACACACGTATACATAAATGGCCGCACAGGAGATATATCACTACTTGGACGCACAAGTATAAAAGGCGCTTACATCATAAATATTGTCTTACAAACCAAAACGTTCACTTGAACTTGACATTTTTTAGCACTGTGACTCTATTACACAAGCACCATGCAGAACTTCCCCAAAATAGTGCTCGGCGGGTAACCGGCTCTCGTCCGAACCCTGGGTCGCAACAGCGGTGGCATCCATCTCTGTCCAATGTGTCTTCACACGGGCGAGGGCCATCCGTGCACCCTCTATGCAGGCCGACCGCTTCATCGCCTTGATATGCGGCACCGCCCCAAGAAATTGCTGCAATAAGCCAAAATAGCTCTTCGGCTTGGGCATATCCGGCCAAACATGAGTCACGATATCCGCCATGGCAAGTCTGGACAACCTATTCAGCTCAACCCATTCGGCCAACCGATCGGTCAGCAGAAGTGGAATGATCCGGACTATGGAATTGAGACCAAAACAGCTCTTCTGTCTTGTGATCCTTCTGACTTTGGAAGTGCACAACAGCATCCGCCGCACTCACCGCTAAGTCCATATAAGGATCGTCCGGACCCCACAGCTGGCCGAGCTGAGCATTCTGTGAACCTCCGGCGCAGCAGAAAAGGCTTGCCAGCCACAATGTCCCCGGCTTGGCGCAGCTCCTCCTTTATAGCCCGCATTGCAGAACGGACATCCTTGGTTTCGGTGGTGGCCTTCCCCAGGTCTTCTCGCTCCGATAGGCGCTCCTTTTCAAGAGCCTCCCTGCGGTCGGTAGCATCCTTTAACTTCACGACCATTTCGCCATCTCTTCCTGCTTGGCGATGCGCGTACCTTCGGCCTCTAACTCTTGACCGCCCTCGAGGCAGCCGAATCACTCCTTCCGCTTGCTCCTTGGCTTGAGGAAGTTCTCGCGAAGGCTCTCCACAAAGAGCGGCACCATCTGCGTCAAGCACACATATTGTAAGAGGTGGGCTTCGGCTCCCTTACTAGGTGACCACGGAGAAACAACTTACCTTGCGATTCGTCAAGTCGCCTGTTTACTAGCGCGATGTCCGCATCCGCAACGTCGAGTTGCCGCTTCATTTCAGCAACTCTATCAGTCCGGTTAGCCCCCGGACTATCCGCCACCTGCATAGGAAAGGCAAAAGTTAATACCTGCGATTTTGATCCTCGGCACGTTGTCGCTTTCGACAACCTACCGAGTCTCAGGGGCTACCATCTATACAGGGCGCACGTTATGTGCAAAACTGTCAAAAAGGTGTGTCATCTTTACGTACCTCAAACCCCGCCAGCAAACTCCTGACAGCATTATGCAATCCGCTCTCGGCGGATGAAATCCTTCCAATCACCATACTCATCAATGCATGGTGATCTTCTGGGATGGACGCCCTCTTAAGAAGATCCTTCAGCTCCCCCGGCCGAACACTACTCGACGCCGAACTCTTCGGCTCTGCCGGGCTCGAGGACACCCTCCGTGATGACACTTCAGGCTCGTCCGCCCTATCCGACGGCGCAGCGGACGGAGGCGTCTCGCTCTCCATCATCTCCGGACGAAGGTCCCCCGAAGATGAGCTCATCTGAGAAGGTCGAAGATCCAAACTACAAGGTAAAAACTTCAGTTATCCTCAGAAGCACAAATAAGGATGTCTCTTATTGCCAAACTCCCTTTTCTCTACTTACGGCTCGCTGGAGGGCTGATTCTTTAGGGGAGATGTGCGGCCGGGCCTCCCAGCACGCAGGACCCTCCAAATAAGATCTCTTCCCCGCTTAGGGGCTTTGGCCTCCGGGTCTCGGGCGGTCCTCTTCTCCCCGGAGGGAGGGATTCTTGATCCCCTTTTTCAAGCGCCTCCTTGGGCGGCGGTAGCTCCTTTATTTTCCCTTCGCCTTCTTCTCAAGGCGCAACCTCCAAAGATCCCGACCAGCACGGATCCCGCATGGTCTCCGGGAGGGGGGCCGGACACCGTATCAGCTTTGCTTGTGCTATCCACTCCTGTTAAAGGATAACGGGTTAAAAGGCGAATCATAGAAAGGCAAACAAACGGTATGTCCAAACACTGAGCTACTTACTTGAGTATCCGGGCGATTGCAGCTTAGGCCAGCGTCCTCAGTCAATTCCGGACACACCTCTTGTGATCCGAAGAACAATTTGTACATCTCCACGGGTGTCGAACCCATGAAGTGTTGGAGAATCCGTGGTCCCTCCGGATTAAATTCCCATAGCCGGAGAGGGCAGCGTTTGCAGGGCAGGAGATGCCTAATCAGCAAAACCTGTATCACCACGACCAGATTGATCTCCCTCGCTTGGAGGTCTCGAATCCAGCCCTGCAACAGGGGCACGTCCTTTGACGGGCCCCAGCTGAGCCCTTGGTTGACCCACGACATCAACCGTCGTGGAGGTCCCGAGCGGAATACGGGCGGCGGCTTCTGCCTGCTGCCCTTCGGAGCGGTAATATAGAACCACTCCTGTTGCCACAAGGCGAGTTCCTCTTTGAAGGAGCCCTCGGGCCACGGGGCATCGGCCCTCCTGCTTACGGCCGCCCCACTGCACTCTGCTTGACGCCCCTCGATCATCTTCGGCTCCATATTGAAGGTCTTCAGCCACAGGCCGAAGTGGGGGGTGACGCGGAGAAAGGCTTCGCAGACAACAATAAATGCAGAAATATGGAGGATGGACTCCGGAGCCAAGTCGTGGAATTCCAACCCATAATAGAACATGAGCCCTCTCACAAAAGGATCCATTGGGAAGCCTAAACCCGGCGGAGGTGGGATACAAAGATTTACATACTCGCCGGGCTCGGGGGTGGGGATGGCCTGCCCTTCGGCAGGCAACCTGTGCGAAATCTCGTAAGACAGGTACTTGGCCTCTTGCAGCTTTAGCACGTCCTCCTCCGTGACGGAGGAAGGCATCCACCGGCCCTGAAGGTCGGAACCAGACATTGTTGAAGATCCAAGGCGCTCGAATCTGGGGCTCTGGGTGTTGGAACTCGGGGCGAGGAGAAGATTCAACGGAGGATTGAGGAAAAGAAACGAGCCTTGGTCCCGTTATAAAGAGGAAGAATACCGAGAGCCGTCTCCGTGACCGTTCGGGACTCGCCTTTGATAGAGGAGGCGTGGCGACGGGCACAGTTGGGTTACCCACGTCCGTATTGATGGGAATCCCGGAATAAGGGGAACACGATCTCTGCTTCGACAAGACGTGCCAAGGAAACCGCTTCGCTAAACGCGCTGAGGTGGTATAATAAAAAACGATTCCAGTAAAGGCTTGGTGGTAGTGTGATGTCATGCCACAAAACACGTCAGCAGATTGAACTTGTGCACATAATATTCTCTCTACGGTGGTATGTGGAATTTATTTTGCAGAGCCGGACACTATCCTGCTGTTCACAATCTTCTATGAATTATTCGGATGAGGAACCCGCCTTGCAATGCCAAAAAATATGCGCGCCGGACTCATCGTCATTGAAGCCTGGTTCAGGGGCTACTGAGGGAGTCCTAGACTAGGGGGTGTCCGGACAGCCGGACTATCATCGTCGGCCGGACTCCAAGACTATGAAGATACAAGATTGAAGACTTCATCCCGTGTCCGGATGGGACTTTCCTTGGCGTGGAAGGCAAGCTTGGCGATACGGATATGTAGATCTCCTACCATTGTAACCGACTGTAACTCCTAGCCCTCTCCGGTGTCTATATAAACCGGAGGGTTTTAGTCCGTAGGACAACATAACCATTACAACAATCATACCATAGGCTAGCTTCTAGGTTTAGCCTCCTTGATCTCGTGGTAGATCTACTCTTGTACTACCCATATCATCAATATCAATCAAGCAGGAGTAGGGTTTTACCTCCATCGAGAGGGCCCGAACCTGGGTAAAAACATCGTGTCCCTTGTCTCCTGTTACCATCCGCCTAGACGCACAGTTCGGGACCCCCTACCCGAGATCCGCCGGTTTTGACACCGACACCAGCTCTCAAGTTTTCAGCAAAGATTATGAACTAACCATATTCACAATAACACTTAGGTCTCATGTTTACTCATATCAATGGCATAATCAACTAGCGAGCAATAATAATAAATCTCAGATGACAACACTTTCTCAAAACAATCATAATATGATATAACAAGATGGTATCTCGCTAGCCCTTTGTGAGACTGCAAAACATAAATGCAGAGCACCTTTAAAGATCAAGGACTGAGTAAACATTGTAATTCATGGTAAAAGAGATCCAGTCAAGTCATACCCAATATAAACTAATAGTAGTGAATGCAAATGAAAGTGTGCTCTCCATTGTGTGCTTTTTAATAAGAGAGTGATGACTCAACATAAAAGTAAATAGATAGGCCCTTCGCAGAGCGAAGCAGGGATTTGTAGAGGTGCCAAAGCTCTCTTTTAAAATAGAGATGAATAACATTTTGAGCGGCATACTTTCACTGTCAATGCAACAACTATGAGATGGCGATATCTTCCATGCTACATACATTATAGGCGGTTCCCAAACAGAATGGTAAAAGTTTATACTCCCCCACCACCAACAAGCATCAACCCATGGCTTGCTCGAAACAACGAGTGCCTCCAACTAACAACAGTCCTGGGGGAGTTTTGTTTAATTATTTTGATTTACTTTGATCTTTTTGATCATGGGACTGGGCATCCCGGTTACCAGCCATTTTCTCGTGAATGAGGAGCAGAGTCCACTCCTCTTGAGAATAACCCACCTAGCATGGAAGATACAGACAGCCCTAGTTGAAACATGAGCTGCTCAAGCATACAAAACAAAATTTCATTTGAAGGTTTGGAGTTTGGCACATACAAATTTACTTGGAACGGCAGGTAGATACTGCATATAGGAAGGTATGGTGGACTCATATGGAATAACATTGGGGTTTATGGAGTTTGGATGCACAAGCAGTATTCCCGCTTAGTATAGGTGAAGGCTAGCAAAATACTGGGAAGCGACCAACTGAGAGAGCGACAATAGTAATGAACATGCATTAAAATTAATTTACACCAAGTACAAGCATGAGTAGGATATAATCCACCATGAACATATATATCCTGAAGGCTATGTTGATTTGTTTTCAACTACATGCGTGAACATGTGCCAAGTTGAGTCACTCAATTCATTCAAAGGAGGATACCATACCATCATACCACATCAGAATCATTTTAATAGCATGTTGGCACGCAAGGTAAACCATTATAACTCATAGCTAATTAAGCATGTCATAAGCAACTATAATCTCTAAATGTCATTGCAAACATGTTTACTTCCTAATAGGCTGAATCAGGAACAATGAACTCATCATATTTACAAAAACAAAAGAGGTCCAGTTCATACCAGCTTCTCTCATCTTAATCAGTCCATCATATATCGTCATTATTGCCTTTCACTTGCACGACCGAACGGTGTGTATAATAATAATAGTGCACGTGCATTGGACTAAGCTGGAATCTGCAAGCATTCAATTTTAATATGGGCTCTAACTTAAATCAACAATCATGCATATGAGAGCCACTAAACATTTTCAATATGGTCTTCTACTCTCGACCCCCCAAAGAAAAGAAAAGAAAACTATTTACACAGGAAAGCTCCCAACAAGCAAAAAGAACAACGAGAAATCTTTTTGGGTTTTCGATTTAATAACTACTAAAAGCATGGAAATTAAACTAACTAAATTTTTTTGGTTTTTCTGAAGGTTTATCAAACACACAAGAAGAAAGCTAGAAAAAGAAAATTAAACTAGCATGGATAATACAATGAAAGAGTATGAGCACCGACAACTAGAATAGTGTGTGAACATGAATGTAAAGTCGGTGAGAAATATGTACTCCCCCAAGGTTAGACTTTTGGCCTAAGTTGGTCTAATGCCAAGGATGGCCTGGCTGATATCCGAAGTTATAACTAGGGTCGTACTGAGATGCAACAGCCAATGCATCCTGAGCTGCGGCATGTTGACGAGCCGCCTCCGCTCTCCCCTCATGTTCGGCTGCCTCCTCCCTGGTAACAACATATCTTCATTTTGCCTGGTAATCAAAAAGGGAAGGAGCAGGGAGAGTAACATGGACAGCGCGACATCTGTCGAAGATTAGTCAATACTGGAGGAATTGTTCATTCCTCAAAAGAAAACGATGTTTGACCATCGCGTCATAATCTAAGTAAGCAGGAGGCAACTCTATATCCTCCTCTTGTGGGGATATACCAAGATAATTAGCAACACAGGTCGCATAAATTCCTCCAAACAAGTCTCCAAATATACCGTTATTATGCAACCTGCGTGCAACTATTGCCCCCAAGTTATAATCTTTATTACCTAATACAACACTCTTGAGGACACAAAGATCAGGGACACACATGTGACATGCTTCATCTTTGCCGTTAATGCATCTACCAATGAAAAGAGCAAAATAATGTATAGCAGCAAAGTGAATGCTCCCTATGGTAGCTTGTGCTATATCCCTAGATTCTCCCACAGTAATACTAGCGAGAAAGTCTTTATATTCAGATTTGTGGGGTTCATGAACATTGCCCCACTGCGGGAGTTTGCAAGTAGTAGTAAAATCTTCTAGGTCCATGGTATAAGATTGATCATAAATATCAAACAGGACATTCTGAGAATTACGCGAAGATGTAAACCTTCTTACGAATGAATCAGTCAGTTGGTAGTATTGAGGACACTTATCTTGTATGAAGTCCTCAAGATCGGAGTTACGCACATATGCATCAAATTCATCCTTAATGCCTGCATTAACCATAAACTCTTCTGATGGCCATTCGCAAGCCCGTAGTCAGTGTCAAAACCGGCGGATCTCGGGCAGGGGTCCCGATCTGTGCGTCTTAGGCTGATGGTAACAGGAAGCAAGGGACACAATGTTTACCCAGGTTTGGGCTCTCTCGATGGAGGTAAAACCCTACTTCCTGCTTGATTAATATTGACGATATGAGTAGTACAAGAGTAGATCTACCATGAGATCATAGAGGCTAAACCCTAGAAGCTAGCCTATGATGATTATGACTGTAATTGTGATCGGCCTTCTAAGGACCAACCTCTCCAGTTTATATAGACACCAGAGAGGGCTAGGGTTTACACGGAGTCGGTTATAAGGAAGGAAATACAATATCCGGATCGCCAAGCTTGTCTTCCACACAAAGGAGAGTCCCGTCTGGACACGGGATGGAGTCTTGAGTCTTGTATCTTCACGCTCCAATAGTCCGGACGATGTATATAGTCCGGCTGTCCGGATACCCCCTAATCTAGGACTCCCTCAGTAGCCCCTGAACCAGGCTTCAATGACGATGAGTCCGACGCGCAGTCTTGTCTTCGGCATTGCAAGGCGGGTTCCATCTCCGAATACTCCAAAGTACTTGTTACGACGAATAGTGTCCGGCATCCCATTAATGTTATACTCCTCGGCTTCAGTGCCTCAATAATGACCATCTCCACGTGTCGAGCGAATGCGAGGAGCCGAGGCATTTTTGCATTTTCCACCCCCAATCCTTTGGGCTGACCGTCTATTTGAAGAGACGGGGATTCTCAGATCCAAACCTCACTCTCCCCCCTCGAGCAAGCATCCAACAGAGCGCTCCGGAAAAACCATTCCAACATGGCCGGTCGTTGCTGCTCTTCTGCTCACTCTCCTCGGTCCAAGCCGGGGGACTGGGAAGAGTGTTCAGTTCCTCATAGCCATTTGATAGAGTTACAAACCCAAGGGTTTCTCCCACCGGCGTTCATGGTCCCCGTCCGAGCCGGAATAGCCACCTATAACGGGGGACAAAGGAGAGATCTCCTAATCCATCTCCAGAGGAGCGAATATGCCTCATTCCGCATCTGCTAAGGGGCGTCGGGTTTCCCATCCACCCGTTCCTTCGCGGGCTCTTGGAGGTCTACGGCCTCCAGTTGCATAACTTTACCCCTGGCTCCGTACTACATATAGCGGGGTATGTTGCCATTTGTGAGCTATTTCTAGGCTGCGAGACTCACTTCGGGTTATGGAAGAAGCTGTTCTGCCTTGTCCCCCGCAACCAGGGAGAATCCCTATGTCAAGTGGGCGGGGCCGAAGTATGGCACATTGCCGAGACCGGATACCTATCCGGCACTCCCAAGAAGGCACCAGAGAACTGGCCTTCAGAGTGGTTTTACATTGATGATGTTCCCCTTCCGGATCCAGTCCAGAAAGGTCTCCCCAAGTTCAGTAACGCCCCGCCGAGGGAACATCTAAGATGACGCCCCCGGGGCCCCCAAGAGGAGGATACCAGGGAAATACATTTCCTGATGAGCAGGATAAAGTTACTGGCCAAATCCGGACTGATGATAGTCGAGGTTATGGCAATATGCATAATGCGGGGAGTGCAACCGCTTCAATATCGGGGGAAGCCCATGTGGCCCTTGAACGGGGAAGATGATGTCACCTGCTGTGGCCGTAAGGGTCCGGACCCCGCCACTGCTCTGGCAAGGATATTGTCCGATTTATACAAAGGGGAAGAGGAAGAATTCCTTCACATTAAACTGCGGGATGGATTCTCCATGTACAACCCACCAAACTGGGTAAGTCATCATTCCTTTCCCCGCTTCACTTATTGTGGCGTTCTTCACTAAGATTATCTGCCTCAATATTTCTAAGCAGGAACTGAGGAGGGCCGTAGAAGGAATCTCCAGCCCCTCCCCGCAGCCAGAGGACCCCGGAAGGGCCCTAGATCCAGGACTCGAAGAAGATCCGGATATTACCGTGGAGTTTGTCAACGGGATATTTTATGAAGCGAGCTGCGATGGCGCCTCAGTGGCCATTATTACCGACTATCCCAGACTGCTACCTACATCGCGTGTAAGCCAGGCCGAAAAACCCTATCCTCCGAAGAGGACTCTTTTTAGATGTCATGCCTTACCCTTGAAGTGTCGTGTTTTCGTAGAGACGGCGGTCGGTGTGTGGGGCCGAGCCCCTAGGGACTCGTCGGCCACGGGCGTCTGGATCGGGCAGGCTCAAGAGGAAGGCGGTAAGGGTCGACACGCCGCTATAGAGGTAAGGTAAAAACCTGTCCTGCGATTATGGTATTTGAAGTATAACAGTGCCCTTTGTGTCCCGGCAGGAAGAGGAGTAGCCGGACTATATCCGGGGATCCCGCCAATCACGCCTCCACCAGCCGGATTCCAGAACCGGCTTCGAGAGTGGAGGCGGGAGTGGGGCCGATGCCACATAGTTCTCCGACAGAGGACGCGGATATGCTCTTGGCCACGAATTCCGAAGTAGAGAGCGCCATGAATCACCGGCGCCGACGGGCCGTACTTCGGAACAACATTTTTTCCGAAGAGGCATTTAATGCCTTCAATTCGGGAGACACATACATCCGAGCTACTCAAGGCGGGCTTTCCCGAGCGACGGACCAGTATACCAAAGATATACGGGTAAGAAAATTTGATAAGCAAGTGTAGCAGTAGCCCCTGAGACTTGAGACGGTTGGAACAACTGTTTTAAGGATCAATTTATGCATAGGTCCTTGTAGATAAGAATGAGCAATTGTCTCGGGAGCTGGAGGAGTGCAAGGCCCAGCCGAGGGCCACAGTTGCCAAGTTAGAGGAATCCCAGAAGCCCTCATCTGGTAACATTTGTCTCAATTGTACGAAGATGCACCAGTTAGTAAGTGGCTGGTATGATAAGTCTAATAGAAAATTCTGCAGAGAATCTCGGGGTGAATCTGGAGGGCGTAAGAGATGACGAGTCACATCTCAAAAGGCAGCTAAAGGCTGGCGAGCGCGTTCTTACGCAAGTTAGGCAGGAGAAGAACAATCTTCAAGATGCCAAAGTCCAGCTGGATGTGGAATTAAAAGACGTCCGCGCTCAGCTGGCGGACTCCGTTAAAGAGAAAAAAAGGCTTCGATGCGGCATTTATGGTAAGTGCCTAGACAAACTGTAGTATAGTTCGGCAAGGAAGTATATTGAAATGATTTTGCTTCTAGGAATGTTAACGGGTCGCCCTGAGGAGGATATGCCCTCATCTGCAGGCGATTTACTGCAAGACCTCTCACAACCGCATGCTGAGCTCGGTAGGTGATGCAGGCGCTGCTCGTGCCTTGTGGCCGCTGCTTCCTGCCGACCGCATGGGGAGCTTGTGGATATGCTTCAAGGAGCACGGCGGCGCTTCCAATTGTGGAAGATGTCAGCCTGCCGGCAAGGTGCAAGAGAAGCCTGGGCTATGGTGAAGACGCACTGCACCAAGCTGGACCCGAACCATATGGCCGAAGTCGGACCGACCAGGCCAAATGGGCAAGAAATTCCCGTGATTCTAGTATATGACCAGGTACCGTTAGCTGCAAAGTATTCTCAACAGTATTGTAAGCTAGATAGCCTGTTGGATGGTATAGAGGAGGAATATAGTCAGTCCAAGTGAGTGTGTAATTCAATGGACATAAGTAGTCCCTAGCCGGATTAAAATCATTTGTCATGGCAGACCTTTTCGCTTCAGCCCCCGGATCCTACAGTCTGTGGTGTGTCCGAATACCCGATCAGTTATACAGAACCGGGGTATGCGTGGAAACCAGGCGTAGGGGTCATAAGTGCTTGAATAGACAAGTACCCAACTAGTTATGTTATATTACATGGATAGTAAGAAACATCTTCCAGGGAGAATAGTTTTGTTAGGGGTTCCTTTCCATGGGTACGCATGCGACGATGCACATGTTCGGACTGCGAACAAGGGCGCAGAATACAAAACTTCTGGGGATTTATGTTGTAATAAACGAATACATATTTTGTTCACCGACCAAATATTCTCTTACGGACGCTAGCTTTCGGCTTCACCCAGTCTGAGGTACACATCCGGCTGAACCGGCAGTAACAATCGCAGAGGTGCTCCCCTTATGCCCTAGCCGAATTAACGGGAACGTAGGGCATAAACACAAGATCCAGGCAACCCAGATTGGCCACATCTTAAGTCATATCGATGCATATAATGGTGAAGAAAAGGCACATATGGAAAAAGAAACGCATATGTGATGGGCAAAAAGCCATTAGAGTAATTATTTTTAGCTTTCGGATAGGAAGCCCCCAGGTATTACTTACACACATAGTGCGGCCGAAATGATCCGGGAGTCCGTACTGTATTAAATACTTTGTGTGAAGAGGAAAAAAGGTCGAGAAAGGAAAGGGGAGGGGCATAATTAAAAAGGAGGGTTTAAGGAGACGAACACTGAGTTCGGCACTAGGCGTAGAATCTCTGGAGTCTGGCCGCATTCCATGGGTTCGGCTCGAGTCTATTATCGGATGCATTACGTAAGCGATACGCTCCTCTGGTGAGAACTTTGTCAATGACGAAGGGACCTTCCCACTTGGGTTTGAGCTTGTCCTTCTTATTCTCTGGTAGGCGTAGAACCACTACTAGGGAAAAGCCTATACACAGAATCTTAGCAGCAGCGCGGTTCAAAATAGAGCGCTGCTGCTAAGTAATTGTAGCGCGGGTTACGCAAACTCGCTGCTGATAAAGATTTAGCAGTAGCGCGCTCGACCAGAAATGCGCTGCTACAAATATCGACCGGCGGTGTTCCCCCAACTCTAAGTAGCAGTAGAGCGGTCGCAATAACAACGCCATCGCTAAGTGCACGTAGTAGTAGCGCCGTTTCTCGAGATCGCTGCCGGTAAGTTTCAAATTGCCACAATTTTTGTCCCAGCTTAGCGAGAGCGCCATCATAAGCGCCGCTGCTAAGTTCTTAGCAGCAGCTGCTTTTATCTCCCAGCCCATCGCTAACCCCACCAACCCCAACCCGTCCCTCCCTCCCCCTTCCTTTTTCCCTTCCCCTACCTCCCCTCTCCTCTCTTCCCTCCACCACATGCTCCCACTCTCACTCTTCTTCTTCTCAATACTTCTCCCCATTACTCTCTCTCTCTCTATCCACCTTCTCTCTCTTCATTACTCCTACATAACTACACCACCTCCATTAATAAATGCATCTCCTTTCTCTTTTCCTTCCCCTCCACTAGTTGAAGTTGTCTCCTTCCAAATTAGGTAGCTAGGTAGATGTAGGATTTAGTTAAGGACCTATTTGCCCCTAACTAGATCTATCTTTGTCAAGAAGAGCTTTGTGCACTTTTGATCTCCCTACAACATCATCTCCGCCATCGAGATAGAGGTGATGAAAATTTCATGCTTTTGCAAAATGGAAATGTGTTTATGTGTATGTGTGATATGTTTGTGGAAATTGTGTGTGTGGCATGAGTTGACGCCGCCAAATTGTGCTTTTGAGTTGCCTATGTTTTGGCCGAAATGTCGATTTATTTCGCTTCGCTAATTTCGGCAAACTCTAGATCCATATATGTCCTATTTTTAGGGAAGGTCATGCCAAATTTTTTTATGACTTTGATGCATGCATGCATTTTTACAATCAATTTTTTTATTATTACCATGCAGAGTTGACGATGGTCAGTGGAACGATGGTGGACAGGTGGTTGCGGTCGGCGGTGCAAGACATGAAAGAAAATAACCGGACAGAGGTTTTATGTCCGTGTTGAAAATGCAAAGGAATAGTTTGGCTCAACCCCATGACGATGGTCGTGTCGAATCGCACTCGCTCATGACTGGTTTCATGGATGGCTATACTCGTGGATAATTGAAGATGAGGATGACGATGTTGAGGATGCCGACGGGGCAGGCAATGATGACACGGGGCAAGACGAAGAGATGATCGATAATGGCGGCGGGGAAGAGGCCGGACATGGCGGCGGAGAAGTGGCCGGACATGGCGGAGGAGAAGGGGCCGGACATGGCGGCGGAGAGAACGACATGGACTCCACGCAGCAGAGTTCGTCGGTACTAAGTTCAATTGTGGGACCTCATGTTCAAGCATTGCTTCGCAAGGAGACGAGTAATCGAGAGAGCTGCTTCTAGAGAGGAGGCTAAGCCGAGCAACGGTGGTAGACTTGAACACTCCATTGTATGATGGTTGCAATCCTGAGGTGACCCGGTTGAGTTTCACGCTCCAACTCCTGAAGACGAAGGCTAAAAACAAATGGACCGACACTAGCCTCGATGAGCATCTCAAGTACCTAAAGGATGTTCTTCCCGCGGGTAATCTATGTCCTACTAGTGTTGATGAGGCCAAGAAGATCGTGTGCCCTCTTGATCTGCCACACGTTAGATACCATGCATGCATCAACGATTGCATAATTTATCGGAAGGAGCATGCGGAAAAACAAGCTGTCCGGTGTGCAATGCTTCTCGATACAAGAAGGCCGGAAGAAATGTCCCCGTAAAGTTGTATGGTACTTACCGATCACTCCCCGCCTTCGAGGTATTTTGTAGATCCCAAGGAAGCAAAGCTAATGCGCCGCACGCGGAGAGGAAGAAGCCCGACGATGGAGATGATCCGGTCGAGACACGTGAAGGATGGAAGCCAAGGAGAGCGTTGAACAGCTTCTATCGGTATTTTGAATGTGATGCAAGGAACATCGTGCTTGGCGCGGTACCGATGGCATGAACTGCTTACAACCGTAACACCAACCATAGTACATGGCCCGTGTTTGTATGGATGTACAACCTCCCCGGTTGTGCATGAAATCAAGTACATTCACATAAGCATGCTTATTCAAGGGCCAAACAACCAGGAAATAATATTAATTTGTATCCGGGCTACTTCAAGAGGAGTTAGACACGTTATGGAAAACACCGCCAAGACATGGGACGCCAAAGAAGGTGAGTATTTCAACATGAGAGCTGCGGCGATCACGACAAAGGCAGACTATCTCGATTACGGATATGTGGCATGCCGTGTGCCATGGATATTATGGATGCACGCGGTGCATGGATGATACAACGCCTCAGCAGCTAACGCCAAGGAAAGATGGCGGTCTGGGAAAATCGTGGTACATGGGGCATCAAGATGGCTTGAATAGGACGACCCGTGGAGAAACCGTGGAGATCTATTCAATGGTCATGCTGAGCATCGAGGACCTCCACGTAAGCGGAGCGGTGCCAAATCGATGAGCTGTGGAAAACTGGAATGAGTGCCCCGCGCCGAAAGACGATGAGAAAGGCGCCGAGCCGCTGTTGAAGGTATGGAAGACGAGGTCTGTGTCGGGACTTGGAGTACCGCACAAACTCGATACACGCCATTGCCTTGATCAAATGCATATCAGTAAGAATGTCCTTGAGCTTGCTCGCAACACCGATGAACATGCCGGATAAGACCAAGGATGGGCCAAGGCAAAGAAAAGACTTGCAAGATTTGAAAATCAGGAAGATCTGCACATGCCGCCCGTAAAATGTCGACGAGATAGAGACGGAGACAGAGGCACGGAGAAGAAGGGCAAGAAATTAAAGAAAGAAGATTATTGCCCCCTCTTGCTTCACCTTAAGTCAGCTGAGATCAATCAATTCTTTAAGTGCCTTACCGGAGTGAAAGTTAGTTCCGTTATCGTGGCAAGATAAGCGATATCTAGACACGGACAAGAAAAGGTTCAGCGGATGAAGTCTCATGACTGCTATGTGATGATGACGCAGATACTACCCGTCGCCCTTAGAGGGATAATGGACAAGCACGTCCGTGACACGCTTATTGGTCTCGCAACTTTTTCGACGTCATCTCTCGAAAGTCGATCAAGGTGAAGCAGCTCCAAAGGCTATAGGAAGAGATCATTGTGATATCGAATGAGCTTGAGATGTACTTCCCGCCCGCTTCTTCGACGTGATGGTGCATCTGTGTGTCCATATTGTGGATGACATAATAGACTGGGGTCGCCATTCCCGCACAACATGATGCCGCTTGAGAGGATGAATGGGATCATCAAAGGATTCGTTTCAGAATATGTCCCGTCCGGATGGAAGCATCGCCTGTGGCTATTTGGCACAAGAGTGCATCTCTTTCGTGAGAATTTTCTATATGGCGCAGACCAGCCACCGGTGTTAGTGTTGGTTTGCCCGCTAACAAGCACGATGGGAGGCTCGAAGGAGATGGTCACGCAACGGTCGCAGGAACTGCACGTGGCATACTCAGATCGACGCAGCGATTTTGACAGAGCAAACTTGGTAGTGCTACAACACCTAGACGAGGTAGATCCTTTCGTGGCACCGCACAAAGAAATTATCGCAAAGAAGTATCGTGGACTGGGGTATGCAGGACGGACGCCGGTTACTAGAGAGCACAACTCCACTTTCCGCATTGGTTCAAAGAGCATATTATTGCTAATCCCTGAGGAGGGCTCTATGGACGGATTGCTCATATACGCTTTAGCACATGGCCCTCGCCCAACCTCAGAACCTATCGTGCATATGATATCAACGGATACACGCTTCTACACGGAGGCAAAAGATATGGACAAGTGATGATCGTAACTCGGGGTGACGATGGAATGCATGACCGCAGCGACAACGCACAACCGAACGATTTTATGGAAGGGTCGAGGAGATCTCGGATCTTGACTACTCGAATCGCACAACACAACGATGTTCCGTGTCGATGGGCTAAGAATGCCGAAGAGAAAGCCGGATGTTCACTACCATGACTATACCCGACGCCAAGAGCGCCACCGTGAACGCTATCGCAAAAAACGAGCCATGGGTACATGCTAAGCACGTGACACAATGCTTCTTCATAATCGACCAAGCAATCCCAGCCGTGTTGTCATGAGGAGAGGCGAAAGGAACATCATTGAATGGATGGAGTCGCCAACGAGAAAGACTATGATCAAGACGGCAACCCAATGAGGGAAGATGACGATGATGATGAAGTATACGCCAAAAGAAGAATCAATACTACATTACCTAAGAAAATCGTACTCCATGGAAAAGGCAAAGTCACAATGAGGGGCTCAATTATTCTTCGATTTAACAAGAAGGGAAAGAAGCTGACTCAAAACGAAAACGCCAAAGACCGAGGAAACGTATGTTATGGGTCCAATGATGTGTAATATACATATGTTCCTATTTTGTATACACACTTAGTCATTATTATGCATAGGTCCAATGATGTGTAATATATATGTTCCTATTTTGCATACATATTTAACCGCCAAATGATGCAATATATATCGCCTCCCTTCGCTCACCGCCTCGGAAATAAAAGTGGATAAAATAAAGGAAAAGAAAAGGAAAACTGGCAAGAAGCGACGGCAAAGCAGCGCTGCTTCCACAAAACCGCCGCCGCTAGATCTTAGTAGTAGCGTGTTTCTCAAACCGCTGCAGCTATAAAATATAGTAGCAGCAGCGCTTTTGACATAACGCGCCATCGCTACGCCCACTTAACCCAAAACGCACTCGCTTAGCTTCATCCCGCCATTTCCCCCAAATCCCCACTCTCTCTCGCCCCGTCCGCCCGCCTCGACCCGCCCAGGCCGCTTCGCGACTCCGCCGGCGCCCCCGCTTAGCCCAGCCTTCGCCCGTCCGACCTCGACCCGACTCGCCGCGCTCGCCCACGCCACGCCGCTCGCCGACCCAGCCGCCTCGCCTCGACTCGGCCGGCCTCGCCCCCCGGCCTTCGCTCCGACCGACCCTCGCCTCCCTCCTCTCCCCTGCGGGCGTCGTGGCCTGCCTCGCCTCACTCTTTGTAACCCCTCTCTCGCTAGGGTTCTTCATGTTAATTAATTAGGTTATCTATTTAGTTATGAATTAGCTGAATTTACATGGAAATTTGAACTGACATGTGATATGTGCATATGTCATGTTTTGGACATGTCATGTTTGGAAAATGATTCGAGTGGCCTATGTTACGCCGAATGTTGATTCATTTCGCTTTGGTGATTTTCAGACGCCGATATGTCCATTTTAGCAAAGGTCATGCCGAAATTCCCGTGAATAAAGGCATGATTTGTGCTACATAGTTGGCATATCGAAAGTGCTGGCACATAGATTTCTTTTTATGTCATTTCTCATTTATTCATACTTTTAGAAATAAATGAGGCCACTTAATCATAGGAAACATGTCGAACAATGAAGAAACTGGGCCTTCACCAAGATGCGATTTAGATGGATTATGAGGGTAAACAAGAGTACTCGACTATTTGATCGCTAAGCAAGGTTTGCGTGTCGGCCTCGATGATGGTAATCGACACCGACATCGACACCGACGGCGCCGGCACCGACGACGCCGGCACCGATGGCGGCACCGAGACCGGTGGGGAAGGTACCGGCGGGGAAGGTACCGGTGGGGAAGGTACCGGCCCCGATGCCGATACCAAAAAGAGGAAGCATAAGAAGCAGAGGATACGAAAACCTAACAAACTAGGGATTGGACGACTTGTGATCACAAAGATGGCACCTGTCAAGTTTGTGCCGTTAGAGCCGGAAGAACCTCGCAAGTGCTATGGGAACCAAGTAGGATGCATCCTACGGGAATGCGTGAGCATCAACGATGATGACTTAAGGAGTAAAGAACATTTGACGCAGCTTGCTCCTAACGGTTGCACAAGAGATTCAAGTTCCCGACCGATGATAACATAGAACAACCGTGGATGATCCAAGATGAAAAAGATTAACAATCACGCCTTGGGCATGTTCAAGAATGATTTGGCCTCCGGAAAGGAAGGGTGAAACGAGCTATTGAGGCTGATGAACCCCGCCCAAGATTCTCGAGGAAAATCCGACACTTACGGAAGAGGAGTTCAAAAGTTCAAGGACACTTGCGCTACCGAGGCAGCCAAGGCTAAGGCTACGAAATTCAAAAGCCTTCAGCCCGAACACGGAAGCATCGCCTCGGAAGCCGTGGCTACCTCGGTAAAAGGCCCATATGGGATAAGGAGGACGCGAACGTGAAGCCGCTGGTCTCCTGCACTCTTCGCTGAAGTTCACCAACCCCTTGGAGCATGACTTCATCGTGGCTCGCTACAAGTGGGACAAGGAGAAAAGGTTTTTACACGGACAAGATCACGAGGAAATTGATTAGACTATCGAGAAGCAACACCGCTTGCAGCCAAAAGCCCTATTCTCGATGAGGCCCAAGTGGGACACCCTCTCAACCGGCCTTGAACGAACTTAAGGGACTCCTGCTGGACCAGCGGCCGCAATATGGTCGTGTGCACGGTGCCGAGACGGCGGCACGGAAGGTGTTTACAACGACGCCCGGAGGCCAAGAAGCGTAAAAGAAGTTTAGTCAGCGACATCGACGCAAAGGTGAAGCTTATGTCGAGAAAAAGCAGCCGAGGACGCGAAAAAGCAGCCAAGGACAAATATGAGTTGCTACAAGAAAATCAATGCAGTCAGAATCGCCGCAGTAAATGATTTTGCTACTAACTTGGTTCCATTATCATCAATCGGGCGAAGGAAAATCCGCATAAGACGGTACATGATTTCGATGCCCGTTTCGCGAAAGCAACTCCATGAACAACAACACCATCGCACCATCACTTGCTCAAGAAACCGGCCTCCTCTCGCAGCCGCCTCCCGCCATAGCAGCCCGCCCTCGGCCTCAGCGCTTAGGTGGGCCTTCGCCTTTGGCTGAGCTCGACGCCATCACGGTAATTACATGTCGCACCAACATATATATATATATATATATATATATATATATATATATATATATATATTCCATTTTTGTTGCCTTTCGTTGTTTTACACCACGTATATATGTGTTTGCAGCGAAAGAAACCCCGTGCACCATACTCTACTTGATCAAAGGCCAGAAGGTGGACGTGGGAAAGGGGATGATAGTGGACCCCTCTCAACGCACGTTCCACAACCAGCCGATCCCCGCTAGGCACTTCAGGGTTAGCTTGACCAGTGTGAAATCGGGGCACGAGGATTTGCCTCCTGCAGTACAACATGTGGGAGTGGACGACGAGACCCCGCCGCAGATTGGAAGCTGCAAGGGTTGGGTGCTGCTATGGCCGAAGAATCTTATTCGTCTGGAGCCGGCCGAGAGCACACCAATAACTACCACACATCAACAAGCATGTGCGGAGACCACCACCCCACCCACGCAATTACCAGCTCCTGTAGTAGTGCCGGGTGAGAGCGGCGGACTACATGATGAAGGGGTGCAATAGTACTAGCTGATGTAATTTCTCCTCAGAGAATGAGAATGGATGATGAGATGAGGTCGACCCTATGGATTACCTCAATACAAACGCGTATGATCGTGTGACATAGATATGATGAGTCAACCATATGACTTAATCGGGCTATCACTTGCTAATGAGGATATGGATGATATGCGGCAGGGCCGCACTCATGGAATGCAAAAGTCTCTTCATGAAATCCTCACAGACACGCTCAAGATGCCGCCAACACAGCTCAACTAGCCGGGCGCGAGGGTCGTATAATACTTAGTCCGGGAACACTTGGGCAGGGGTTAAGGAAGGGTCTGAAGGTGTGCCCAAGAAAAGGAGAGGAAGAGATCGGGAAGGTAATCGCCCCAAACAAGCCAGAGCACACAGCAGCCGACGATGCATTCTCAAGAGCGGTACCCGTGAAAGGTGCGGTCATGTTCCATCTCATGGGCGAGCCGATGCTACCGCCAAAACCGCTGGAGGCACTATCGGGATCTCGTGAGACCGCACGACCATGTGCCGCCGACCGAGAAAAGCCTACTAGCCTCAAAGGATCCAGATATCCGACATACGAGGCTCGTGTGCCCGAGGGAAGTGCTACATCGACACACGGCCCGCGGAGGTGTTCTTCCCGCGGTTTGACCATATCTTTGAGATGTTTCTAACAAGGCGCTTGATTTTACTATCATGCGCCTTTTTGCGCTACATATGAGTCTGCCGTGAAGAGTGAAGAAGTCTCGCAAATCTGTGTGGCGGATCCGCATTACATGCACGAAGTCTTTCTTGAGTCTCGTGACTTTGAGCGTGAAACTACTAGGGAGTACCTCCAAAACATCATGGTACAGCATAAGGACCGGAAATTGTCCTCGTGCCTTATCATCCAAAGTAAGTCGTTCTGACAACCCTTTCAGACATTTCAATCATTCCTTCTCTCTCATATGGGGAATAATTTGAGGTGTCTTTTCCTCAAGCAACAAAGCGCCAGTTCTTATCATTGTTTACCCGCAAGTCTCCCACGCCAGATATTTTGACCCTTCCAGAGACTACGAGAAAAAGGACAACACCCACATAATGAATATTCTACATGATGCTCTCCAAGGCTTCAGCTTTAGAGGTGGCCACGCGCATATCAGAAACAAAGGAACAAGAAGATGGGTTTCAAGATAAAACTAACTTCTCCCGCATCCATGTCCCAAAACCAAGCAAGAAGGATGGATTCTACATCGTCCATCTCATGATTCAGTTCAACACGGATCACCAAAGCTTCAGATTAACAAAGCAGAATGATGATCATATCCACAAGTGGCTAGAATCTCATGGAGAAGCTTAATTATAAACTTAGAGATGACTTCTTTCGCATCCAAAGCGACATTGCGACAATCATCATGAAAGAAGTCGCCGATGAGAAGGGATGTTCCACCACGGCCCTATATCGCGAAATGACGTCCGAACTCGCATAGGGATGCAACGCCTAGACCTCACGCCGCTCAAGCAGCTAGGGTTCGCCCTCGATGATATGGAAGGATGGAACTTCTAGTGATTTATGATGCCGATGATGATGATATGTGTCGGTTGAACTTGTATACTTTTTGTAGCGATGAAACTTTGTGATGTCCACGGTCCTCGCCGAACTTGCGTAACGCCACTTTGTTAGTTTGCGATTGATGACCTGCGCACTTCTAGTTAATTAATTTATGCATCGTATATGTTGCATCTAGTTGCTAACCTTTCTTTTTTGGTGTTGCTCTAGTATATTTTGTTGCATATATATGATTGTACATCCTCTTCATGAACATGCATCTCTAACAGTACCTAGTTTCTTGATGGCGAGATGGAAATGCTATGTCGTGTACAAAGGGAAGGTTCCGGGGGTGTACAACGAGTGGCATGAGTGTCATGCGCAAGTGAATGGGTTCACGGGCGCCAGCCATAAAGGCTTCAAAAGCGCATAAGAAGGAGAAGCTAGTTACTTGAGGTTCACGCTAGCGCAAGAGAGGACTCAGAATCGCCACCTCATGTATCGTGATGGTTCCGCCTCACTCATAGTGATAGCACTTCTTATGATACCTTTGTTTAGATGGATGACGTTGTTGTAGTTGCAAGTATTCGAGACTTGCATGTATTGCTATTTTCGAGATGATGACAAGATATCACTTTGTGTTGATGATGATTATGAAGAGACTATTTGTATGTACATGCTATGATTACATTTGTGGTCTCGCAGCATTTGTATGTGTATCATGATGACATTTCTATGTGCTAAAGATTCTTCTACAAAGCCGTTCAAATACAAAACAAATATGCCAAAAAAACTACTTAAATTAGCAGAGCGAGTGTACAAAAGTTAGCAGCAGCGCCAATAGCAGAGCGCGTCCGCCAAAGAGCGCTTAGCGCTACTAGCGGTAGCGAAGCTTCTCATAACTCGCGCTGTTGCTACACTTGTGTAGCAAGAGCTGGTGCTCACGCGCTACGCTATGAGTTAGTCAGAAGGCCAGATAGTAGCGCCGGTACCCGCCATCGATACATCTAAAACCCGCGCTGCTGCTAGCCTTTTCCCTAGTAGTGAACTAGCTCGCCAATATTATAAGTTTTGGCCCGCACTTCTCTGCTTTGGTATCGTCGAGCCTGCTGCTGATAGAATGTGGAGTGGGCTATTGCGACGTCGCGCTGCTCCTCTAGGGCATCCAGTTATCCCGCCGATCTAACTCGGCTTCCTTCTTTCAGACATGCGTACGCTGCGGCTTAATCATGTATTATGTCGCAGGTAGTATCGCTCGCACCGTACACCATAAAAATTGTGTATATCCGCGGTGCGATTCGCGTGGTCCGCAGCCCTAGAGTACATAGTCGAGCTCTTCACCCAATGCGATCCGACTGCCAAGGATCGCACTAGTCCGGGTTTGATGCCGCCATGATGAGATCGCTTGCCTGCTCGACCGGCCGCTTGTTTGGGGATGGTAGATGGAAGCGTAATCGCTTAATGCCCATTTTGCCGCACCAAGTTTTCACTTCATCGACCGTGAAATTTGAGCCATTATCGCGATGATGTTGTGGGGACACCGTGACGGTGTACGCACCATAGATATGAAGTCTATTACTGGTCCGGATTCGCCGCTTTGACTGGTTTGGCTTTCTATCCATTTGGTGAACTTGTCCACCATGACCAATAAGTATTTTTTCTTATGGCTTTCCCCTTTAAGAGGTCCGACCATATCCAGCCCCCAGACCGTGAAGGGCCAAGTTATGGGGATTGTTTGGAGAGCGGTAGGGGGCATATGACTCTGATTGGCAAAGAGCTGGCAACCAACGCAGTGTTGGACAAGGTCCTGTGCGTCTGCTCGGGCCGTCGGCCAATAGAAGCATGTACGAAAGGCCTTGCTGACTAGTGCTCGAGCCACGGCGTGGTGCCCGCCCAGTCCGGCATGGATTTCAGCCAAGAGCTGCCGCCCTTCCTCTTCGGAGATGCACCTTTGGAGAACTCCGGCCGCACTTTTCTTATAGAGTTCCCCCTCATGGAATTTGTAAGCTTTAGAACGTCGGACGATGCAGCATGCTTCATTTTGGTCTTCGGGGAGCTCCTGCCTATTTAGGTAGGCCAAGAAAGGCTTAGTCCACGGGGCGATTACAACCATGATTTCATGGGCCGAAGATGTTATTTCGGTGGTAGAACCTCCGATTATGTCTGATAGTTTAGAATCTTGGGGCGTGTTCGGATCCGTGCTAGTATTGTCGGACTCCCCTTCCCATACTACGGATGGCTTGAACAACCTTTCCAGGAATATGTTAGGTGGGACAGGGTCACGTTTAGCACCGATGCGGGCGAGGACGTCCACCGCTTGATTGTTTTCTCGAGCCACATGGTGGAATTCGAGCCCCTCGAACTGAGCTGACATTTTGAGGACAGCACTATGGTAGGCCGCCATTTTCGGATCCTTGGCATCAAAGTCTCCGTTTATTTGTGATATTGCGAGGTTTGAATCCCCGCGCATTTCTAGGCATTGGATGCCCATAGAGACTGCTATCCGAAGACCGTGCAACAGAGCCTCATATTCGGCTGTATTGTTGGAGTCTGTGTATAATATTGAGGACGATCGACCGTGGTCTCCGTGTGAGATGTCGACTACACTCGCTCCCAATCCGCCAGCATTTTAGAGCCGCCGGGTTCATGATCCACTTAGAGTACGTGCTGCATTTTAGGGAGTTCGGCTTCATCCATTCGCGACAAAGTCAGCCAAGATTATGCGACTTGATGGCCCGCCATCGTTTGTATGTTATGTCGAACGGAAGGAGCTCGATGGCCCATTTATCAATCCGGCCCGTAGCGTCGCGGTTATTTATTATGTCATTGTGTGGTACTTCGGAGGCCACCGTAATTGAACACTCTTGAAAGTAGTGTCGTAGCTTCCGGGATGCCATGAAGACCACATATGCTATTTTGTGATAGTGTGGGTATCGGGATTTGCATGGGGTGAGGACCGTGGATACGTAATAAACCGGCTTCTGGAGCGGGAATTTGTATCCATCAACCTCTCGTTCGACGACGAGCACTGCACTTACAACTTGATGTGTTGCAGCTATGTATAGTAGCATAGGTTCGCTGATATTTGGCGTTGTTAGGACTGGATTACTGGCCAATAAGGTCTTTATTTCGTCCAGTCCGTACGCGGCTGCCTCCGTCCACGCGAAGTGTTCGATGCGCCGGAGAAGGCGGTAAAGAGGTAATGCCTTTTCTCCTAACCTGGAGATAAAGTGGCTCAAAGCAGCCACGCATCCAGCTAATTTCTGGATATGCTTGAGGTCCGTTGGTATAGCCAAGTACAACAGAGCTCGGATTTTTGCCGGATTCGCTTCAATCCCTCTATTGGAAACAACAAACCCAACAGTTTCCCAGAGGGGACGCCGAAGACGCATTTTTCCGGGTTCAGCTTGATGTCGTATGTTCGGAGGTTATTGAACGTAAGCCTCAAGTCGTCTATTAAGGTTTCGACGTGTCTTGTTCTTATGACCATGTCGTCCACATATGCCTCCATTGTTTTGCCGATTTGCTTTTCCAGGCATGTTTGAATCATGCGTTGATAGGTTGCACCGGCGTTTTTAAGCCCGAAAGGCATAGTGTTGAAGCAGAAAAGACCATATGGCGTTATGAAAGCTGTTCCAGCTTGGTCAGACTCTGCCATTTTTATTTGATGGTATCCAGAGTATGCGTCGAGGAAACATAGCGAGTCATGTCCTGCTGTGGCGTCGATGATTTGATCAATGCGAGGGAGGGGAAAGGGATCCTTGGGGCAAGCCTTGTTGAGGTCTTTAAAGTCGACACATAGGCGCCAGGATTTGTCCTTCTTTGGTACCATTACCAGATTTGCCAGCCAATCCGGATGCTTGATATCTCTAATGAATCCGGCCTCGAGTAGTTTGGCTAGCTCTTCCCCCATGGCTTGCCGTTTAGGCTCTGAAAATCGCCTTAGAGTCTGCTTGACAGGTTTCTATCCTTTTAGTATATTGAGGTTGTGTTCGGCCAATCTTCATGGGATACCCGGCATGTCTGATGGGTGCCAGGCGAAAATGTCCCAATTCTCGCACAAGAAGTCTAGCAGTGCGGTGTCCATTGCGGGGCTCAACTGTGTTCCGATGGAAGCCGTTTTCGTGGGATCTGTTGGATGGACTTGGAATTTGACTATCTTGTCTGCGGGTTTAAATGAGGTGGACTTGGGTCGTTTATCGAGTATCACGTCGTCCCTGTCCATGGTGGCATGTAGCGTTGTTAGTTCTTTGGCTGCTAAGGCTTCAGATAATGCTTCCAGGGCTAGTGCTATGGTTTTGTTTTTGGCGCGAAGTGCGACGTCCGGATCACTGGCTAGAGTGATGATTCCATTGAGTCCGGGCAATTTAAGCTTCATGTACCTGTAATGGGGTATAGCTTGAAAGCTTGTAAACGCGTCCCGTCCTAAAAGGGCGTGGTATCCGCTGCTGAAAGGAGCCACTTGGAATGTAATTTCTTCGGACTTGTAATTCTCCGGGGTGCCGAATACCACATCAAGTGTGATTTTTCCTGCACACTGCGCTTCCCGACTAGGGATAATTCCCCTGAAGGTTGTGCCGCTTTGTTCAATGCGGCTTTTATCAATTTCCATCTTGTCAAGTGTTTCTTCGTAGATCAAGTTTAATTCGCTTCAGCCGTCCATGAGTACTTTAGTGAGCCGAAAGCCATCCACGATTGGGCTAAGGACCAGAGCGGCTGGTGCCCGGACAGTCTGGAATCGAGGTTCATCACTGGCATTGAAAGTTATAGCAGTGTCGTTCCATGTGTTAATTTTTGCCACATGGCATATTTCAGCGGAGCTTCGATGAGCTCGCTTGCGCCTATTGTTTGAGGCAAAAGTCTCGAAGACTGTTAGTACCGTATTGTGTTCGTTGGCGGGATGGCGTTCTGCTTTATGGCTTGCAAGAAGATCCTCGCTACTTTTTCCAACCCGCTGGAGTATCCAACATTCCCTAAGGCTATGAGTTGGTGTTGTGTCCGGAGTACTGTGGAGTTTACATGGCCCATTGAGCCATTCTTCCAATACGGTTCCCCGCCCTAGGGTGGGCTTTGGTTTCTTGGGGATCGGATCGGCTGACTTATGAGAGTTCGCCCGTTTAGTTCGGACAATGGTTTTGGTGAGAGCCGGACTATCCCAAAATTCTGTTTGGGTTTTCCAGGCGCTTTCCATCGCACAGTACTTCTGTACTATGGTTGCCAAGTCAGCAAAGTGTACTATGTCACGGCGACTTATAGCATTAAGGATTCCTTTGTTCGTGCAGTTTTTGCGGAAAAGTGAGACTATGTCCTCCTCGCGACAGTCCTTGACCTTATTTAGCACAAGGAGGAATCTGGCCCAGTAGCGATGTACTGTCTCCTGGGGCTATTGCCTGATATGGGAGATATGGTTTAAGTCCGGGTGGGTGGGCGTAGCTGAATCCGGATTCTGATCCGATCTAGCGCCGAGGGGCATGGGAGCTTTCGAGTCTGACATCTCGGGATCCGGGGTGCTGCCCAATTTCTTCGGCCCAATGCCCGATTCTAAGTCCGGGACCTGGGTCATGTCTTCCCTTGAGCGGGTGTCCGGCTCAGGGATCTCGGTGATCCGGGCATAATTCGTCCTCAAAATTGAGGGGTAATCCATGTGTGGTTCCTCCACTACCGCTATCTCATGGGTGGCCGGCGGGGATTTATTGTCCCTTTGGTCGGGTTTAAGCCCGATACGGTCATAGTCCGTACCGACTCCCAAAGCGGCAATGCGATCCAAGAGCTCATTAAGGGAGGAGAGCTCTATCGGATCCATCTGTTCGGCAAGTTCCAAATTGACGCGAAGGTTATGCGTGATGACCCGAGAGGCCATCGTCGGCGCAACCGCCGATGGGGCAGCCATGATGAAGCCGCCAAGTCGGAGAGTTTGGCCTATAGCCAGCGCTCCCCCAGAGGTAATGTTGTCCTTGACAACGATATGAGCCATTGAGCCTTGCAGCAACGACACAGAGGAACTCTCAATGAAAGCAACAATGTCGGTGTCAAAACCGGCGGATCTCGGGTAGGGGGTCCCGATCTGTACGTCTTAGGCTGATGGTAACAGGAAGCAAGGGACACAATGTTTACCCAGGTTAGGGCCCTCTCGATGGAGGTAAAACCCTACTTCCTGCTTGATTAATATTGACGATATGAGTAGTACAAGAGAAGATCTACCACGAGATCGTAGAGGCTAAACCCTAGAAGCTAGCCTATGATGATTATGACTGTAATTGTGATCGGCCTTCTAAGGACCAACCTCTTCGGTTTATATAGACATCGGAGACGACTAGGGTTTACACGGAGTCGGTTACAAGGAAGGAAATACAATATCCGGATCGCCAAGCTTGTCTTCCACGCAAAGGACAGTCCCATCCGGACACGGGACGGAGTCTTGAGTCTTGTATGTTCACGCTCCAATAGTCCGGATGATGTATATAGTCCGGCCGTCCAGATACCCCCTAATCCAGGACTCCCTCACCCGCACTTCAGCTTCCCTTGGTGGTTCATCGTCTTGTTCGCGCATAGCATGCCTAGGTCCTCTCTTTGTTGAGGAACCACCTTGATACATTCTCCTAGACATATTTCTTTCTCTGAAAAATTTCTAAAATTTTTAGTAACTTCAAAATAAAAGTGCATCAAACTAAACAAGACTGATAGCTGCTACGTCTTGAGCTTGCGTTGGTTTTCCTCGAAGAGGAGAGGTGATGCAGCAAAGTGTAGCGTAAGTATTTCCCTCAGTTTTGAGAACCAAGGTATCAATCCAGTAGGAGGCTCCTCAAAAGTCCCACGCACCTACACAAACAAACTGAGGACTTGCAACCAACGCAATCAAGGGGTTGTCAATCCCTTCACGGCCACTTGCGAAAGTGAGATCTAATAAAGATAGTATGATAAGATAAATATATTTTTGGTATTTTATAATATAGATGCAAAAAGTAAAGATGCAAACAAAGGTAGATTGAAAGCAAATATGATAAGAGATAGACCCGGGGGCCATAGGTTTCACTAGAGGCTTCTCTCAAGATAGCATATGTCAGGACCCCGACTCAATGCCACATCGATCTAGCATGTAACACCTCATATCACTTTGCGGCCTCACGCACGGTATTCCCACGGGTGTTGCCTTACCTTTGCCGGGACCGCTTATGCCTTTTGGCACACGATATGATAGTGTCGCTAGCATCCATATGATAAGGAGCCCGGTGACATGGCTAGTCGTAAACCCAAAGTGGCACAAACTTACAGGACAGCATCCATGACCCAAAGATCGAACGTGTCGGTCATCACGAGTGAATCCAGTGCTGTAGCACTGGGCTAGCAGACTCGTGAACCGGCTGTAGCGGCTAACAGACTCCGGTATTCATCGCGTGACATTTCCCGGGATGCATACAGAAACGAAGAAGGACACATGCCGCCAGCCTAAGTGTTCCGGAGCAAGAGCAAGCTACCATGGCTCGGTGGAAACACTAGGAGACATTTCCGTAAGAGAGGCTACTAAGGATAAACAACTAGATAGTCGATCCCACACATACCAAGCATTTCAATAACATACACACAATATGCTCGATATGTGCAAATACAACATGGCATCGTAACATGACTCTACGACTCAAGTATTTTATTCAATAGGCCCGAGGAGCGAGATATTACAAACAGGGTCTCATGACCCAACATTCAGAGCATACAAATCAAGGCACAAGCGAAGCTAACATATCCGAGTACGACATCTACAAATGGAAAAGGCTAAGAAGCCCGACTATCTACTGATCTGCCGAGGGCACAAGATCGTAGCTGAGGTAACAAGCTAAACGTCAAGTCCACGCTGAACTACTAGTGAGACCAAGTCTCTCTGCAAAAACATAAAATAGGCAAACGTGAGTACAAATGTACCCAGAAGACTTACATCGTAACTAACTACATATGCATCATTATCAACAAAGGGGTGGTGGAGTTTGGCTGCAGCAAGCCAGCTTTGACTCGGTGGCTATCCTGAACTACGACTGCAAGTAACTCTTTTGAGGTGGCGCACACGAGTCCACATATTCACCATACCAATACACCACTATGGATCCGCTCCGCCTCCCCACGAGAACGCCATCCATAGCACTCACGCTTATCTTGCGATTTTAGAGTATCCACTTTCACTTGTCTATGAACTATGCAAGGGTCCAAGTTTCCATATCCGAGGAATCCGCTATTCAATAGATAATGATAACCCCGCAGGGTGTACTTCTTCACACACGCTCGCCACTTATCGCCAGACATCGCCATGTACCGCGGCAACCTTCAAGCGGAAGCCGGAGAGGAGTCGGCCACGGCCTACCTAAACACTCAAGTCTCGCCCAGGTTTATCGCCTATTCGGGTTCCATCCGCAAGGAGATCCGGCCGGGTGTCGCCACGGCCCCAAACGATGTGAGCAGGTTCCCAAGCCCACCTCGACGGGTAGATCTACGCTTGGTACACCGTACACGGTGCCTAGTCCGTCCCAAGCCCACATGCACGGGTGCCACTTGGTAGACTACTAGCACTACCTACAAACACCAGAAACTAGTTGCAACTCCTGGACAGAGAACAAGCGTGAATAAAAAGCCGAGAGGGTCAATTAAGGATCCCAATGAGTGGTAGTAGCTGTTCGTGGATCACAAACACAGAACTCAGTTCCTGAGGACGGCTGCAATGAGACAACCCACCATGTACTCCTACATGGCCTCTCACCGCTACCTTTACCAAATCGTGTTCACACATTTAGCTCTCAATAGTAGGACATGTTCACACACCTCCGATTCATTCCCGATGAATCAGACCTGACACAACTCTAAGCAATAGCAGGCATGACAGACAAGCATGAATGAGTAGGCACATCAGGGCTCAAACAACTCCTACTCATGCTAGTGGGTTTCATCTATTTATCGTGGAATGACAGTCATGCAGAGGATAAAGGGTTCAACTACCGCTGCAAGTAACAGCTTGTATCGTTGTTGTCCTAATGCAGAAAATAGAGCGAAGCGAGAAAGTGGGATTGTATCGAATGAACAAGGGGTTTTGCTTGCCCGGCACTTCAAGATAATATAGTTCTTCATCGGTGTCATCGATCACATCGCCGAACCACGCCTATCGAGAGGGACAAACACCGCAATCGAGGAAGAAACACAATCAATGCAATGCACAATATGATGCATGATCATGACATGGCAAAATGAATGTGTTTGACCTAATGCAACTAAGAATAGAAAGGTTTGAGCTAATTTGAACCAAGGGTTCAAATTCAAACTCAAGTTATGAATTTATAATGTGCATTATCATGTTTTGGTATGAACAGCAAGGTTAAGTTGCTTTATCATGCATGAAACCAGTACCAATGGATAGATTGGATTTTTCTGATCATTTTTCATATATAATTTATTTGATTGGAGCTACGGTTAATTTTCTATGAATTTTTGAAGTTTAGGCCTTTTTCTGGATTTTCTGAATAAATAGAATTGATTAATACCAGAAAAGGATTATCGCGTCACCGACGTCGAGGTGACGCCAAGAGGTCAACAGAGCTGCCCCGGTCAAACCTCGACTAGGGGTCCATCGGTCGCTGACGCAGTCTTTCGCAAGTGTCGCCGACAGTGGGGTCGGTCAATGCAGACGCGTCAACGAGGTCAATGCCGACGCGTGGGGCCACTGTAATTAATTTAAACTAAACAGAAATTAAACAAAGGCTTAGTTAAGTGTGTGGGGCCCAAAGGTCGTGGGCACGGGCGGTGGTTAGTGGCTAATTAAGCCAGCCACGCCAGCAGTGACGCCGGGCGACCACGGCGACGGCGGGACCTCGCCGGAGTTGGTCGGGGCGGCGCTATAGGCTGCGGCTGGGCACCCTGAGGGCACCAGGAGGGAGCCCGTGCTCCCGCGCGTCTAGGGGCGCACGCAGCTGGGCACAAGGAGGCCGGGTCGACGGCGGCGACGAACGGGCGGCGGCGGAGCTCGAATCGGCGAAACGACGCCGCAGCGCACGGCAGAGCAACGGTGGGTGCTATGGACTCGACGGGCGTCTTGAGCACGGTGGCGCTTCGGCTTGCGCTCTAGGTGTCGGTACACGGCGGCGGCATGGATGGCGGCGGTGAGCTTCGGGCTCGACGGATATGACGACTACAGCGGCCGTACAGGGCAAAGGAGAGGGGGAATCAATTCAGGGGCTCACGGGGATCACGCAGGGAAGGTCAGCGAGCTCGGGGACGCGTCGGAGATGGCGAATCGGCGCGTGCGGCTTCCGGCGACCGAGGAGGAAGAAGACGAAGCAGCCGGCGATGCAGGCCGTCCCAGCGCTCGGGGCCAGGGTGGGGCGGAGCGGCGGACGATGGCGGAGACCGTGGGCAGCGCGGAAAGGCGAGGGGAGCTCGGTGGCCGTGGTGGCAGTGGACGGCGGCGACGAAGGCGTTCGGGCGGAAAGAACAGAGCAGGGGGGGAGAGTGTTCGGGGAAGAGAGAGAGGGAGAAGCAGAGGGGGTCCGGGGGGGGGGGGTCCAGAGCGGCGTCGAGGAGGCTTCGAGGCGCCTTGGTGAGGCAGGCGAGCAGGGAGGAGGCGTGGCGCCTCAGCGACGCAGGTTGTCCCGCCTCGCCCTCTTGGCAGAGGTTAGGGATGACTGGCAGGGCGCTGTGGGCTGGGCCGCATAGTAGCAGGCCGGCCAGGTGGGCTTTGGTGGGCGCAAGGTAGGTAAGGGTCCAGGTGAGTCTCTGTTCTTTCTATATTTTTTTTGTTTCAGTTTTCTAATTTTGCAGTTTTGTTTTAATTTGGTTTCTTAACCAAATTATTTTTGCAGCTCTCTGGATATTATTATGGATGCATTAAGGTTTATCCTAGAGCTCCACAAAATATTCCAGGTCATTGGAGCAATAAAATATTTATAGAATTTATTTGCTCCAACTCAAATACAATTATGAATTAATTCAAAACCATAATGCATTGGAAAATGTGCATGACCTCCGATTAAGGTTTTACCCTTTTCCGTAAATAATGAACATTTTAGAGGGCATTTTGGGTCCAATGAAAATATTTGAATTGAACCTAGTTAAAATTATTATCTGCTAGGGTTTGAACATCCCCATTTCAAAATTTCATTTGAATTTAAACATGATGCAACACAAGACTATCAAGACTAGAGCGCACTGTAACTAGGATGTGACAGCTCACCCCCACTAAACAAGAATCTCGTCCCGAGATTCAAGCGTAGGGTAAGATGAAGAGGGAACGCAATCTAACACAATCTTCACGATCCAGGGTGCACTTCGTGAGAACGTTGATTCGATCACCATCATTGCTAGGATGTCTTGCCCCGAGAAATCCAACCAATATGACAATGAGAGGGAAAAGAAAACTCTAGAGGGATCGATCTTATTGAAGGACGAACAACTCATGATCAACTCACGGAGTGGGACATTGAAACATCTCTCGAGCTGAGACACAAAGCATTCGTCCAGAGGGATGGTGTGAAACACATGACAAAGGTTCACTAGATAGGCAATAATTCCACACCTAAGAAGGTGGTGAACGGTTGTCAACGCAGCGAGGAGTTGAGTTGCCATGATACCATAACGATGCACCTTAGGGAAGGTGACTCGTAGAAATATCCCCTTAAGTGGCAAAAAGAATTACTTTTGATACCTAGATCATTGAAACTCTCTATACCAGCCTAAGGCAATTCACAAATGATCGTTTGACGAAGTTGGAGTGATCGACATACTCGGGCTAGAATGGATGATGTGGACTACCTTGTTGAAGACAATGCCATGGATGATTTTGCTTATCATCTGAAATGTATGGGACCCATGGTAGGTCCACTTTTGAAGATGATCTTGGATAGCAACTGCTGAGAAGGCAGCCCATGGGAAAGTGGCACAATGGCGGTGCAAGCTGGGAACAAAATGCAACTATTGGGAATGTTCCAACCATCATATCTGCCTGAGATTCAGATCTGGTTGGTAGCATGATATTTCGCAGACAAGATGTCGAAAAGGAAAGGTTGCAACACAAATCGATGAGATGACATTGCAAGATTCTCAGGAGATGAACTACGATAGCAAGCTCCAAAACATGAGCTGGTTCTGCTACAAACCTGTGAACACGCTATCCAAGACAAGCATGACCACGTGGTAGTCTTATAAATAAACACTACCGAGTTCAGGTGGGAAACCATCATTGCGGATAACGAAGTCCTTGATTAAGCCTGGGTTAGCTCTTAAAAAGAAACTCCTTCTCCTTGAACAAATCAATCAGTGGCTTGGTGTGCTAGGGACACACATAGAATGAAGGTTGCAAGTCTCCAAACCACAGAATACTTCGCATGTACGCATGACCGACTTGGGATGATTCCAAAGAAAGCAACATTGACTTTCTCGAATTCACGACGGCAACTTGCACCAAATGCACATGAACTGGAGGAAGTCGCTTCTTACATCCGAACATATGCTTCATGAGCTAGCATGAAGATAGTGTTTATAAAGTTTCCAATACCAGCTAGTTGTTCAACACAAATCATGGAGAAGATAACAATGTTGCTGATGGGCTCAACAACAATTCATCCAGGTTTCCATATAAATGGAATTCCATAATTATGTGAACACGGTGATAGCATTGGTCAGACCCAAAAGATGTAATGGTGTATGCTCGAGGGATCAACCACGAGTAAGACAACATTACAAACATCGTTGGTTCTGATTTGACTTGACGATAGCCCATACTCAAGTCAAAGTTTTGACAAGACAATAGATCCAACAACCGATCACGAGGATCAATCGATGAAGATATCATCTTTCTTCAACACACATACAAGATATCCCTTAAGATGAACTAAATCGGACAAGCTTCCATCTTCCAACTCTCCAAGTTGTTGTTTAGCTTAACCAACCAGCTCAGGGGTATCCAACACGGCTTCTTGGAGAAAGGGTGGTTTACAAGAAACCAACTTGATCACGAGCTCAACATAGCGGTCAGGTGACAACCTGGTAATACTTCCGAGAAGATATACGGAAAATCACGAACCACCGATAAGTTACTAAGCTCGAGAACAATCTTGCTTTTAAGGGCAAGATGATATGGTGAAATAAGCAAGGAATTGGGTAATCCTAACTCATTGATCGAAGAGTGTACCAGGAATAAGGACTAGATAGCACAATCTATCTTAGAATGATGATTCAAAA
Source organism: Aegilops speltoides (assembly GCA_021437245.1). Lineage (NCBI taxonomy): Eukaryota > Viridiplantae > Streptophyta > Magnoliopsida > Poales > Poaceae > Aegilops > Aegilops speltoides. Next base: position 461,908,898 of record CM038147.1, on the reverse strand, counting down.
ACCAACACGCTAAAAATGAAATTATTGTCCATTAACTACCAAGCAACGGAGTTGCTAGGAGTACTGAGTTCACACATCACGATTCACTTGTCGGCATTCCGGTTGCGACAACACGAAACCGAGGGATGAATAATGATGGCGAGAAGTATCACTACGTCAAGAATTCACAAGAGCCGGTGCAATTCTCATGAAAATCCTGACATAAAGATGGTAATACTTGAGGTAGAACAGAATCAAAAGCTGGGTTGGCATTTTGATCATGGAGCACAACTATTTTGACCCAATCTCGGATAAGGATGAGGTACAGGAGTTTGTTTCTCCTAGTCATTCCGAAATAGAATGGCTTGACGGACCACAAAAGTAGTGGCATCGATGAATACGAATGCATAACTACTCCTGACTATCAATTGATAGACGAGGGTTGGAATACAATTAAAGAGGGACAACCCAAGAGAACATATGATTTTCTGAGTTGTGGATGCATGGATTAGCATGTCGAACGAGTTCAACATATTTCTTCCAGATAACCCATGCAGAAAAGTAGAGCTGGCAGAGTCACAATATAGAATGGAGAACTCCTCAAGAGTACTCTGGTTGTGATCTTTTGATTCAAATAACTTCTGCCTTGATGGTTCATGGTATTTGGAAGAAGGAAATACCACAGACCTCGAGAACTATCGCAAAGGTTACTAATATCCTAAAGGAACTAGCAACACTATCAACATGAGGTAAGTAGGGTGAATCTCGGGTTCAAAAACCCAGGAATAGAAAGCCTACTAACTAAATGGCACCACGGGATGCTTTCGAGAATGATGGCCAGAATCATCACACTCGGACACAAAGCATGGCTAAATTACTAGATGATCCTCTAAGACACCTAGGGTCATAATAATAACTCCAACATATAAGTCGAGGCAATAGGGTACCTCAACTCACCGTTTAGTGTGGTTAATCTGGCACAAAGAAAACTTTGAAACGGTAGGAAGGGATTTGCAAATGCATCAGATTATTTAGAAACCTGGGGTAACTCGGACAGCATAACGGCTGTAAATGCTCAAAAAGATTGGAGACATGCTACAAAAATGGTGGCATAGCCACTCCGAAGCACAATATCAAGGTTTCGAGATCAACAGTTATGATATGGAACTAGTAGGAACTGAACTGAAGCTTAAATCCATCAATCCTATAGGTCTACGGATTAGTAACACGTGATCCTGATAGAAAGAAAAGAGGGCCTAGTTCCTTAACCCCGTAGGAAAGATATGATGACTCGGATCAGAAGGCATAAGGTATAAGGAGTAAAAAGAGCCTTACGTTCCATCCCACAATCAATTCCCTTATATAACTAAAGAATTTCTAGACTCAACTTCACCAGCTTTGGCTTGGTAATCCTCACAGCAATAAGCTCGATACCAAAACTGTCGGACCCGACTCAATGCCACATCGATCTAGCATGTAACACCTCATATCACTTTGCGGCCTCACGCACGGTATTCTACAGGTGTCGCCTTACCTTTGCCGGGACCGTTTATGCCTTTTGGCACACGATATGATAGTGTCGCTAGCATCCATATGATAAGGAGCCCGGCTGACATGGCTAGTCGTAAACCCAAAGTGGCACAAACTTACAGGACAGCATCCATGACCCAAAGATCGAACGTGTCGGTCATCATGAGTGAATCCAGTGTAGCACTGGCTAGCAGACTCGTGAACCGGGCAGTAGCGGGCTAACAGACTCCGGTATTCATCGTGACATTTCCCGAAGGGATGCATACGAGAACGAAGAAGGACACATGCCGCCAGCCTAAGTGTTCAAGCGGTAGCAAGCTACCATGGCTCGGTGGAAACACTAGGAGACATTTCCCGGTAAGAGAGGCTACTAAGGATAAACAACTAGATAGTCAGATCCCACACATACCAAGCATTTCAATAACATACACACAATATGCTCGATATGTGCAAATACAACATGGCATCACAACATGACTCTACGACTCAAGTATTTTATTCAATAGGCTCCGAGGAGCGAGATATTACAAACAGGGGTCTCATGACCCAACATTCAGAGCATACAAATCAAGGCACAAGCGGAAGCTAACATATCCGAAAGTACGACATCTACAAATGGAAAAGGCTAAGAAGCCGACTATCTACCAGATCTCGCCGAGGGCACAAGATCGTAGCTGAGGTAACAAGCTAAACGTCAAGTCCACGCTGAACTACTAGTGAGACCAAGTCTCTCTGCAAAAACATAAAATAGGCAAACGTGAGTACAAATGTACCCAAAAAGACTTACATCGAACTAACTACATATGCATCATTATCAACAAAGGGGTGGTGGAGTTTGGCTGCAGCAAGCCAGCTTTGACTCGGTGGCTATCCCGAACTACATCGCAAGTAACTCTTTTGAGGTGGCGCATACGAGTCCACATATTCACCATACCAATACACCACTATGGATCCGCTCCGTCTCCCTCGAGAACGCCATCCATAGCACTCACGCTTATCTTGCGATTTTAGAGTATCCACTTTCACTTGTCTATGAACTATGCAAGGGTCCAAGTTTCCATATCCGAGGAATCCGGCTATTCAATAGATAATGATAACCTGCAGGGTGTACTTCTTCACACACGCTCTCGCCACTTATCGCCTGTACACGCCATGTACCGCGCAACCTTCAAGCGAAGCTGGCGAGGAGTCGGCCACGCCTACCTAAACACTCAAGTCTCTCGTCCGTGTTTATCGCCTATTCGGGTTCCATCCGCAAGGAGATCCGGCGGGGTGTCGCCACGGCCCCAAACGATGTGAGCAGTGTTCCCAAGCCCACCTCGACGGGTAGATCTCGCTTGGTACACCGTGCCACGGTGCCTAGTCTGTCCCAAGCCCACCTGTACCGGGTGCCACTTGGTAGACTACTAGCACTACCTACAAACACCAGAAACTAGTTGCAACTCCTGGACAGAGAACAAGCGTGAATAAAAAGCCGAGAGGGTCAATTAAGGATCCCAATGAGTGGTAGTAGCTGTTCGTGGATCACAAACACAGAACTCAGTTCCTGAGGACGGCTGCAATGAGACAACCCACCATGTACTCCTACATGGCCTCTCACCGCTACCTTTACCAAATCGTGTTCACACATTTAGCTCTCAACAGTAGGACATGTTCACACACCTCCGATTCATTCCCGATGAATCGGACCGACACAACTCTAAGCAATAGCAGGCATGATGCACAAGCATGAATGAGTAGGCACATCAGGGCTCAAACAACTCCTACTCATGCTAGTGGGTTTCATCTATTTACTGTGGAATGACAGGTCATGCAGAGGATAAAGGGGTTCAACTACCGCTGCAAGTAACAGTTGTATTGTTGTTGTCCTAATGCAGTAAAATAGAGCAGAAGCGAGAAAGTGGGATTGTATCGGAATGAACAAGGGGGTTTTGCTTGCCTGGCACTTCTGAAGATAATATAGTTCTTCATCGGTGTCATCGATCACATCGTCGGAACCACGTCTATCGAGAGGGGACAAACACCGGCAACTGAGGAAGAAACACAATCAATGCAATGCACAATATGATGCATGATCATGACATGGCAAAATGAATGTGTTTGACCTAATGCAACTAAGAATAGAAAGGTTTGAGCTAATTTGAACCAAGGGTTCAAATTCAAACTCAAGTTATGAATTTATAATGTGCATTATCATGTTTTGGTATGAACAGCAAGGTTAAGTTGCTTTATCATGCATGAAACCAGTACCAATGGATAGATTGGATTTTTCTGATCATTTTTCATATATAATTTATTTGATTTGGAGCTACGGTTGATTTTCTATGAATTTTTGAAGTTTAGGCCTTTTTCTGGATTTTCTGAATAAATAGAATTGATTAATACCAGAAAAGGATTACTGCGTCAGCCTGACGTCAGGGTGACGTTAGCAGGTCAACAGAGCTGCCCCGGGTCAAACCTGACCAGTGGGGTCCACTGGTCAGTGACGCAGTGCTGGCAAGTGTCGCTGACAGGTGGGGCCGGGTCAACAGACATGTCAGCGAGGTCAATGCCGACGCGTGGGGCCACTGTGATTAATTTAAACTAAACAGAAATTAAACAGTGCTTAGTTAAGTGTGTGGGGCCCAGTGTCAGGGGCACGGGGCGGTGGTTAGTGGCTAATTAAGCCAGCCACGTCAGCAAGTGACGCCGGCGACCACGGCGACGGCGGGACCTCGCCGGAGTTGGTCGGGGCGGCGCTATAGGCTGCGGCTGGGCACCCTGAGGGCACCAGGAGGGAGCCCGTGCTCCCGCGCGTCTAGGGGCGCACGCAGCTGGGCACAAGGAGGCCGGGGTCGACGGCGGCGACCAGAACGGCGGCGGCCGGAGCTCGGGAATCGGCGAAAACGACGCTGCAGCGCACGGCAGGAGCAACGGGTGGGTGCTATGGACTCCTGACGGCGTGCTGAGCACGGTGGCGCGCTCGGTTGCGGCTCTAGGTGTCGGTGGCCACGGCGGGCATGGATGGCGGCGGTGAGCTTGGGCTCGACGGATATGAGCGACTCGGCCAGACAGGCAAAGGAGAGGGGAATCGATTCGAGGGCTCACGGGATCACGCAGGAAGGTCACGAAGCTCGGGGATGCGTCGGAGACGGCGAATCGGCGCGCGCGGCTTCCGCGCATCGAGGAGGAAGAAGACGGCAGCCGGCGATGCAGCCGTCCCAGCCTTCGGGGCGAGGTGGGCGGAGCGGCGGACGATGGCGGAGACCGTGGGCAGCGCGAAAGGCGAGGGAGCTCGTGGCGTGGTGGCGATGGGCGGCGGCGGCGAAATGCGTTGAGCGGAAAGAACAGAGCATGGGGGAGAGCGTTGGGAAGAGAGAGAGGGAGAAGCAGAGGGGGTCCGGGGGTCCAGAGCGGCGCCGAGGAGGCTTCGAGGCGCCTTGGTGAGGCAAAGGCAGGAGGAGGCGTGGCGCCTCACAGCGTCTGTTGTCCCACCTCCGCCATCTTGGCGGAGGTTAGGGATGACCTGGCAGGCGTGTGGGCTGGGCCGCATAGTAGCAGTGTCGGCCAGTGGGCTTTGGTGGGCGCCCGTAGGTAAGGGTCCAGTGAGTCTCTGTTCTTTCTATATTTTTTTTGTTTCATTTTTAATTTTGCAGTTTTGTTTTAATTTGGTTTCTTAACCAAATTATTTTTGCAGCTCTCTAGATATTATTATGGATGCATTAAGGTTTATCCTAGAGCTCCACAAAATATTCCAGGGTCATTGGAGCAATAAAAATATTTATAGAATTTATTTGCTCCAACTCAAATACAATTATGAATTAATTCAAAAACCATAAATGCATTGGAAAAATGTGCATGACCTCTGATTAAGGTTTTACCCTTTTTCCAGAAATAATGAACATTTTTGGAGGGCATTTTGGGTCCAATGAAAATATTTGAATTGAACCTAGTTAAAATTATTATCTGCTAGGGTTTGAACATCCCCATTTCAAAATTTCATTTGAATTTAAACATGATGCAACACAAGACTATCAAGACCAGAGCAGACCAGAACTAGGGATGTGACAGCATAAGTATTACGGTGGGTGAACAAATTACTGTCGAGCAATTGATAGAAAAGCACGTAGTTATGAGATTATCTAGGCATGATCATGTATATAGGCATCACGTCCATAACAAGTAGACCGACTCCTACTTGCATCTACTACTATTACTCAACACATCGACCGACTCTTGCCTGCATCTAGAGTATTAAGTTCATAAGAACAAAGTAACACATTAAGCAGGATGACATGATGTAGAGGGATAAACACATGCAATATGATATAAATCCCATCTTGTTATCCTCGATGGCAACAATACAATACGTATCTTGCAACCCTTTCTGTCACTGGGTAAGAACACCGCAAGATTGAGTCCAAAGCTAAGCACTTCTCCCATAGCAAGAAAGATCAATCTAGTAGGCCAAACCAAACTGATAATTTGAAGAGACTTGCAAAGATAACTCAATCATACACTACTAGGGAAAAGCCTATACACAGACGCTTACTAGTAGCGAGGGTTAAAAACCCTCGCTACTGCTACTTATTAGTAGCATAGGTTTTTAAACCTCACTACTACTAAGTTGATAGCAGTAGCGCGGGTTTTTAACCCTCTCTACTACTAAGCGGTCTCTACCGTGCCCCCCGGGACATGCCATAGTAGTAGCGCGGGCTTTTAACCCTCGCTACTACTAAGTTGATAGCAGTAGCGTTGGTTTTTAACCCTCGCTACTACTAAGTGGTCTCTACCGTGCCCCTGGACCATGCCATAGTAGTAGCGATGGTTATAAACCCACGCTACTACTAAGTTGATAGTAGTAGCGGGGGTTTTTACCCCTCGCTACTACTAATCGTCTGCCATAGTAGTAGCGCGGGGTATGGCCTGTTTGCAAATTTTGAAACTCCACCCCCCTGTGGATCGCCTTTTCAGTTTTAGAAAAAATAAAAGAAAATGATGAAAATGTCAAAAAAATAAAAGAAAATAAGTTTCCCATGTGATATGTGGTCTAGTTGTTGGGAAAATTTGCAAATATGAATTTCGACTTCATTTGCAAAATCTCTCGAGAATTTGTAAAAATGGGCATAACTTTTGCATACTAACTCACATGAAAAAGTTTTTTATATGAAAAATCATCTACTTGAAAAGTTACATCCGAATTTAATTGAGGGAGCCCGTTAAACATTTTCAAAATCCTCAAAAACCTAACAGAAAAAAAGTTACGGGGCTTTTAAGATCTGGAGGCAAAAAAATTCATCATATTTCAGTTTTTTTTTAATTTTTGTTAAATCTGGTCAAATTATGGTCAAACTAATTATTCAAGAATATTAGTGTTACTAAATAAATATTTCAGTTTTTTTGAATTTTGGTCAAATCTGGTCAAACTATGGTCAAACTGTGGTCAAACAATGGTCAAACTAATTATTCAAGAAATATTAGTGTTACTAATTTTTTAGAACAATAGTTTCAAACTCAAACAGTGAAATGTGTGACTTCATGCTCAAGCTAAATTCCTGAGGTTAATAGGATTGACATCTTACTATTGTCAGGAAAACAACAAGTGTAGACTTGGAAACGAGGGAGAATAGAACCCGGAAGTTGAGCGTGCTCAGGCTGGAGTAGTGAGAGGATGGGTGACCATCCAGGAAGTTAGATGATTTGGAATGATGAGGGGTGATTAGAGATTAGAGGTGATTAGAGATTTGAGGTTAAAATAATTCAGAAATTTGAAAATTAGGGAAAAAAATCGAATTTTTTTTTCGAAAAAATTCAAAAAAATAATCAGAGAATTCAGAGAAGATTCAAATATTATTCATAGATAAACTTGATCATAAACCCACAATTCATCGAATCTCGACAAACACACCACAAAAAGAGTTTACATCGAATAGATCTCCACAAGAGAGGGGGAGAACATTGTATTGAGATCCAAACAGAGAGAAGAAGCAATCTAGCTAATAACTATGGACCCGTAGGTCTGTGGTAAACTACTCACAACTCATCGGAGGGGCAAGGATGTTGATGTAGAAGCCCTCCGTGGTTGATTCTCCCTCCGGCAGAGTGCCGGCGAAGGCTCCAAGATGAGATCTCGCGGATACAGAAGGTTACAGCGGTGGAAATTGTGTTTCGTGGTGCACCTGGATGTTTTTGGGGTACGTAGGTATATATAGGAAGAAGAAGTACGTCTGTGGCCGCCCGAGGGGCCCACGAGACAGGGGGCACGCCCTATAGGGGGGGGGGGGCGGCCCCCTATCTCGTGGGGCCCTCGGGAGCTTCTTGACTTGCACTCCAAGCTCTCCGGATCAGATTTGTTTCAAAAATCACGCTCCCGAATGTTTCATTCCATTTGGACACCGTTTGATATTCCTTTTCTTCGAAATACTGAAATAGGCAAAAAAATAGCAATATGGGTTGGGCCTCCGGTTAGTAGGTTAGTCCCAAAAATGATATAAATGTGTAAAATAAAGCCCATAAACATCTAAAAGGGGTAATATAATAGCATGGAACAATAAAAAATTATAGATACGTTGGAGACGTATCAAGCATCTCCAAGCTTAATTCCTGCTCGTCCTTGAGTAGGTAAATGATAAAAAGAGAATTTTTGATGTGGAATGCTACCTAGCATAATTCATAATGTAATTTTATTTATTGTGGCATGAATGTTCAGATCCAAATGAATACAAAATAAAAGTTCATATTGACATAAGAAATAGTAACACTTCAAGCATACTAATCTAAGTAATCATGTCTTCTCAAAATAACATGGCAAAAGAAAGTTCATCCCTACCAAATCATATAGTTAGGCTATGCTTCATTTTCGTCACACCAAGATGTTCCCAACTTCTATACCCCAGATGACAAGCCAAGCAATTGTTTCATACTTAAATAATTTCAAACTTTTTCAACCTTCACGCAATACATGAGCGTGAACCATGGATATAGCACTATGGGTGGAATAGAATATGATGATGGGGATTGTGTGGAGAAGACAAAAAAAGGAGAAAGTCTCACATTGACGAGGATAATCAATGGGCTATGGAGATGCCCATCAATTGATGTCAACATGAGGAGTAGGGATTGCCATGCAACGGATGCACTAGAGCTATAAATGCTCAACAAAAGAAAACTAGTGGGTGTGCATCCAACTTGCTTGCTCACGAAGACCTAGGGCATTTGAGGAAGCCCATCGTAGGAATATACAAGCCAAGTTCTATAATGAAAAATTCCCACTAGTATAAAAAAGACAACTTATGAGACTCACTAGCTACATGAAGAACAAGGTGCTACATTGAAGCACAAAATATGAGACTCACTACATGAAGAACAAGGTGCTACTTTGAAGCACAAGTGTGGAAAAAGAGATAGTAACATTTCCCTTTTTATTTTTTTTATTTTTATTTTTTTTTCCTTTTTTCCTTTTTTTGGGCCTTTTTTTATTTTTTATTTTTTGGCTTTTCTTTTTTTTTTCCTTTTTTTCTTTGGGCAATGCTCTAATAATGATGATCATCACACTTCTATTGATTACAACATAAGGATTACAACTCGAAACTAGAACAAGATATGACTCTATATGAATGCCTCGTGATGTGCAGGATGGTGCAATAAATCAAGAGTGACATGTATGAAAATAATGCTTGGTGGCTTTGCCACAAATACGATGTCAACTACATGATCATGCAATGGCAATATGACAAAAGTAAAGTATGTCATGAAAATGATGAACGGAACGGTGGAAAGTTGCATGGCAATATATCTCGGAATGGCTATGGAAATGCCATAATGGGTAGGTATGGTGGCTGTTTTGAGGAAGATATAAGGAGGTTTATGTGTGATAGAGCGTATCGTATCACGGGGTTTGGATGCACCGGCGAAGTTTGCACCAACTCTCAAGGTGAGAAAGGGTAATGCACGGTACCGAAGAGGCTAGCAAAGGTGGAAAAGTAAAAGTGCGTATAATCCATGGACTCAACATTGGTCAAAAGAACTCATATACTTATTGCAAAAATTTAGAAGTAATCAAAAACTCAAGTACTACGCGCATGCTCCTAGGGGGATAGATTGGTAGGAAAAGACCATCGCTCGTCCCCGACTGCCACTCATAAGGATGCACAAGCCAAGTACACTTCATGTTTCAAATTTGTTACACAACTTTAACCATACGTGCATGTTGCTAACTTCAACACAAGCATTCTTTGACTTCATAATCACCCAACTAGCATGACTTTAATATCACTACCTCCATATCTCAAAACAATTATCAAGTATCAAGTTGATCATAGCATCCCATTCACTTCCTATGATAGTTTTTATTATACCCAACTTGGATGCTCATCATTCTAGGACCAACTTTATGACCATAGCAAATACCATGCTGTTCTAAAAGACTCTCAAAATAAGTGAAGCATTAGAGACTAGTAATTTCTTCAAAATTAAGGCAACACCATGCTCTAAAAGATATAAGTGAAGCACTAGAGCAAAAACTATCAAGCTCAAAAGATATAAGTGAAGCACATAGAGTATTCTAGAAAATTCTAATCAAATAGGCTTCTCCCAAAAGGTGTGTACAGCAAGGATGATTATGGTAAACTAAAAAGCAAATACTAATATAATACATGACGCTACAAGCAAAACACATATCATGTGGCGAATAAAAATATAGCTCCAAGTAAAGTTACCAATGAACGAAGACGAAAGAGGGGATGCCTTCCCGGGGCATCCCCAATGTCGGTGTCAAAACCGCCAGATGTCGGGTTGGGGGTCCCGAACTGTGCGTCTAGGCGGATGGTAACAGGAGACAAGGGACATGATGTTTTACCTGTGTTGGGCCCTCTTGATGGAGGTAAAACCCTCGTCCCGCTTGATTAATATTGATGATATGGGTAGTACAAGAGTGGATCTACCACGAGATCAAGGAGGCTAAACCCTAAAGCTAGCCTATGGTATGATTGTTGTAATGTATGTTGTGTCCTACGGACTAAAGCCCTCCGGTTTATATAGACACCGGAGAAGGCTAGGGTTACACAGTCGGTTACAATGGTAGGAGATCTACATATCCGTATTTCAAGCTTGCCTTCCACGCCAAGGAAAGTCCCATCCGGACACGGACGGAGTCTTCAATCTTGCATCTTCGTAGTCTTGGAGTCCGTGGGACGATGATAGTCCACTGTCCGGACACCCCTAGTCCAGACTCCTCGGTAGCCCCTAACCAGGCTTCAATGAAGATAAGTCCAGTAGCGTATATAGTCTTGGCGTTGCAAGGCGGGTTCTCCTTCAAGTTCCTTGTACCGCCGAGCAGTGTCGGCTTCATCATAAATCTTGTGCTTCTTGGCTTCTCGCCCAATAATGGCCTTCTTCCACGCGTCGCACGAATGCGAAAAGCCGAGTGTCTTTATGTTTCACCCCTAGTCGTGCGAGTCATCCGCCTACAAAAGAGGCAAAAATCCAGATCAAACCACATCATCTTTCTTCATGAATACTTCATCGGGCGCCCTTGACCTAAGAATCCATTCCATCATGGACCGTCGATCGGCTCCTCTTCTCGCGCTCCCAGCCCACCGAGGATTGGAGGAGGTGCTTTGTTCCTCTAACGAGCTAGTGAAGCTCAAGCGGGGGATATCTCCTCCGACCTTCATGGTCCCGGTTCGAACTGGCTGGCCACCTACCAAGGTGGGAAGCAAGCGGAGGCTACCCCAAGTCCCAACAAAGGGAGCGAGTATGCTTCGTCCCCTATCGATAAGGGACTCGGATTTCCAATACATCCATTTCTCCATGGGCTCACAGGAGTTCTCGGACTCCAACTCCATCACCTTCGCCCGCCTCACATCACTGCATATCGCGGGCTATGTAGCTCTTTGCAAGCTATTCCTGGGCATCGAGCCCCATTTTGCACTGTGGAAGAGGCTGTTCTGCCTCGTACCCTGTTCTCACGAGGGATCCATTTATCAAGTGGGTGGCGCCGAAATATAGCGCATTGCCGGGACCGGATACCCATCCGGTACCCCTAAGAAGGCGTCCAAAGACTGGCCTTCGGAGTGGTTTTATATAGAAGATGCTCCACTGCCGGACCCAGTCCGGATTGGCCTCCCGGAGTTGATCTGCTCCTCTGAAGAACGCCTCGGTGGCACCATGAGCCCCGTTTGGAGGAAGACAAGAGCGTCCATTACCTGATGGGCCGAATAAGATTGCTGGCCCATTCTGGGTTGACCATGATTGGAGTCATGGCAACATGCATCATGCGGGGGGTACAACCATTGCAATACAGAGGCCACCCCATGTGGGATTTCAACAGGGAGGATGATGCCACCCGCCACGGCCGCAAAGGACCGGATTCGACCGAGGACCTGGTGCAGATCCTGTCCGGCCTGTACAAGAGGGAAAAGGAGGATTTCCTTCGGACGAACCCCTTGAATGGGTTTTCCATGAATAACCCTAGAAGCTGGGTAAGCGAACATTTTTAAGGGCTCATCCCATGCTTTCGAAGTTTAGGCTTCTTACATTCGTCTTGGTAGCAGAACTACGCCGGACTGTGGAGGACATGGTAAGTCCCGCTCCGCAGCCCAAGGATCCAGAAAGATCCCTGGATCCGGCCTCCGAAGAGGATCCGGATATCAAGGTAGAGCTGATCGATGGGGTGTTTTACCAGTTCAGCATGGACAATGCTTTGGTTGCCATTACGGCGGACTACCCCGGACTATATCCGGCTTCCCAGGTGATTGTGACCGAGGTTTGGACACCATTGTCTCTTCCTTGCCCATTTCTGACCTTCGCGAACGATGGTGTTTTGCAGGAAGCACCTTCAAGGCGGGAAGCCGAGCCCGCGGCGGCTGACCAACAAAGGTCAGTCCGGACCAGCAGGCGGAAAAGGAGCGCGGCACGAACTGAAACGCCGCCGCAAAGGTATAGCTCGCATTTTAAATATTTAGAGCAACGTTCCTAGGAAACGTCTGAGTGCTCATGATCCTTTATAGGAGAAAAAGCGCCCGCCAAACTGCGGGCGTAGAGGTTGCCAATCCAGCCTATACCGGCCAGGCTCCAACACCTGGTCAGGAGGGGAAGGCAAGCGCAAGGCGCGGGCCGGATACTCCTCCAACGGAGGATGCCGACTGACTGTCCGCCACCAAATCTGAGGTGGAGAGCACCATGGACCATAGGCTCCGCCGGACAGTATTTCGTGAAGCGTGCTTCTCCCCTGAGGCATTGGACGCCTTTAATGCAGGGGACGCGCACCTCCGTGCTGCTCAAGACGGTTTTACCAGAGCCACGGAGCAGTACGTAAAAGACATACGGGTAAGAGAATTTTAATGGTTATATATATACCAGTAGCCCCCGAGACTTAAAGTAGTTCCGTTAACTGATTTAAGGATCATTTGCAACGCAGGCTCTTACCGAGAAGAATGCCCAGCTGTCTCAGGAGCTGCAAGAATGCAAGGCCCAACTTGAGGCCGCACTTGCTGCCGCAGGAGGAAGCGCATAAACCCCTCCTGGTAACACATTTTTATTAATAAATATAAGCGCTGTGCGGCATGCGCGCAAGTCTAATAATGACATTGCAGGTGCCGCCGGACAAGATCCGGACCGGCAAGAATTACTGCGCCAGCTAAAGGCCGGCGAGAGGGTGCTGAATAGGGTGCAGCAAGAAAGGAACAAGCTCCAGGATGCCAACGCCAAGCTCGGAGAAGAGCTTAAAGGCGCTCGAGCCGAGCTGTCCGGCTCCGTTAAGGAGAATCAGTGGCTTCGTCGCGGCATTTATAGTAAGTGCTTGAGTGGACTGCTTTAAAAAGAAGAGTTCGGCGAAGAAGTAAATTGACATGGTGTGTCTTGTAGGTATACTCACAGGTCGATCTGCGGAGGAGATGCCCATATCAACGGGTGATCAACTTCCCGAGCTGTTGCAACTGCTCGAACGAGTTCGGCAGGCAATGAGCGGCGTCGTCCAGGCTTTATGGCCAGCCCTCTCCCTACCCGAGGGCCTTGGGGAGCTTGCGGAGAAGCTTTAGGGAGTGCGGCAGCGCTTCCATTTGTGGAAGATTTCGGCTTGTCGTCAAGGTGCCAGGGAGGCTTGGGCCATGGTGAAGATGCGTTACAAGAAGGCAGATCCCAACCACATGGCCGAAGTTGGACCGGTGGGGCCCGATGGGAAGGAGATCCCTGTGAGTTTAGTATACAGCCAGGTAGAGTTGGCTGCTAAATTTTCCCAACTGGACTATAAGTTAGACAGCCTGTTAGACGGGATTGAGGAGAAATACAATCAGTAAATTTGACAATGTATTTTTAAAATGACATGTAAAATGCCTTCTAGCCGGATTGTAGATCGTTTGTCTTTGCTGACCTTTTCACTTCAACCTCGGGACCCTAGAGTCCGGAGTGTGTCCGAATACCTTTTTGGTTAAGAAACAACCGGGGTATGCATGGAGACCAGGCGTAGGGGTCATTAGTGCTTTATCAGACAAGTGCCCAACTAGTTATGTTATATTACATGGCTAGTTAGAAACATCTTCCAGGGAGAATAGTTCCGTTAAGGGTTCCTTTCCCTGGGAGGCATGCCCTAAAGTGCATGTCCGAACTGCGAAAAAAGCAGAAAAACATCTGGGGGTAGATAAATAAGTAGGTAAAAAAATCATCTTTCAAGTCACCGACCGAATATTCCCTTAAGAACGCTAGCTTTCGGCTTCACCCAGTCTGAGGTACACATCCGGCTGACCCGGTAGTAACAATCGCAGAGGTGCTCCCTTTACCTCCTAGCCGAACAATCGGGAACGTAGGGGTAAGCACAGGAGCCAGGCAACCCAGCTTGGCCAAAACTTAAGTCATATCAATGCATATAATGGTGAGGAAAAGGTACATGTGGAAGCTTGACACATGTGCTGGGCATGAAGCCCTTATAATTGAGCTTCTGGAAAAGAAGCCCCCAGGTATAATGAGTGCGGATGGCACATCAAGTGTATGTGAACAATGCGGAAGTAGGCCCGTAGGGGCTATTTAGTGAAAAGGTTAGGGGAAGAAAGAGAAACAAAAGACAGCTGAAGTGTAAAAATTTGGACGGAGGAAGGTGACGAACTCTTAGTCCGGCGCTAGGCATAGAATCTTCGGAGGCGGGCTGCGTTCCATGGGTTCGGCTTGAGTCTGTTATCCTACGCATTTTGTAGATGGTACGCTCCGCCGGTCAGGACTTGATCGATAATGAAGGGCCCCTCCCATTTGGGCTTGAGCTTGTCCTTTTTCTTGTCCGGCAGGCGTAGAACTAGTTCGCCAACGTTGTAAGTCTTGGCCCGTACTTCTCTGCTTTGATATCTTCGGGCCTGCTGCTGATAGAATGCGGAATGAGCCTTGGTGATGTCGCGTTCTTCCTCCAATGTAGCCAAGTTGTCCTGCCGATCCAGCTCGGCCTCTCTTTCTTCGTACATGCGCACTCGAGGTGAGTCATGAATAATGTCGCAGGGCAGGACTGCCTCTGCGCCGTATACCATAAAAAATGGTGTGAATCCGGTAGTACGGTTAGGCATTGTCCGCAGCCCCCAGAGTACGGAGTCGAGCTCCTTGACCCAAAGTGTCGATTTAGTAAGTGACCGCACTAGTCCGGGTTTAATGCCGCTCATTATTAGACCATTTGCTTGTTCCACTTGACCGTTGGTTTGAGGGTGATAGATCTGAGCGTGGTCGAGCTTGATGCCCATATTTTTGCACCATGACTTAACCTCATCAGCCGTGAAGTTCGTGCGTTGTCGGTGATGATCTTGTGGGGACTCCGTAGCGGTGTACTACCCGGATATAAAGTCTATCACTGGTCCGGACTCTGCCGTTTTGACCGGTTTGGCCTCTATCCATTTGGTGAATTTATCCACCATGACCAATAGGTACCTTTGCTTGTGGGTTCCTCCTTTAAGGGTCCAACCATATCAAGCCCCGGACATGACGGCCGGTAATGGGTATAGTTTTGAGGCGGTGGGCGGCATATGGCTCGATTAACAAAGAGCTGACAACCTCGCATCTCTGGACTAAGTCACAGGCATCTGCCGGGCCATCGGCCAATAAAATCCTGTACGGAATGCCTTTCCTACAAGGGCCCGGGTTGCTGCGTTGTGTCCGCCTAGTCCGGCATGAATTTCAGCCAGGAGGTTTCGCCCCTCCTCTTCGGAGATACACCTTTGAAGGACTCCGGTTGTACTTTTCTTATAAAGTTCTCCCTCATGGACCTTGTAGGCTTTCGATCGCCGGACTATGCAGCGGGCCTCATTTTGGTCTTCGGGATGTTCCTGTCTAAGCAGATAGGCTAGGAATGGTTCCGTCCACGGGGCAATTACTGCCATTATGTCGTGGGCTGAAGGTGTTATGTCATCGGCTGAATCGCGGTTGGCGCGGTTGTTTCGGTTTGTCATTTCGGATTCCCCTTCCCATAATGCGGATGGCTTGAAGAGCCGTTCCAGGAAGATATTTGGAGGGACAACGTCACGTTTTGCGCCAATGCGTGCCAGTACGTCGGCTGCTTGGTTATTTTCTCGGGCTACGTGATGGAATTCAAGTCCTTCAAACCGGGCCGACATTTTCAGGACAGCGTTGCGATATGCTGCCATTTTCGGATCCTTGGCGTCAAAGTCTCCGTTTATTTGGGATATTGCAAGGTTTGAATTCCCGCGCACCTCTAGGCGTTGAATGCCCATGGAGATTGCCATCCGAAGACCATGTAGGAGGGCCTCGTATTCGGCTGCGTTGTTGGAGTCCGTGTACATTATTTGAAGTACGTATTGGATGTGTCCCGGTTGGGGGCGTCAAGGCAACGCCAGACCCCATCCGCCAACATTTTGGAGCCGTCGAAGTGCATAGTCCAATTGGAGTATGCACCGTACTCTTTAGGGAGTTCGGCTTCTGTCCATTCGGCGACGAAGTCAGCCAAAACTTGTGACTTTATAGCTCGCCGAGGTTTGTAAGTTATATCGAATGGTAAGATCTCAATGGCCCATTTTGCAATCCTGCCCGTTGCATCGCGGTTATTTATGATGTCATTGAGTGGTACTTCGGAGGCCACTATTATCGAACACTCTTCAAAGTAGTGTCGGAGCTTCGGGATGCCATGAACACCGTGATACGCTATCTTCGATAGTGTGGGTAGCGGACTTGCGGGGAGTTAACACAGTGGATACATAATACACTGGTTTTTGAAGAGGGAATTTATGCCCTTCTGTCTCTCGTTCGATGACGAGTACCGCGCTTACAACTTGATGCGTTGCTCCGATGTATAACAACATTGTTTCGCCTAGATTGGGCGCAGCCAGGACCAGATTTGTTGCCAATATGGCCTTTATTTCTTCGAGTCCGGCAGTGGCAGCATCCGTCCACTCGAAGTGTTCGGTGCGCCTGAGGAGGCAATAGAGGGGCAATGCCTTTTCTCCTAGACGGGAGATAAAGCGGCTTAAAGCTGCCACGCATCCTGTTAATTTTTGTATCTGTTTGAGGTCTTTTGGGATATCCAACTGTGACAGAGCTCGGATTTTAGCCGGGTTTGCTTCAATTCCTCTACCGGATACAATGAAGCCCAGCAGCTTTCCGGCTGGTACGCCGAAAACGCATTTTTTCGGATTTAGCTTGATGTCATATGCTCTGAGGTTGTCGAATGTGAGCCTCAAATCATCTACTAGAGTTTCAACGTGTTTTGTTTTGACGACTACGTCGTCTACGTATGCCTCGACTGTTTTGCCGATCTGGGTAGCCAGACATGTTTGAATCATGCGCTGATATGTTGCGCCGGCATTTTTAAGTCCGAAGGGCATCGTGTTGAAGCGAAATGGTCCGTGCGGAGTGATGAATGCCGTTGCGGCAGGTGCGCTTCCGCCATCTTGATTTGATGGTAGCCATAGTATCGTCGAGGAAGCACAATGAATCGTGCCTGCGGTAGCATCGATAATTTAATCGATCTTGGGGAGGAAGGGATCCTTTGGGCAAGCCTTATTGAGGTCTTTAAAATTGACGCATAGGCGCCAGGATTTGTCCTTCTTTGGTACCATTACCAGATTTGCTAGCCAATCCGGATGTTTGATATCTCTAATGAATCCGACTTCCAATAGTTTGGCTAGCTCTTCTCCCATTGCCTGTCTTTTGGGTTCGGAAAATCGAAGAGCCTGCTTGACCGGCTTGAATCCTTTTAGGATGTTTAGGCTATGTTCTGCCAGTCTGCATGGGATTCCGGGCATGTCCGAAGGATGCCAGGCGAAAATGTCCCAATTTTCCCGAAGGAATTCGCGCAACGCGGCGTCTACCTCGGGGTTTAATTGTGCCCCAATGGAGGCCGTCTTTGTTGGGTCCGTTGGATGGACTGGAATTTCACTATTTCATCTGCTGGTTTGAAGGAGGTGGACTTGGATCTTTATCAAGTATCACATCGTCCTGTTTACCTTAGAGCGCATCACGGTGAGTTCTTACGCGCTAGGGCCTCGGATAGTGCCTCGAGGGCTAGTGCGGCTGTCTTGTTTTCGACGGAGTGCTATGTCCGGATCACTAGCGAGTGATTATTCCGCGGGCCGGGCATTTTGAGCTTCATATACCCGTAATGGGGTGCGGCTTGAAAAATTGTGAATGCCTCTCGTCCTAATATAGCGTGGTATCCGCTGTTGAGCAGGGCCACTTGGAACGTGACTTCTTCGGATCTGTAATTGTCCGTGAGCGAACACCACATCGAGTGTGATTTTTTGGTGCAGCGGCGCTTCGGCTAGGGATTATTCCTCTGAAGGTTGTCTGCTTCGCTCAATCGGCTCAATCGATTTCCATTTTTTGAAGAGTTTCCCATAGATGAGGTTTAGTCCCCTGCCGCCATCCATGAGGACCTTTGTAAGTCGAAAGCCGTCCACTATGGGACTAAGCACCAGTGCGGCTGGTGCTCGCGCTGTTCGGAATTTGGGTTCGGCACTGGCGTTGAAGGTGATAGCTGTGTCGCTCCATGGATTTCCTGTTGCTACTTGGTAGACTTCGGCGAGGCCGCGGATTGTTCGTTTTCGCATATTATTTAATGCGAAGGTCTCGAAGACTGTTGATATCGTACCGGTATTGTTGGAGTGGTTTTCCGGGGCTAGAAGCTCCTCGCCATTTTTGGCCACTTGCCGTAATATCCAACATGCTCGAAAGCTATGTGTTGGGACGGCTCCCTCTGTACTATGAAGCTTACAGGGTCCATTGAGCCATCCCTCCAGTACGGTTCCGTGCCCTTTATGGGGTTTTTGCTTTTCGGTTTTTGTATTTGGGGCCTGAGTGTGATGCACCCTTTTGTTGCGGACTGGAGTTGTATTCAGGGCCGGATTATCCCAAAATTGGTTTTTGGTTTTCCGAAAACTCTCCATCACACAGTACTTTCGTACTATGGATGCCAGATCGGTGAAGCGTATAATTTCTGACGGCGGGCGTTCAATATTCCTTGTCCGTGCAATTATTGCAAAAGATTTTGATTCGCTTTTCCTCTCGGCAGTCCTTTATCCTGTCCATAACCGGAGGAATCGGCCCGATAATGATGTACTATTTCAGCGGGCTCTTGCCGTATTAGAGATAGATCACATATATGCAGGCGGGTGGGTGGACTAAAATCCGGATCCTGCCCATATTGGGGCTTAAAGGCCGAGGAGTTTCGAATCGGAGCTTGGATTGCTGGACCGCGATCCAGCGAGTCCGAACGATGCATGATTTTAAGTTCAATGCTCGATCGAAGTCCGTCCCTCCGCGGAAATCCGGCATGGAGGTTCGGGAATCCGGACGTGACTAGTTTTCAATATAAGCGAAGAGTCGCCGCATTGTTCCTCTACCACTGCGGCGTGGTGGGTGGCACAGGAGAGTTAATCTCTCTTAGATCGGTTTTAAGCCCAATCTGATTGTAGTCATGGCGACTCCCGGGCGGCGATGCGATCAAGAGCTCGTTGACGACGAGAGCTCTATTGATCCAACCGCTTCGGCGAATCGAGTGACGCGGAGATTGCTGGCGACTTGGGAAGTCATTGTCGGAGCGATGGCGAGCAGCGGTCATAAAAAACCGCCTAGCCGGATAGTTTGGCGGCGGCCAAGGCCCTTTGAGAAAATACCGTCTTTGAAGACGGGTGGAGGCATCCTTCCTATCGGCGGCGACAGGGGAACTCTCAATAAAGCACCAATGTCGATGTCAAAACCGGCGGATCTCGGGTAGGGGGTCCCGAACTGTGCGTCTAGGCGGATGGTAACAGGAGACAAGGGACACGATGTTTTACCCAGGCTCGGGCCCTCTTGATGGAGGTAAAACCCTACGTCCTGCTTGATTAATATTGATGATATGGGTAGTACAAGTGTGGATCTACCACGAGATCAAGGAGGCTAAACCCTAAAGCTATCCTATGGTATGATTGTTGTAATGTATGTTGTGTCCTACGGACTAAAGCCCTCCGGTTTATATAGACACCGGAGAAGGCTAGGGTTACACAGAGTCGGTTACAATGGTAGGAGTTCTACATATCCATATTGCCAAGCTTGCCTTCCACGCCAAGGAAAGTCCCATCTAGACACGGGACGAAGTCTTCAATCTTGCATCTTCGTAGTCTTGGAGTCCGGCGGACGATGATAGTCCGGCTGTCCAGACACCCCCTAGTCCAGGACTCCCTCACCCAAGCTTACGCTTTTGGCTATTCTTGAATATCTTGGGGTGCCATGGGCATCCCCAAGCTTAGGCTCTTGCCACCCTTTATTCCATAGTCCATAAAAGCTTTACCCAAAACTTGAAAACTTCACAACACAAAACTCAAGAGGAAATCTTATAAGCTCCGTTAGTGAAAGAAAACAAAACCACCACATAAGGTACTGCAATGAACTCATTCTTTATTTAATTTGGTGTTAAACCTACTGCATTCCAACTTATTTATGGTTCATAGACTGAATTACTAGCCATAGATGCATTGAAATAAGCAAACAACACACGAAAAACAGAATCTGTCAAAAATAGAATAGTCTGTAGCAATCTGTAACTAACGCAAACTTATGGAACACTAAAAATCCTTCCAAAATAGTAAGTCCTGGACAATTTATCTATTGAACATAAGAAAAAAGAATCAACACAAAATCACATTCCTGTGATTTAACAAAATTATATTCGTGCGCGTAAAGTTTCTGTTTTTCAGCAGAATCAAATCAACTATCATCTTAGGTTATCCTATAGGTTCTACTTGGCACAAACACTAATTAAAAGATAAGAACACATCTAAACAGAAGGTAGATGCAATATTTATTACTAAACAGGAGCAAAAACAAAAAAAACATAAATAAAATTGGGTTGCCTCCCAACTAGTGCTATCGTTTAACACCCCTAGCTAGGCATAAAAGCAATGATAGATCTAACGATGGCACTAAATTCATTAGTAGCATGCTTGTGATCTCTAGGGATTTCTCCATTTTTAGCAATGGCTAAACCTTTAGGCAAAAATTCAAGAAATTCATGGTAGCAAAAGGTTCCTTAACGATAGAGAGGCAATTTGGAAGAACACTTATGGATTTGAGATCCGTGTCTCCCTTGCTAGAAGATTCACCCTTATTTTTAGGAACATAAATAAACTTGGCAGTTTTAGTAGGAGGGTTTGGAGTGTTTTTCATAGGGGAAAACGCGGAACCTAAGTTTGTAATGATATCCTCAAGTTTATCAATTCTAGCAGAATCTAGATCTATTCTTTCATTGACTATAGGTTCCTTTTCCTTAAGATTTTTCAAAGTAACTCCAACCTTAGACCCAAGTTGGGTAATGTGATTATGAATCTTTTAATACAAATTTTCAATCAACTCAATAGTGGCAATTTTATTTTCAATAATATCAAGCCATTGCATCACATGTTCTAGAGTTAAAACCGTTCCATTAACCAAAAGAGGTGGTGGGCCAAACAAATCTAAGATAGCATTATAAGCATCAAGTGTATGGCTACTCATAAAATCACCTATGGTAGCAATATCAAGAACACATCTATTCCAAGGAATAATGTGTAATGCCCCGGATTCGATGCGCCAGGTGTTTGCCAGTTATTCGCCGTCGTTGCCATGTCATTTGCTTGCGTGTTGCACTTTTCCATGTCATCATATGCATTTCATAGCATGTCATCATGTGCATTTCATTTGGCATACGTGTTCGTCTCATGCATCCGAGCATTTTCCCCTTTGTCCGTTTTGCAATCCGGCGCTCCTATGCCCTCCGGCGCCCCCTTTTGGCCTCTTCGCTTGTGCGGGTGTTAAAATTTCTCGGAATGGACCGAGCCTTGCCAAGCGGCCTTGGTATAGCACCGGTAGACCGCCTGTCAAGTTTCGGGCCATTTGGAGGTCGTTTGATACTCCAACGGTTAACCGGGTAACCGTAAAAGCCCTCTTTGGGTTGCAGCCCCACACCCCTTCCAAAGTGGCCCAAAACCCATCTAACTCCCCTCCATGCTCTCGGTCGTTCGATCACGATCGCGTGGCCGAAAACCGCACCTCATTTGGACACTCCTAGCTCCCTCTACCTATATATATGTGCTCCTCTCCCGAAATCCCGGTCTAACCCTAGTCATCTTCCTCCCGCCGCCGCCGGACACGTCCACCCCGGCCGGACACGTCCGCGCCGCCGCCCTCAGCCACTCAGCGCGCGCCAAGTGTCCCGCCGCCGTTCCCACCACGCGCGCCTTGCCGCGAGCCCACGGGAGGCCCGCCCGGGCCCGAACGCCCGCCGTCCCCGCCCTCGCGCGCTCCGGACCCCGCGCCGCCGCCTACTCGTCACCATGGCGACCACCGCCCGTGAGTGCCGCCCAGCGCCTCGCGTCGCCGCCGCCGCCGCGCCGCCCGCCGTCGCCAGCGTGTGCGCCCGCCGCCTCGCCTCCGAAGCCTCCGCCATGGCGGCCCCTCGCCGAGCCGCATCTCTCCGCCGCGGAACTCCGGCCGACCGCCGCCGCCTCCTCCGTCCGCGGCCGCCCGGCCTCGTCCCCGGCCTCCCCCGAGCTCCTCCGGCCAGATCCGGTCGAGGAGCGACCGGATCCGGCGACCCGGACCCCCTACGGCGCCTCCCCGGGCCGTCCCGGCCACCTCTGGCGCCATTCTCCGGCGGGATCCCCGGCCACCTCGTCCGTTGACTTTTTCCGCGAGGTCTAAAATCCCCAAGTCCCGAAATATTCTTACATAAACATGCCATGTTCATCGCATCACATCTCTGCATCCGTAGCTCCGTTTCGTGCGTATAATATGTCAAATTGTTCGTCTCGACGAGTAGATCATTTCATTCCATTGCATAATTTTAATTTGAGCTCATCTTGATGCCCGAAATGCTGTTGGAAGAGTGCATGTTGATGTTAATCTGCTGAAACTGTTATAACTTGCTGTTTTATCATTTTTGCCATGATTGATGTGTGCATCATATGAGTATGAGCTCTACATGTATGTTGATCTATGCCATGCCATCTTTCCAGGGGTGTCAACCATGTACTTTTGTGAGTTGTGTGATGAGTGCATTGAGCTTGTTAAGTAGGGCACTTGCTGTTGCTGTTTTGCTTGGCAGATTCTGTAATTTTCTGATGCCATGTTAACATGCTTCTACTAATCATTCTATGCATAATCTGGAGATGCTCTATAAACATGTTTTGATCTACATGTCTTGCTATATCCATTCATGCCTTTGGTTGCAATTATAGCCTGCTGGAACATGTTGTTATCTTGCTCCAAAGTTGCTTGAAAATGTTGCTGTCAGCCTGTTAACATTAAGTTTACTTGTTCCCATGTGTTTTGCTAGTGATCCATGTACCCTATGACCTTGCTCTTGCCATGCTTAGCTTCATAAACATGCCTTCTTACTGTTGGTTGCCTTGCCATGCCATGTATTGCTCTATGGTGAGTGGTTCAAGCTCACGAACATGCCTACTTATTGTTGTTCCTGCCATGTATGAATCTGTAATATAACTTGCCATGTTTACATGGGTGCCATCATATTTTCTATGCCTTTTTGGCTCATGGTCAGTAAGGGTCTTTTGATCTATGCAATTAGTAGATTCATGCCATGCCTTTGTTTTCCATGATAAGTTCCTGTAACATGTTGTTTGCTTGCTCTAAACATTGCAACCTGATGTTATTTCCTGATAAGTCTGAAACTGTTATTATTTGCAATATCTCCATGTCATTTTGAGCATGTTCTAGTGATTTCTAGAGCTAGCTCAGTGTTCATGTTTTGTTGTGCTTTACGTGTAATGCATGCCCATGCCTTTTGTTATTATGTTGGGGTGCTGTAGCATATTGTTTTGATGCTTGCAATATGCCTAGTTGCTGTTATGGACAGATTGTTGCTATGACTTGTTTCATGTGCGTGTGTTGAACCGTTGCTCCCTTTTGAGTGTGCTCTATATGAAACTTGCTTGTTGTTGCATGTAGTTCCATATTATCATGTTGCATCCTTGTTTTGGTGTGCTTGCTTGATGTTTGGGTGCATTTTGCATCAATGCCATGTTGAACTTGTTTTGCTCATATCTTCTAGCCCGTAGCTCCGAATCTAATGAACTTTATATGTAACTTGACCAGAATTTCGTGTAGATCATCTTGGTGCATCTTAACTTGCTGTTTAACAACTTGAACATAAGGTTTATTCAGTTCTGGACCAATTTCGAAATATGCATATGAGGACTTACCGGAATTGTTATATGTTGTTCCCGGCCTCATTTAAACTTGCCTTGATGTGTTGTTCTTGTTTGCATCATCTCTTGCCATGAGTAGCTTCATGTAGCTTGGTCATGCATCATGCTTGTTGCGCATGATGTCTTGTTATGTGTGGTGTGTTTACCTATGTTGTGTGCTTCATCTTGTTAGTTCCTATTTCGTTTGCGATCGTGAGATTCGTTCGTCTTCGGTTGGTTCGGCTTCATCCGTTCATCTTCTTCATGGACTCGTTCTTCTTCCTAGCGGGATTTCAGGCAAGATGACCGCTACCCTGGATCTCACTACTATCATTGCTATGCTAGTTGCTTCGTTCTATCGCTATGCTGCACTACCTATTACCTGTTTATCAAGCCATCCCAAATTGCCATGAACCTCTAACCTTTGACACCTTTCCTATGCAAACCATTGTTTGGCTATGTTACCGCTTTTGCTCAGCCCCTCTTATAGCGTTGCTAGTTGCAGGTGAAGTTGAAGATTTCTCCATGGTGGACAGGGTTTATGTTGGGATATCACAATATCTCTTATATTATTAATGCATCTATATACTTGGTAAAGGGTGGAAGGCTCGGCCTTATGCCTGGTGTTTTATTCCACTCTTGCTGCCCTAGTTTCCGTCATACCGGTGTTATGTTCCCGGATTTTGCGTTCCTAACGCTGTCGGGTGATTTATAGGACCCCCGACGGTTCGCTTTGAATAAAACTCCTCCAAAAAGGCCCAACATTGGTTTTACCATTTGCCTCACCACCACCTACTTTTCCCTTGGGAGTCGCTCTCTCGAGGTTCATCTTTATTCAGCCCCCCGGGCCAATGCTTGTCTAAGTGTTGGTCCAAACTAGAGCCACTTGCGGTGCCGCCCCTAGGCAACTTGGGGTATCGTCGGTTGCCGTCAGCGTAGTGTTCATCCGGTCATGGCTCGAGGCGAGATCTGTGCGGCTACTATCGGGATGTCGGCACGCCGGGAGGTCTTCTGGTCTTGTTTTACCATTGTCGAAATGTCTTGTAAACCGGGATTCGAGATCGATCGAGTCTTCACGGGAGAAGGTCTATTCTTCGTTGACCGCGAGAGCTTGTCATGGGCTAAGTTGGGACACCCTGCAGGTATAAACTTTCGAGAGC
This sequence comes from Aegilops speltoides, assembly GCA_021437245.1. NCBI lineage: Eukaryota > Viridiplantae > Streptophyta > Magnoliopsida > Poales > Poaceae > Aegilops > Aegilops speltoides. Next base: position 461,883,607 of record CM038147.1, on the reverse strand, counting down.
CGTGCCCGCGGTTATGTGGCAGATGGGAATTTGTTAATGTCCGGTTGTAGATAACTTGACACCAGATCCGAATTAAAACGCATCAACCGCGTGTGTAGCCGTGATGGTCTCTTCTCGGCGGAGTCCGGGAAGTGAACACGGTTTTGTGTTATGTTTGACGTAAGTAGGTGTTCAGGATCACCTCTTGATCATTGCTAGTTCACGACCGTTCCTTTGTTTCTCTTCTCACTCTCATTTGCGTTGGTTAGCCACCATATCATGCTTAGTCGCTGCTGCAACCTCACCACTTTACCCCTTCCTTTCCTTTTAAGCTTTGCTAGTCTTGATACCCATGGTAATGGGATTGCTGAGTCCTCGTGGCTCACAGATTACTACAACAACAGTTGCAGGTACAGGTTTATGCGATGATCATGACACGAGAGCAATGCTTGCTTGCGTTGAGTTCTTCTTCTGCTTCTTCTTCGATCAGGGGATAGGTTCCAGGTCGGCAGCCTGGGCTAGCAGGGTGGATATTGCTTGAGTTTCTGTTTATGATTCATCCGTAGTCGGATGTTGTTCTTGTATGTTGTATTGTTGTATTCATGTGACATTGTATGTCTTGTATGTATCCCCATCTATTATGTAATGTTGATGTAATGATATCCACCTTGCAAAAGCGTTCCAATATGCGGGTCTATCCTTGGTGGGACCTTCGAGTTCCTTTTGGATAGGGTCGCATATTGGGCGTGACATAATGCCTACATAAAAATTGCGGAGAAGAACGGAAGTAGCAAGCTTCCTAGTATCTTTATATTGGGCATTGCAAATTCTATGCCAAGCATCTTTTAAACTTTCCCTTTCCCTTTGCTTAAAATTATGAATTTCTTGTTCGGGAGTGAGAATAAGAATAGGAGGACTAGCCATGGCAACGGGGTAAACGAGCTAACACACGAGCAAACAGAAAAACGACAAGTGAAAAAGAGAGGAGGAGATTGGGAAAGAGAGGGCGAATAAAACGGCAAGGGTGAAGTGGCGGAGAGGAAAATGAGAGGCAAATGGCAAATAATGTAAATGCAAGGGAGATGGGTTTGTGATGGGTACTTGGTATGTATTGACTTGAGCGAAGACCTCCCCGGCAACAGCGCCAGAAATCCTTCTTGCTGCGTCTTGAGCTTGCGTTGGTTTTCCTCGAAGAGGAGAGGGTGATGCAGCAAAGTGTAGCGTAAGTATTTCCCTCAGTTTTGAGAACCAAGGTATCAATCCAGTAGGAGGCTCCTCAAAAGTCCCACGCACCTACACCAACAAAGCGAGAACTACAACCAACGCAATAAAGGGGTTGTTAATCCCTTCACGGCCACTTCATGAAAGTGAGATCTAATAAAGATAGTATGATAAGATAAATATATTTTTGGTATTTTATAATATAGGCATAAAAAGTAAAGATGCAAATAAAGGTAGATTGAAAGCAAATATGATAAGAGATAGACCGGGGCCATAGGTTTCACTAGAGGCTTCTCTCAAGATAGCATAAGTATTACGGTGGGTGAACAAATTCTTGTCGAGCAATTGATAGAAAAGCGCATAATTATGAGATTATCTAGGCATGATCATGTATATAGGCATCACGTCCATAACAAGTAGACCGACTCACTTGCATCTACTACTATTACTCCACACATCGACCGACTCCTGCCTGCATCTAGAGTATTAAGTTCATAAGAACAGAGTAACGCATTAAGAAAGATGACATGATGTAGAGGGATAAACACATGTAATATGATATAAACCCCATCTTGTTATCCTCGATGGCAACAATACAATACGTGTCTTGCCACCTGAGGGAGTCCTGGACTAGGGGGTGTCCGGACAGCCGGACTATCATTATCCGCCGGACTCCAAGACTACGAAGATAGAAGATTGAAGACTCCGGCTCGTGTCCGGATGGTACTTTCCTTGGTGTGGAAGGCAAGCTTGGCAATCTGGATATGTAGATCTCCTACCATTGTAACCGACTACATGTAACCCTAGCCTCCTCCGGTGTCTATATAAACCCGGAGGGCTTTAGTCCGTAGGACACGACATACATTACAACAATCATACCATAGGCTAGCTTCTAGGGTTTAGCCTCCTTGATCTCGTGGTAGATCTACTCTTGTACTACCGGATCATCAATATTAATCAAGCGGGGCGTAGGGTTTTACCTCCATCGAGAGGGCCCAACACAGGTAAAAACATCATGTCCCTCGTCTCCTGTTACCATCCGCCTAGACGCGCAGATTCGGGACCCCCTACCGAGATCCGCGGTTTGACACCGACATTGGTGCTTTCATTGAGAGTTCCTGCGTGCCGTCACCGATAGGCTTGATGGCATCTTCAACCAATAACGCTGTCGGGGTGAGACTTTTCTCCCGGACAGATCTTCGTATTCGGCAGCTTCGCACTGCGGGCGAATTCACTTGGCCATCTGGAGTAGATCGAAAGCTACGCCCCTGGCGTCGGTCGGTCGGAAGCTTAAACTTCACGGCCGATGTCGCGGAGACTTGACCTTGACGGACTCGAGCCACGCCAAGCGCGCCGCCTTTGTGGCGATGGGCGCGATCTTGCTCTGCCGCGGACGGTGCCTTGGTGGCGCTGCGGATCCGCTTGACCGTGGCGGAGCGATCGCCCGGATCGAGGCGGTGGATGAGACGCCGCCCACAGGGCTTCAACATCCGCGGCGATGGGCGAACACGATCTTGTCCCTGCGAAACCCGTGATTCCGAGTGCGGACTCCTCGCCGGACTCCGAACCTCCGCGCCCTACCAATCGATCCGGATTGGGCGCGGTTATAAATTCACCGCGCGGACATTTTCCAACACTCGCCTTTTGGCGATATCCTGAATTCATGAAGCATCTCTCGCTATCGGAGAATCTGGCGGACTATGGCGGGGCGGTTGAAATGCAGACGGCGAAGAAATTCAGAGCCCACCCACCACCCACTTTGTAGCCACGTCGATGATTTAACCGACATGCTGAACTTCGACTCCGGCGACGCCGACACCATGGGCGGCGATGCGGGAGATGAGCGAGCCAGCGGCTCTGAGGCCTTTGGAAGACCACCTCGTCATCGACATATATATGGTGGACACCCGAAAGATGGGGATGGCGAAGAAGCAGCGGAGGAAGATTCTCTAAAGAAGCAGCCCAAGCGCCCGGCGTCGTGGCGCCGCTCTAAATCCCGCCACAGCAAGAATGGAGATTCCAGCACGGAGATAATAATACTCGAGAGTGCGAAGACAATCCCCTCGGCAAGACTCGGCGCGGGAGGATGCGAAGCAAGCCCTCACGAGAGGCGGCGGACAAAGGGTTGAGGATGATAACTATATGCCTCCCTCCAAAGACGAAGCAAGCCTCAGCGATGATGAATTAAATCGTGCACGAGATCCCGTCGAACAAGAGCGCTTCAAGCGCGGGCTTATAACCACACAAACAGCCTAAAGAAAAAGCAGCAACAGCTCCAAGCTGATCAAGACCTGCTGGCGATCGATGAACCGAGGTCCTCGCGGCGAAGAGTATAAACTCGAGCGCCCTCAAAAGTTACCCAAGGCATAAGCTGCTCCCCGATTAGAGGAGGAAGCATACATACCTTCATCACCAGCGCCGCGATATGGCTGACCGACCACCCGTGGTGCGTGACGAAGAGGCATCGAGGCCCCAGCCAAGACCGTACCCGGCATCGCTCCAAAAGTCTGAAGCCAAGAGGGAACGCGCGGACTTGCGAGACATATTGGAGGACAAGGCAAGGCAATCCAGATCCATGTACGGATCACGTGGGCGCCCTCGACCCACGCAGCGAATACCGTCGCGCGGATATAATAACACCGCCGGGCGAACACAGCAGAGCGGCGCTCTCGAGCTGCGTCGCGATATTGCTCAATCTGGGGCGCCAGCACACCTCTATGCTTCACTGACGAAGTAATGGATCATTAGATCCCCGAAGGGTTTAAACCCGTAAACATTGAATCTTACGATGGCACAACAGACCCCGCGGTTTGGATCAAAGACTATCTTCTCCACATTCACATGGCCCGCGGCGACGATCTACATGCCATCAAGTATCTCCCACTCAAGCGTAAAGGACCAGCTCAGCATTGGCTAAATAGCTTGCCCGCAGAGTCAATTGGGTGTTGGGAGGACCTGGAAGCCGCATTCCTCGACAACTTCCAGGGCACATACATGCGACCACCAGACGCCGATGACCTAAGCCACATTATTCAGCAGCCAGACGAATCGGCCAGACAATTCTGGACACGGTTCTTGAAAAAAAAACCAAATCGTCGACTGTCCGGATGCAGAGGCCCTTGCAGCCTTCAAACATAACATCCAGGACGAATGGCTAGCCCGGCACAGGGCAGAAAAAGCGAAATCCATGGCAGCCCTCACGCCGTTAATGACCGCTTTTGTGCGGGAGGACAGCTGGCTGGCCCGTAGCAACAACCTCCGTAAAAATTCGGCAGTCCGGATACCAAGGACAATAACGGCAGGTCACGTCGAAACAAAAATAAGCGCCGCGTGCGGCGACAATAAGGAGGATCACGATAGTCAATGCGGATTCGAGGCTCTAAACCCGGTCGTGGAAGAAGCCATTCAAAAGAACCACTCCGGTCCGTCAATCTGGATCGAATACTCGACCGCTCATGCGGATACATGGCACCTCTGAAAAGCCAGCTAACCACACCAATAGAGATTGCTGGGTGTTCAAGCAGGCCGGCAAGTTAATTGCGAAAACAATGACAAGGGGCTAAACAATGACGGCGAGGAAGAGACCCGACCGCCCGAACAACGAGAGGACGAAGGTTTCCCCCACAAGTGCGGACGGTGAATATGATATCTGCGACCCACATACCCAAGAGGAGAGAAGCGTGCACTCGAGGGGCGTCTATGCGATGGAGCGATCGCCCCAAAGTTCAATCCATGGTCCTCTTGTCCGATCACTTTCGATCGAAGAGACCATCCGACCAACATACGCCATGGCGGATTCGCGCGTGGTTTTAGACCCAATCGTTGATGGATTTCACCTCACAAGAGACACGATGGGCGGCGGTAGCAGCCTGAACCTGCTTTATCAGGATACAGTGCGCAAAATGGGCATAGACCCATCAAGGATCAAACCTACAAAGACAACCTTTAAAGGTGCCATCCCAGGAGTGGAGGCCAACTGTACATGCTCAGTCGCATTGGAAGTGGTCTTCGGATCCCCGGATAATTTCTGGAGCGAAGAGTTAATCTTCGACTAGTCCCGTTTTGCAGCGGCTATCACGCTCTGCTCGGACGAACCGCGTTTGCAAAATTCAACGCGGTGCCGCATTATGCATACCTAGAGCTCAAGATGCCAGGCCCTCGTGGAGTCATCATGGTCAATGGGAATACGGAACGCTCCCTCCGGACGGAGGAACATACAGCGGCTCTCGCGGAAGAAGTACAGAGCAGCCTTCTAAGGCAATTCTCAAGTCCGGTTGTTAAAAGGCCGGACACAGCAAAGCGCGCCCGGAGCAATGCCAACCAAGACCACCTGGCGCGATCAGAGCATGCATAGCAATGCGGCCCCAACCCTCGCCCGCACATGATCGCAAGAATAACACTCCGCGTACATCATTACGCTTTGGAGATACCATGGGCACAGGGAAAGGGGCACGATCACAATGGACCCAGAGTGCGGCTCGACCACACCAGGGGCTCGCAAGTGTGCCCCCCTTCTTTTCTTTTTCACTTTACTACTTTGTGTACACAGGACTCTGTTAACCAGAAGCCCTGTCCGGTGGCGAACCTGCCGAACTCATGATGCAACAGTCAGGGACTAAAGAAGGCCGCGACGAACACTCAGGTGGTCTCAATTACGAGCATTAAATTCGATTATATACACCAAGTCTGAAGCTCATCCCTGGAGGGGGACATGTTTACTGAGTCCAAATCCCTTGCTTACCGCATTATTTGTATCCGTCCGCTCTACTAGCAGACTTTCTTTCATAAATAATGCAGCACTTTTTTATTGCAATTGCGTTATCTTTTATATGTTCATTATATGACATCTTAAACCCGTATATTTTGGTACGGCCGAATACGCCAGGGGCCTCTGTTCCCCAAATTATGGTGTGATAAAGTCCGAACACTTTCACAAGTGCGGCACCCCGAACTTATAGCATTATATGAATCGGCTCCGAATCATGTCTTGGGTCAATAGTTGGGTTTGCCCGGCTCCCACGTTTTGGTGCCTTACGTTCCGTTACATCGGCTAAGGTGGCCTTTGGGAGAACCACTGCGATTGCGCCCGGTTGAGCAGGTTAACGCCTCGATGGAAAGCTAAAACTGGCGGGCATGATAAGGCGAGAGACCGGTCGTTGTTAGAGAGGTTCTTCGGGTCATAAAGACTCACGCCGCTTGACGAAGTTCGGATAATGTCCGATGAAGGCGTGGATAGCGCCCGGATTCGGTCTTCGAATACTAGGGGCTTCACGAAATTAAAATTATAAAATTCTATGGCTAAGTGAGACTGTTCAAGCATTATAAGTCCGGTTGCCTTGTTACGTCGTGTTGGCGCCTCCTAGATGGACCCAAAATGGGAACAAGAGTGCTCAAGTTTATCCCGAACACCCCAAAGCACTTGTGGCTTGGGGGCTGAAGCCAACAACTTGCCATCTCTCAGATTTCACAAGCGGCCGCCTGAAGGTAATATTTTAAATTAAACAAGCGTTGCTCATGGCGCATATGAGCGAAGTTTTCAGCGCCTGAGGATAAATACACAGCGAGTTCACTCAAAGATTACATTTAAGGGAGCACTCATACGCAATATCGCGAGCTCCCTTGAGACAACTTTATAATACCTCTCCGGCGTGCGATGCTCCTTGCCGGCGGCGGTGGGTCCGTGAAGCTTCTCGCATCCGGTTTGCCCCATTGCACCTTTATACGGGCAAGGGCCCGACGAGCGCCGATCTGTGCAGAGCGCTTGACTACATCCAGCACAGGGCATGCACCCACCAGCCGCCGCCGAGGCCAAAGTAGCTCCAGGCATGGCCTGTCCGAGCCACAACCGGACTATGAGACCCTTCATGGCCTCCTCGGCTACCTTGTGGAGTTCGACCAGCTGCTTCACTAGTCGCTTGGGAGCACGGATGGCCGGCCTCGAGTCTTGAGACCGAAGACCTTCTCCGTCGAGCTCCCCTCCTCGCACGATAGAATGCGGCGGCATCATATGCACTACGTGGCAGATCTGCAAACGCCCCTGGAGAGCTCCGAATGCGGGTAAGTATCAGGTCATTCACACTAACATGCCTGCTTTGCATGAAAAATGCCTTACCCGCCACTATCTTCTTTATGTCCTCAACCTCCTGAAGGGCCTTATGGGCCTCGGCCTTGGCGGATTTGGCACTTTCGAGAGCCGAGGCAAGCTCGGACTCTCTAGTCTTGGAGTCACGCTCCAAACTCTCATGCTTTTCCATGAGAGCCTGGAGCTCTTGCCGAACTTCCGCCACCCATGCCTCTTGCTTTTCTCGCTCAGCCCGTTCGCGGGCCGCTCTGCGTTCGACCGCGGACACAGCATCCTTCAGGGCTGCCACCTCGTTAGTGGCCCCTGCAATACACATATTATCCTTGTTAATTTTATTTGCAACCAAAACCCTTTTCTGTAAGGTACTTATTTAAAGTGGTGCTACTCACCTTCTTTTTCCTCGAGCTGCCTCTAGGCATGGCCGAGCTCTTGCTCGGACCGCCCGAGATCCTTCTTTAGCACCTCAACCTCCGTCGTCAATGCGGCAGAGGTCAGCAGCGCAGCCTGCAAACCCATATTGACATATTTTAGGCAACCCTGCGTATATCTTGTTAGATTCTCAGTCCGGCTTTTCTTTCCGAATACCGAACTAAGCATCAGGGGCCACTGTCTATGCGGTATTACATTACATAATTTTAACTTCTTACCTCAAAGCCTGTTAGAAGGCTGCTGCAGGCTTTGGTCAGCCCGCTCTTAGCGAGCTGGACCTTCTCAATCACCGCACTCATGATAGTGCGGTGTTCTTCCTCGATGGAAGCGCCTTTAAGTGCCTCCAATAGGTTATCCGGCGCCTCCGGTTGGACGGAGGCCGCCGGCGTCGCGGTCCTGCCCTTCTTTTGAAGGGGCCGCTTGCCGGACTCTGGAACCACTGCGGGTTCCGATGTAGAGTCCGACACAAAGTCCGGGAGGCTGCCTGACGGCGCCTCCGGAGCCTCCTCCTGATGGGTCCCTCTTTGGGATCCCACCTCGGCGTCCTCATCGGCGCGTGGGGTAGAGGCAGTCGGGATGGAATTCACATCCGACGAGGCCAATGACCTGCTCGATGAAGCGGGGAGATCATCATCGGCCGGACTACGGGCAGAATACGGCGTTAGAAGGATACTACACGACATAAAAGAAATTACACATCAAGGATCCGGATACTTACGATCTTGCCGGACGCCTTGCCCTTGGAGGCCACTCATCCTCGCCGACGCTGATGTTGGCGAAACTGTCCGGGGGGATAGTCCTCCCCCTCTTGGACCCTTCGGCCTCCCCGATTGGGGAAGCCTTCCTCTTCTTCTCTCCCTCCTCCGGGAGAAAATACTCCTCCTCCTCGTCTTCAGGGGAGGAGTCCTCGTCGTCGTCAGATGCCTGATTACGGGAACTCTTTCGAGTCCTCGTGGCCACCTTCTTGGCATTCTTCTCCGGCACCACGTGCGGTGCCGGAACCAGCAGCCCTGTTATGCGGGCGTTCACTGGGTCTTCTGGCATGGGAGCCGGGCTGATAAGCAGCTTGACCTTCTCCATCCATTCCTGTCAAAGGAAGAGGCAGAATGAAACCTCACTAGAGTCAATCTAATTATCACAAGTGTCCCGTAAGGGGGTTGAATCACTTACCGCGTCAGTTGGATACTGCGAGCTGAATCTGCGATCTTCCGTCGCGGACGCGGGGGCTTCGGCGCCCCGATTGCCACCCCTTGATGGAGTCCACAAAGGTCCCTTCAAGCCATGGGACGTTGGGAAACTTGCCCAACATGGCGCCTCCGCATTCCGCTTATGTGCCCTTCACAACCTTGACTTGATGTTGAAGGTCTTGAGCCACAGCGAAGTGGGGCGGATGCGAGAGGAAGGCCTCACACGCGACGATAAACGCCGAGATGTTGAGGATGAAGTTGGCGCCGGATCGTGGAAATCGGGCCGTAGTAAAACATGAGCCCCGGAAAAATGGATGGGCGGAAAGCCCGATCCAGCGGAGGAAGTGGGGAAGGAAGGCGACCCTCTCATGAGGCTCGGGGGTAGGGATGAGCTGCCCTGGTCGGGCAGCCGATCTGCGATATCGCTGGAAAGGTATCCGGCGTCGCGCAGCTTGGTGATGTCCTCCTCCTTGGTGGTGGAGGCTAACCATTTACCTCCCTCCGGACATATTCGGAGAAGGTCGGCGAGATCTGCGAGCTCGGCGTTGGAGCTTAGTCTTGTGGAGATGGATAAGCAAAGGAGGAAGAAGGCGTGGGTGAGAAGGTGAATCCTTATCCCTTATATATAGGCGGACCGAAAACTATCGTCCCCACCAGCTGGTAAAACTCGCTTATCTCCCAAGCGCCACCATCAATGGCGCGGTTGGGTTACCCACGTCCGTATTGATGAGGATCCGGAATAAGGGAACACGTTCTCTGCCGACAAGGCGTGCCAAGAAACCGCTTAAGCTAAGCGTCTTTGAGGTGGTATGGTAAAAATGATTCAAACAAGGACTTGGTTGTGGTGTGATGTCACACCGCATAATCGTCGGCAGATTGAGCTAGTGTATATTTTATTCTCTCTACGGTGGAATGTGGAAATTATTTTTGCGAGCCGACACTATCACGGTGTTCATGATCTTCTCTGGATTATTCAAGGAGGAACCCGCCTTGCAATGCCGAACATTATGCACGCGGACTTATCGTCATTGAAGACTGGTTCGGGGCTCTTGAGGAGTCTGGACTAGGGGTGTCGGACAGCGGACTATCATTATCCGCCGGACTCCAAGACTACGAAGATAGAAGATTGAAGACTCCAGCTCATGTCCGGATGGTACTTTCCTTGGCGTGGAAGGCAAGCTTGGCAATACGGATATGTAGATCTCCTACCATTGTAACCAACTCTGTGTAACCCTAGCCTCCTCCGGTGTCTATATAAACCGGAGGCCTTTAGTCCGTAGGACACGACATACATTACAACAATCATACCATAGGCTAGCTTCTAGGGTTTAGCCTCCTTGATCTCGTGGTAGATCTACTCTTGTACTACCCACATCATCAATATTAATCAAGCGGGGCGTGGGTTTTACCTCCATCGAGAGGGCCGAACACAGGTAAAAACATCGTGTCCTCGTCTCCTGTTACCATCCGCCTAGGCGCACATTTCGGGACCCCCTACCGAGATCCGCGGTTTGACACCGACACCACCCTTTACATCCTTTGGTAAGAACACATGCAAGATCGAACCCAAAGCTAAGCACTTCTCCCATGGCAAGAAAGATCAATCTAGTAGGCCAAACCAAACTGATAATTCGAAGAGACTTGCAAAGATAACTCAATCATACATCAAAGAATTCAGAGAAGATTCAAATATTATTCATAGATAAACTTGATCATAAACCCACAATTCATCGGATCTCGACAAACACACCTCAAAAAGAGTTTACATCGAATAGATCTCCACAAGAGAGGGGGAGAACATTGTATTGAGATCCAAAAAGAGAGAAGAATCCATCTAGCTAATAACTATGGACCTGTAGGTCTGTGGTAAACTACTCACAACTCATCGGAGGGGCAAGGTTGTTGATGTAGAAGCCTTCCATGGTTGATTCCCCCTCCGGCAGAGTGCCGGCGAAGGCTCCAAGATGAGATCTCATGGATACAGATGGTTACGGCGGTGGAAATTGTTTTTCGTGGTGCTCCTAGATGTTTTCGGGGTACGTAGGTATATATAGGAAGAAGAAGTACGTCGGTGGCCACACGAGGGGCCCACGAGACAGGCGCGCCCTACAGGGGGGGGCGGCCCCCTATCTCCTGGGACCCTCGGGGAGCTTCTTGACTTGCACTCCAACCTCTCTGGATCAGATTTGTTCCAAAAATCACGCTCCCGAAGGTTTTATTCCATTTGGACTCCGTTTGATATTCCTTTTCTTCGAAATACTGAAATAGGCAAAAAAACAGCAGTATGGGCTGGGCCTCCGGTTAGTAGGTTAGTCCCAAAAATGATATAAATGTGTAAAATAAAGCCCATAAACATCTAAAAGGGGTAATATAATAGCATGGAACAATCAAAAATTATAGATACGTTGGAGACGTATCAATACCAAGTACTCCAACAAGTGCCTAGAGCCTATATCATGCATTAGAATTACCTGGGACCTCATAAATTTGACATGCAAGCTCAAGAACAAGGTCACCTATGCAGCAAAAATTTGCAATGAATAAAGCACTAGAACAAAAACTTATTGGACCAATGGAGGAGTCACATACCAAGAAACAATCTCCCAAAGCAGTTTTGTGAATGGAGCTTTGAGCAAGGAGATCGAAAATCGCAGCAAAATGAGCTAGAACTCGTGCTTGAGCTGGATGGGGATTTTTTGGGAGGAAGATGGAGTGTGTGGGTGCAGGAATAAGTGGAGGGGGCTACCGTGGGCCCACGAGACAGGGTGGCGCACCCAGGGGGTGTGGGCGCGCCCTCCACCCTCGTGGTCAGGTGCTTGCCCCCCTGCAGTGTTCTCAGTGTTCTCAGTGTTCTCAGGGGGTGTGGGCGCGCCCTCAACCTCAACCTCAAGTATAATTAGCAAGAATGGTGGAGATTTCAGCTTCCGGTATCTTTCTTTTATTTGTAATGATATCCTTCATATATTTAGCATAAGGATTTAATTTAAGCATATCAGTTAAGCGCATACATAAGAAAATAGGTCTAATCATTTTAGCAAAGCGCTCAAAATCCACATCATCCCTTGTCTTGGATGGTTTAGCAGGAAAGGGCATGGGTTTCTGAACCCATGGTTCTCTTTCTTTACCGTGCTTCCTAGCAACAAAGTCTCTTTTATCATAACGTTGATTTTTTGATTGTGGGTTATCAAGATCAACAGCAGGTTCAACTCTACTTCATTATTTTTGCTAGGTTGAGCACCAACATGAACATTATCATTAACATTATCACCAGGTTCATGTTCATCACCTGATTGTGTTTGAGCATCAGAAATAGAAATATTATTGGGATTCTCAGGTGTGTCTATAACAGGTTCGCTAGAAGCATGCAAAGTCCTATCATTTTTATTTTTCTTCTTTTTAGAAGAACTAGGTGCCTCTGAATTATTTCTCTGAGAATCCTGCTCGATTCTCTTAGGGTGGCCTTCAGGATACAAAGGTTCCTGAGTCATTCTACCAGTTCTAGTAGCCAGTCTAATAGCAATATCATGTTTATTATTTAATTCATCGAGCAAATCACTTTGAGGTTTAAGTACTTGCTCTGCTTGAGCGGTAACCATAGAAGCACATTTGCTAATGAGTTTAAGTTCACCTTTAACTCTAGCCATATAATCACTCAAGCGTCCTATCTCAAAAGCATTATTCTTTAATTCTCTACCAACATAAGCATTAAAAACTTCTTGTCTAGCTAGAAAGTCATCAAATTCATCTAAGCATGGGCTATGAAATATGGTAGAAGGGATTTCAAATTTATCATATCACTACTAGAAAAAGGGCTATATATGGGATTGACACTAATGGCGCACCAGAAAAGTGGTGCGCCATTAGTATATACTAATGGCGCACCACCTTCCGATGCGCCATTAGTGTTGAAAACTACTAATGGCGCTTTTGGCCAAAGGTGCGCCATTAATATCAATTTTTGAACTAGTGCGCTTTGTCCAAACATACTAATGGCGCATCCGCACGGCGCGCCATTGTGGGGACCCGACTCATGAGTCGAGATCGCCGAATGCACGTGTCAGTGATCCCGAGATCAATGCTCACTTGAACACACGAAGCTGAATAACAAGAGTCTTACATCCATACATACCGTCTTACACAAATTATGACCATTATGGTCAAGTCTTACATTATTAAAGCCTTAAGGGCTGAACATCAAATGAAACACAAGCGGCGGAAATCTTGACGATAAGTAGAACCCATGCCATCTGCCTTAACCCTACAGGCATTACGACGAAAGCGTCCTAGTTCGCATGTTAGTCTCCAAAGAACTCTTCTTCGAACTCCGGTTCTTCCATGCCTGGTCAATTAAATAACCAGTGGCAAGCCAATGAGTACTTTGAATGGACTCGCAAGCAACCCATGTTTGGTTCAAGAAGTAACAATGCATGATATAGGTAAATTTTTGCAGAAAGCTAGTTTTGAGTGCAATGACATGTTCAACAACTTGTAAGACATACATCAGGAGAAATCAAGTAACCATGAGAACAGGTTACAGATATCAACATAAATAGAGTGGGCACCAACCCAACTCAATCATGTCAAGCCCTTTGACTTGACCCTAGTCATTTTATCAACACTCACGCACACACACGGTTTGTAAACATGTGGACGTAGCCCAAGAGCGGTTACCCAACTGTCCTTGACCGTGGACACGGCTATTCGAATAGTTTTACACTCTGTAGAGGTTGCACACTGTACCCACAAGATCCGGGGAACTTCCGTGTCATCCACGACCCGCGGTACCTCAAGTACCCGGGGTAAGCACCCGATCACTACCTTTCCCTAGACGACACTAACATGGAGTCCACTCGATTGGTAGTAACCCCCGTTCTTAACATTTCACATCATAAAGTTGTGGAGCCTCGCTCCCATATTTATCACATACCACAAGCACGGGGTACCAACAGTGTGTCCGGTGCTGTAAAGACAGACATGGCCGCCCTACCTGGCACGACCCCGTCTCGAGAGAGAGCACCAACTCTCCCCCGTCACTAGTAGTGCGGGCTCCAAGCTAGTATCGACCTAGGTAATCAATATTGCCCTTTCCCATATAAGGGTAGAGTGGTTGCGCATGTAAGGTTGGAATAGCGGTGCATAACCGACCAATCCGTTTTGAAAACAACACACACACTTGCCTCGGTACACCACTTCGTCATCAAGTGGTTACCCATCTCATCATCTCCCTCGGGCATAAGTGGCACCCGACGGGGTTTTCGAAAAGACTTTTGAGCATACCTTGTCTCCATCACCATGCATGTTCCCGTCCCTTTTTGCGTAGCACTACTTTAGCATCCTACCTACTCCCACCGGCATAACCCTCATAAGAAGGTAGGGTCATGCACAATGCAAGTACCAATGAGGAATTAACGGTGGCAAATCATCAACGTGGGTACCACCTCATCATGATTCCGATGCAACAATAATAAAGAGCTATATGACTTGCAATAAAAAGGGCTTCATAGGTATGGTCAAAGGGCTGCTTGCCTGGCTCAACAAAGTCTTCGGGGTCTTCAAAGTCTTCTGGTCCAACTCCTTCGTCAGCAACACAATCTATCGTCGCAAAATAACAACGAGAAAATAAGGCAAAAATAAAACAGAAAAACCAAAGTGCTCAGAAAAATGTCAACACACTTTTGTAAAATACTAGGCTGAAAACTAAGAAGGGAGGAATCCTTAGTTTTGGATTTGGAGTTATACAAGAGGGGATATGAATTTCCAAACAGAGATTAAACTGCTCAAATTTGAATTTAAATTTGAACAGTACATAAAAGTTGGTTGGATTTGAATGAAAACTCCACCATTAAATAGGTTGCAATATTCTAGGAATTTAGGAATTGGAATTGTTGCATTTGGATTAATATTTAATCTGTGGAATTTTTGGAATAATGATGAAAAAGAAAAAGGGAAAAGTCTTGTGCCCTTGGGCGAGAACAGCCCATGAGGCGTGAGGCCGGCCCAGCCGAGCCAGCGCCTGGCCTGTGTAGCACCCATTTCAAACCCGACGGTCGGGGCCCTTGGTCGAGAGAGAGGGCGCGGAGCGAGGGAGAGGATGACAGTGGGGCCCACCTATCATCACTAACCCATGGACGGGGGTCGCGGTGCTCACCGGCGACGATCACGAGCCACGGCGAGCTCCGGCGAGTCTGAGGATGGCCAGGGGCCGCCGCACATCGGTGGGTGGTGGACATGGCGTGAGGATGCTGGTTCACGGCGGCGAGGTTATGCGGAGGAGCTTGGGAGGCGGTAGCTCGGCCGTTCCAGTAGCTTCTGAGAGGGGAAACGAGGGAAAAGGGTCGAGGATCTGGGGTTCGGATCGAGGCAAAGGAGGAGGGAGGCTTATACCTCGCGAACTCCGGCGAGCCGACCAGGGAAATCGAGCTCGATCTCGAGCTCGGGCGGCTGGAGGCGAACTGGGGTGCGAGGGGAGGTTTGGTGGTGCAGAGGCGAGGTGAGGTGGAAGGGCTCGGTGAGGCCTTTATATAGGCGAACGGCGGTCCACCGTGGGCTCGTGCGCCGGCGGGCTCGTGCTCGTCGCTACGGGCCTCGGGAGGGCGCTGCACCGTGTCTAGGGTACTCGTGGGGGTCGACTACGCCCAGGGGAAGAAGAGAGAGAGGGAGCAGGGGGCCAGAGGCACCGCGTGTGAGCACGCTCAGCAGTGCGCTCAGGCGGCCCTTGTTCGCTAGCGTGGGGCGCGGGAGGAGGAGGAGAGGAGGGGCCGACCAGCGTGGCGTGCAGCATGACGCCGAGGCGCTTGTCAGCGGCTGCTGGGGAGGCCCGAGGTGGCTCAAGGGTGGAGTAAAGAAGGAGGGGGGGCATTGGATGCTCTGGATGGCCACTGGGGTGAGGAGAGAGGTGAGGAAGAGGGAGAAAGGGGCTGTCCAGAGAGAGAAGAGATTTTACCCATCCAACAATTGAGCTGTGGACTTGCCATTATTCTTTGGAGGTGAAAGGGGTCTAGGAGGAGCTGTGGTAAAATTTGAGCTCTCCAAGAATAGTGGAAGGGGTCAAAATAGTGGTTTTTGCAAAATGTCAGAAGGTGTTTGATGCTTGTTTGGTTGAGCAAATGAACGCCAAATGCCATGAGACTCCACTGGGTGAAATGACTTATATAAATATGGCCTTCCACCAATTTGGAGATTATTTGGGCAAAGTTGCAAGTGCAACTTTTGTAAACCCTAGAAATGAGCAGAAATAGACTTCAGTAGATCTAGTTGAGCAAATCACTTCTCCTTGATGCACCACTTGGTGTAGTGGCCTCATTTGGTCATGTGAACATGCTCACAAAAGTTGGGGTCGAGGGGAGAAAGTTGGTAGTACAAACTTGATCAAATTTCATTCTGGTCAGAGAGGGTTTTGGGGCATTTTGGTGAACCAAAATGACTTTAATTGGCATGAGGCTTTGCAAGGTGATCACAATATGCATTTGTGACTTGCTGGATTTTTCTTGGATTTTTTTGAAAATACTTCCTGTAGAAATATTTCAAATCCTTGAAATGGGCAGAAATGGTTTTGGGAGGTTTTGTCCAAAATTTTGATCATGACCATATGTTGAAACTCTTATATATGGAAAATATATGTCCACTGAGTTTCCCTGATTTTTCTCAAATATTTTTGAAACAATAAAATAATTTTTCCCTATGAAAGACCATTTCTGGCCTTAAGAAAAAGCTTTTAAATAAAATAGTGAAATAGCTTTTAAAAATATATTTTTGTGGTTTCTGGGTATCCTATACCTAATAGGTTTCAAATATACCTTTTGAAAGATTTTTCACACCTCAAATCAAGTACTTGCAGTGCAAATCTTAATTCAAGGGTTTTTGGAAAACTAATTTCAGAAAATACATTTTTGGCCAAATTATTTTTGTAAGAAAATACTATATTGCTCTATACACATGGCATGATCATTGGACAGAAGTTTGGGGCAAGGAGATGAAGTATAGAAGGTGGAGTAGTTGACTATTAAGAGCACTTGAAAAACCACATAGAGAAAACCAACTTCAAAATAAAAGCCAAATAATGCAAAAGTTTTTGTTGGTCCAAATTTTCATGCTTTATTAATGCAAATGAAGTGTTACAAAATGTAGGGTGTGACAGACCTACCCCCCTTACAAGAATCTCGTCCCAGAGATTCCTAAACTAGGCTTTAAAGAGATACGGAAATTCGGATCTGAGGTAGTCTTCACGTTCCAAGGTGGTTTCTGCTTCAGTGTGGTTGCTCCACTGGACCTTGAAATACTTGATCTTGCGGCTTCGAGTGCATCGCTCAGCCTCATCCAGAATGCAGATGGGCCTCTCACGGTAGGTCAAATCAGGCTGAAGGTCAATGGCTTGGTGATTGACGTCCTTGTAGAGATCGGGCTTGTCTGGAACTTGGAGACACTTCCGGAGTTGTGATACGTGGAATACGTGGTGCACATCGGATAGCTCAGTGGCAGTTCCAACTGGTAAGCCACTTCTCCTCGTCGTTCAGTGATCTTGAAGGGGCCGATGTATCTTGGTGCAAGCTTTCCTTTGACATGGAAGCGCTGGGTTCCCTTGAGGGGGGTGACCCGGAGATAGACATGGTCTCCAACTCGGAAGGTTATGTCTCTCCGACGTGAGTCAGCGTAACTCTTCTGCCTTGACTTGGCAGTCTTCAAACGTTCTCTGACAAGCTGGACTTGCTCTTCTGCTTCACGGAGGATATCGGGCCCAAAGACGAGTCCTTCTCCGGTCTCTGACCAGTTGAGGGGTGTGCGGCACTTCCGTCCGTATAACACCTCAAATGGAGCCATCTGAAGGCTTGACTGGTAACTGTTGTTGTAGGAGAACTCCGCAAAAGGGAGGCAATCTTCCCACTTAGCTCCATATGCTAAGACACAGGCTCGGAGCATGTCTTCGAGTATCTGATTCACTCGTTCTGTCTGACCTCCAGTCTGTGGGTGGAAAGCAGTGCTGAAGGACAACTTGGTCCCCATGGCCTCTTGGAACTTCTTCCAGAACCTTGAGGTAAACTGGGTTCCTCGATCTGACACAATCTCCTTGGGAACACCATGAAGGCTTACGATTCTGTTGATGTAGAGGCTGGCTAGCTGGTTTCCCTTGTAAGTTGTTTTGACCGGAATGAAATGGGCTACTTTGGTCAAATGGTCGACTATGACCCAGATGGAGTCATGTCCCTTATTTGATCTAGGTAATCCAGTGATGAAGTCCATTCCGACTTTATCCCATTTCCACTCGGGAACCTTGAGTGGTTGGAGCAATCCAGCGGGTCGCTGATATTCAGCCTTGACTCTTTGGCATACATCACACTTTGCAACATAGGTGGCAATCTCCCTTTTCATCCCGTGCCACCAAAATCTTTCCTTCAGGTCTTGATACATCTTGGTTCCTCTAGGATGGATGGATTACGGGGTGTCGTGATCTTCTTGCAAGATCAGATTCTTGAGCTCAACCTTGTTGGGCACGCAAATGCGATTCCCAAACCACACAATTCCTTCCTCATCCTCTGAGAATCCTGGGGCTTTGCCTGCCTTGATCTTCCTCTTGATGCCTTCAATAGATTCGTGTCCCTTCTGAGCTTCCTTAATATCATCCATCAAGGTAGGCCTAACTTTGAGGTTGGCCAAGAATCCTGGTGCAACCAGTTCCAACCCGAAGCTTTCAAGTTCTTCATACAGGGCGGGTAGCTTGTCCTTAAGCATAGCATTCAAGGAACAAGCCTTCACCTTAATGCATCTGCTACCACATTAGCCTTCCTGGGTGGTATTGAACACGAGGTCATAATCCTTGATCAACTCTAGCCATCTTCTTTGCCTCATGTTCAATTCCTTTTGAGTGAAAATATACTTCAGACTTTTGTGATCCGTGTATATCTCACACCGCTTCCCTAAGACGTAATGTCGCCACGTCTTCAGGGCATGAACCACTGCTGCTAACTCAAGATCATGAGTAGCATAGTTCTGTTCATGAGGCCGTAGTTGCCTTGAAAGGTAAGCTACGACTCCGCCTTCTTACATCAGAACACCTCCCAGTCCGGTTCTTGACGCATCACAATATATCACAAACTCCTTATGTATATCTGGTGTGGCCAAAACTGGGGCGGTGGTCAGTCTCTTCTTCAGCTCCTGGAAGCTCTCTTTGCACTTCGGCGTCCATTCAAACTTCTTGTCCTTCTTCAAGAGCTGAGTCATGGGCCGGGCAATGCTTGAGAATCCTTCAACGAACTTGCGGTAATATCCCGCGAGTCCGAGGAAGCTTCTGACTTCCTTCACATTGCTTGGGGATTGCCATTCAGTCACTTCCTCAATCTTAGCGGGATCGACTGACAATCCTTCTTCGGTCAAAACATGACCCAAGAATCCAACTTCACGCAGCCAAAATTCACACTTACTGAACTTGGCATACAGTTGGTGCTCTCGAAGCTTGTCTAGGGCCATCCTCAAGTGTTTCTCGTGCTCTTCTTCCGTCTTCGAGAAGACAAGAATGTCATCAATGAAGACAACAACAAACTTGTCCAAATATTCCATGAAGACCTTATTCATGAGATACATGAAGTAAGCCGGGGCATTGGTCAATCCAAAGGACATGACCGTGCACTCATACAGGCCATATCTGGTTACAAATGCCGTCTTCGGAATATCTTGGGGTCTGATCTTTAGCTGGTAGTACCCAGATCTGAGGTCAATCTTGGAGAACACCTTGGCCCCGTTGAGTTGATCAAACAGATCTTCCATCTTGGGAAGTGGATACTTGTTCTTGATTGTAACTTCATTGAGGGAGCGGTAGTCAATGCCCAAGCGGATGGTACCGTTCTTCTTTGCCACAAACAGAACAGGCGACCCCTAGGGGGAGGCACTAGGACGGATAAATCCCTTCCTCAACTGCTCTTCCAGTTGCTTCTTCAACTCTGCTAACTCCTCTGATCCCATTCTATAAGGCTTCTTATAGATGTGTCCTGCTCCGGGCATGAGCACGATGATGAACTCAATGTCTCGGTCAGGAGGCATTCTCGGTAGCTCATCAGGAAAAACATCGGGGTATTCGCATACTACCGGCACTTGCTCCAATCCAACTTCAGTCAGACAATTGACTTGGTTGTCTTGAGCAGAGGAGGGGTTGGAGGCAAATTTAACTTCGACTCCTTGGTCATTGGTCACAGTGACAGTCCGGTTGGCGCAATCTATCAAGCCTTGGTGCTTGATGAGCCAGTTCATTCCTAAGATCACATCCAAGTCTTGTGATCCTAAGATGATAAGGTCTGCTAGGAAGTCTACCCCGTTAATGACAATCCCGACTCCTTTACATCCCATCTTGGCTCTCATCTCTACTCCGGGAGTTTGTACCACCATAGGGTTATACAGGAATGTAGGGGTCATGCCACTTTTTAATAAAAACTTTAGGCTGACAAATGAATGCGTGGCTCCAGAATCAAACAAGACAGTTGCAGGTGCTGAATTGACAAGGAACGTACCCAGCACGACGTCCGGGTCTTCCTGGGCTTCTTCTGCAGTGACATGATTCACACGACCCTTGCCGTTGTTAGGCAGGTTGCGGGGAGCTTGGTTCCTTGGTGGCATTCCACGGCCTTGTCCTGGGTTCTGCGCATTGGGGCGCGGGGCGTCAGGCTTCTTGTTGGGGCAATTCTTGGAGTAATGCCCTGGCTGTCCACATCCGAAGCAAGTGACTTGGTTGGGGTTGCTGCTCCTGCCAGCATTGTTATTGGGGTTGTTGTAAGCTGGCCTGGGGTTGGCATACTGCTGAGGTGGATAGCTGGCGCTGGGTGCAGGAGCTCGCGGCTGCTGATAGGTTGGCTTGACCGGGGCTGGCTGCCACGGGTGAGGCTTCTGGTTGCTAGAGCTACCCTTGCTGATCATCTTGCGCTTACGGGTATCATCCAAAGCACGTTGCTTGTCCTCAAGCATGAGTGCCTTGTTCACCAGATCAGGAAAGTCGGGCAGTCACACACAACAAGCGAGTACTGCAGAGTCTGGTTAAGGCCTTCCATGAAGCGCTCCTTTTGGCAGCATCGGTCTTGACATCCTCGAGCATACCTTGAGAGAACACTGAAATTCTGCATGTACTCCTTGACAGTGCTACTTCCTTGCTTCAGGGCTCGGAACTCGCGCTTCTTGATGGCCATGATTCTAGAAGGAATGTGGGCCTTGCGAATTCTGCCTTGAAGTCATTCAAGTGATGTTTTTCTCAGCATGCATGGCCTTGAATCCATCCCACCAAGCTCTGGCGGTTCCCGAGAGCGATGGGCGGCATATGCCACCCTCTCACGGTCTTGATTGCAGCCGACTAGGTCCACAAGTCCTCGATGGTGCGGACCCGATCGTGCGCATCCGAGGTTCAGCGATCTCGATGAAGGTGGGTGGTGCATGCTTCTTGAACTCCACCAACGTGGACCGTCCATTGCCGTGTCCGCCGGTGGCGATTGACAACTTGAGCAATCACCTGGAGGGCTGCAGTGTTGGCTTGGCGTTCCTCTCGGAAGGCTTGGAGAAGCTGAGCCATGTCCATGATTGGAGGAGGTGGTGGGGGTGGAGTCTGTCCTTGGGCTTGGTCCTGGCTGACTCCTCCTTCAGCAGAACCTCCGGCATCTTGCTGCTGGGTAGAGGTACCAGTACATGTTACAACAGGCATCCTGTCGGAGTGGTCAAGGTCTCATGATTGGGAAAAGATGGGAAAGCAATATAGATGGGACGCCTAGTAAGGGGGTTGGTATGACACTAATTGTTTTCATGCAAGGGCCAAAAGGGCCAAACACATTCATTAAAATCCAAATGGGTGATGTAGTCGTTTACAAGTTCCCGAAGGAAAACACGACGTACATCAAACACAACAAAAGCAAACACAACACTACATGGTTTCATATGAACCATTACAAGGACTCGATTTCGCATAGGGGTACACAACCTATCCTACCGTAGGGTTTACTAACGGGCATATCCGAGGTGCGAATGATGCCTAAGTGGTGGAATGCTCGGTCGCGTAGTCTGGCTCTTCTGGGTCTTCCTCCTCATCGTCAGTAGCATGGCTTCCTTCATTGCTTGAAGGGGTAGGGGAGTGGAGGAGCTCAACACGGCGTTGCTTTGCTGGTGGGGTGAAGAGCTTGCGGTAATCCCTTGCGCTCATGCAGTGTTGCTGTGGTGGTTCACCATCCTTTGGGGGTCTTCCGCCTCTGTATGCAATTGCGGGTTGTCCAGGGGAGCACCTTCCTTCTTGATCCTATCCGTCTTCTCTTGTGCTTGGCGAAGAAGTGCCTTGGTCTCATGAAGTTCCTTTCGGAGTTCCATTGATTCCGTGGCCAAGTGTTGTGCCAAACTATCGGCACAAAGGCTGAAATAGGTGCGGAATCGGTGGAAGTCCTTCTTCTAATGGTGGAGCTGGTGCCTTTGCTCTCATCGTCACCTTCCTTCCGATAAGGCAAGAAGCGGGTTGCCAACTCGCCCGCCATCTCGGAAGAAGGTCTCGAGGCGGTGAGTGCCTTGAGGGTTGCCGTCTCGACGGCAAGAACTAGTGTTGCCATCTGGGGTCCCTCAAAGAACCAGCTTGTTGGAGAGTCCTTGGCCTTCACGATCACTTCCACATGATACTCTGTCTCGGTGTCATTGATCCAATGCTCATGGTAGGTGAAAATGGGGGCTCGATGGTACTGGCACTTCTTGAGGCTATCCTCGAGAAGCACGGGAAATCCGGTGGTCAGGAAGTCTTCGGGTACGACAGCCATCTACAAATGTTGAATGGGAGAGGTCAATAAGGGAAATGTATCTTGGGTTGGGTATGCTTCAGAAAAGAAGAGAAGTTTAGATGGTCTCAAGCTAACTAACGTCCATGCTAACTAAGGCTTCCTACAGTCAGGATGGCTCTGATACCAGCTCTGTGGGGACCCCGACTCATGAGTCGAGATCGCCGAATGCTGCGTGTCACAAGGATCCCAGAGATCAATGCTCACTGAACACCACGTAAGCTGAATAACAAGAGTCTTACATCCATACATACCGTCTTACACAAATTATGACCATTATGGTCAAGTCTTACATTATTAAAGCCTTAAGGGCTGAACATCAAATGAAACACAAGCGGCGGAAATCTTGACGATAAGTAGAACCCATGCCATCTGCCTTAACCCTACGGGCATTACACCGGAAAGCGTCCTAGTTCGCATGTTCGTATCCAAAGAACTCTTCTTCGAACTCCGGTTCTTCCTTGCCTGGTCAATTAAATAACCAGTGGAAAGCCAATGAGTACTTTGAATGTACTCACAAGCAACCCATGTTTGGTTCAAGAAGTTACAATGCATGATATAGGTAAATTTTTGCAGAAAGCTAGATTTGAGTGCAATGACATGTTCAACAACTTGTAAGACATACATCAGGAGAAATCAAGTAACCATGAGAACAGGTTACAGATATCAACATAAATAGAGTGGGCACCAACCCAACTCAATCATGTCAAGTCCTTTGACTTGACCCTAGTCATTTTATCAACAATCACGCACACACACGGTTTGTAAACATGTGGACGTAGCCCAAGAGCGGTTACCCAACTGTCCTTGACCGTGGACACGGCTATTCGAATAGTTTTACACTCTGCAGAGGTTGCACACTGTACCCACAAGATCCGGGGAACTTCCGTGTCATCCACGACTCGCGGTACCTCAAGTACCCGGGGTAAGCACCCGATCACTACCTTTCCCTAGACGACACTAACATGGAGTCCACTCCATTAGTAGTAACCCCGTGCTAACATTTCACATCATAAAGTTGTGGAGCCTCGCTCCCATATTCATCACATACCACAAGCACGGGTACCAGCGGTGTGTCCGGTCTTTGTAAAATGACATGGCCGCCCTACAGGCACGACCCGTCCCGAGAGAGAGCACCAACTCTCCCCGTCACTAATAATCGGGCTCCAAGCTAGTATCGACCTAGGTAATCAATAATGCCCTTTCCCATATAAGGGTAGAGTGGTTGCGCATGTAAGGTTGGAATAACGGTCGCAACTTCGACCAATCCGTTTTCGAAAACACACACACACTGGCCTTGGTACACCACTTCGTCATCAAGTGGTTACCCATCTCATCATCTCCCTTGGGCATAAGTGGCACCCGACGGGGTTTTCGAAAAGACTTTTGAGAATACCTTGTCTCCATCACCATGCATGTTCCCGTCCCTTTTTGCGTAGCACTACTTTAGCATCCTACCTACTCCCACCGGCATAACCCTCATAAGAAGGTAGGGTCATGCACAATGCAAGTATCAATGAGGAATTAACGGTGGCAAACCATCAACGTGGGTACCACCTCATCATGCTTCCGATGCAACAATAATAAAGAGCTATATGACTTGCAATAAAAAGGGCTTCATAGGTATGGTCAAAGGGCTGCTTGCCTGGCTCAACAAAGTCTTCGAGGTCTTCAAAGTCTTACGGTCCAACTCCTTCGTCGACAGCGCAATCTATAAATCGCAAAATAACAACAAGAAAATAAGGCAAAATAAAACAGAAAAACCAAAGTGCTCGTAAAAATGTCAACACACTTTTGTAAAATACTAGGCTGAAAACTAAGAAGGAGGAATCCTTAGTTTTGGATTTGGAGTTATACAAGAGGGATATGAATTTCAAACAGAGATTAAACTGCTCAAATTTGAATTTAAATTTGAACAGTACATAAAAGTTAGTTGGATTTGAATGAAAGCTGCACCATTAAATAGCTTGCAATATTCTAGGAATTTAGGAATTGGAATTGTTGCATTTGGATTAATATTTAATCTGTGGAATTTTTGGAATAATGATGAAAAAGAAAAAGGGAAAAGTCTTGTGCCATGGGCTGTAATAGCCAGAGGCAGCAGAGCCCAGCCAGTGAGCCGCCCAGCCGAGCAGCCAAGCAGCGCCAAGGCAAGTGCCACCACCATTTCAAACCTGACGGCCGGGGCCCGCAGGTCAGAGAGAGAGAGGGGCGCGGGAACGAGGGAGAGGATGACAGGCGGGGCCCACCTGTCATCACTAACCCGTGGACAGGGGGGTCGCGGTGCTCACCGGCGACGATGCAGGCCACGGCGAGCTCCGGCGAGTTCGGGGATGGCTTCAGGGGGCCGCCGCACGTCTGTGGGTGGTGGACTTGGCCCTCGGGGATGCCTGGTTCGCCGGCGACGAGGTTCGCGGCGGAGGAGCTTCGGGAGGCGGTAGCTCGGCCGTTCAGCAGCTACTGAGAGGGAAACGAGGGAAAAGGGTCGAGGGATCAGGGGTTCGGATCGAGGCAAAGGAGGAGCGGGGGAGGCTTATACCTCGCGAACTCCAGCGAGCCGACGCGGCGGAGCTCGAGCTCGATCTCGAGCTCGGGCGGCTTTGGAGGCGAACTGGGGGTGCAGGGGGAGGTTTTGGTGGTGCAGAGGCGGGGTGAGGTGGAAGGGCTCGGGGAGGCCTTTATATAGGCGAACAGCGGTCCACCGTGGGCTCGTGCGCCGGCGGGCTCGTGCTCATCGCTACGGGCCTCGGGAGGGCGCTGCACCGTGTCTAGGGGACTCGTGGGTGTTGACTACGCCCAGGGGAAGAAGAGAGAGAGGGAGCAGGGGGGCACAGGCACCGCGCGTGTGAGCAAGCTCACTGGTGCGCTCGGGCGGCCCTTGTTCGCTAGCGCGGAGGCGCGGGGAGGAGGAGAGAGGAGGGGGCCGACCGCATAGCGTGCCGCGGACGCCGAGGCGCATGTCAGCGCTACTGGGAGGCCCGAGGTGGCGGAGCTGCTGGCGGGGGCGGCTACTGTCTTGGGAGTGCATGGCAGGCCTCAGAGCGCCTAAATGGCGGCATGGCATTTTCTATGCCTTGTGGTAGCGACAACCGTGTCCAATAGCTCAAGGGTGGAGTAAAGAAGGAGGGAGGCATTGGATGCTCTGGATGGCCACCGGGGTGAGGAGAGAGGTGAGGAAGAGGGAGAAAGGGGCTGTCGGAGAGAGAAAGAGATTTTACCCATCCAACAATTGAGCTGCGGACTTGCCATTGTTACTGGAGGTGAAAAGGGTCTAGGAGGAGCTGTGGTAAAAATTTGAGCTCTCCAAGAATAGTGGAAGGGGTCCAAATAGTGGTTTTTGCAAAATGTCAGAAGGTGTTTGATGCTTGTTTGGTTGAGCAAATGAACTCCAAATACCATGAGACTCCACAGGGTGAAATGACTCATATAAATATGGCCTTCCACCAATTTGGAGATTATTTGGGCAAATTTGCCAATGCAACTTTTGTAAACCCTAGAAATGAGCAGAAATAGACTTCAGTAGATCTAGTTGAGCAAATCACTTCTCCTTGATGCACCACTTGGTGTAGTGGCCTCATTTGGTCATGTGAACATGCTCACAAAAGTTGGGGTCAAGGGGAGAAAGTTGGTAGTACAAACTTGATCAAATTTCATTCTGGTCAGAGAGGGTTTTGGGGCAATTTGGTGAACCAAAATGACTTTAATTGTCATGAGGCTTTGCAAGGTGATCACAATATGCATTTGTGACTTGCTGGATTTTTCTTGGATTTTTTTTGAAAATACTTCCTGTAGAAATATTTCAAATCCTTGAAATGGGCAGAAATGGTTTTGGGAGGTTTTGTCCAAAATTTTGATCATGACCATATGTTGAAACTCTTATATATGGAAAATATATGTCCACTGAGTTTCCCTGATTTTTCTCAAATATTTTTGAAACAATAAAATAATTTTCCCTATGAAAGACCATTTCTGGCCTTAAGAAAAAGCTTTTTAATAAAATAGTAAAATAGCTTTTAAAAATATATTTTTGTGCTTTCTGGGTATCCTATACCTAATAGGTTTCAAATATACCTTTTGAAAGATTTTTCACACCTCAAATCAAGTACTTGCAGTGCAAATCTTAATTCAAGGGTTTTTGGAAAACTAATTTCAGAAAATACATTTTTGGCCAAATTATTTTTGTAAGAAAATACTATATTGCTCTATACACATGGCATGATCATTGGACAGAAGTTTGGGGCAAGGAGATGAAGTATAGAAGGTGGAGTAGTTGACTATTAAGAGCACTTGAAAAACCACATAGAGAAAACCAACTTCAAAATAAAAGCCAAATAATGCAAAAGTTTTGGTTGGTCCAAATTTTCATGCTTTATTAATGCAAATGAAGTGTTACAAAATGAAGGGTGTGACAGCCATTACTAGTTGTAACTAGTAATGGCGCACCTGTCGGAAAGTGCGCCACTAATGTTGTTTTTTTTATTATATTTTTTATTCCTATTTTTGCAAAACTACTAATGGCGCCTTTGCTACACAAAGATCGCCATTACTAGTTTAAACTAGTAATGGCGCCTTGTGTAGCAATCGCCATTAGTATATTTTTTTTTGCAAAACTACTAATGGGGCACCACCAGAAGGTGCGCCATTAGTAACCTGGATTACTAATGGCGCATTTATGGTTGGTGCGCCATTAGTAAGTGGGCAGTAACAAGATATTTTGGACAGCCTCACCTACCTACACTCACTTTCTCCCCACTTCATTCTCTCCACCGCCTCCTCCTTGTCTCAGGTGCCTCCTCTTTTTCACCTCATTTCCACCATAGATTCATTCAAATTAAGTGGTTAAATTACCTTGTTTTCATAGGTAAGTAAGGGGGAAGCTATATTTATGTTGTTCTCCCTACAACAATGTGCACATGCACTTTTTATGGCCTAGCTAGATCTATGTATGTTCGTGGTGTTGCATATGTTTGTGGTGTTGCATATGTGTTTGTGTTTGGAGGTGTCTTGGTATTTGAAATGCGATAGTTGCCAATATTTTGCGGAATGTTGATTCATTTCCGTTTAATGAAATTTTGGCATTAAGCATTCTTTTGGTCCTATTTTTAGGAAAGTCATGCCAAATTTTTCTTAGTTCTAAAATATCGTTTTGCTCTACCCCGCAAGCGACCATGGTCTGCACGATGACCGAAGGCATCGTGAATAGGTTTTTGAGGTCCACGAAGGCCAAGATGCTTCAAAAGAACGAGACGGAGATAAGATGTCCGTGTTGAAGATGCAAGCTAAAGAGCCTTATTGCGGACCCGGATTCCGGGTAGGTGCAGGACCACCTGCTCTTGCGTGGTTTCATGGATGGCTATCGGTGGCAAGGTGATGAAGATGACTACGAAGTCGTCCATGGGGGCCGGGCAAGAAATGAGGAAGGGCAGCAAGACAACCACCGCGGCTCGGGCGGGCGAGAAGACGAAGAATCCCGGAGATGATCACGACGGTGATGTTGTACACGATCATCATGTAGAAGATGCAGGACATGATGATGAGGAAGATCTTGGAGCGGGCAGCGGGCATGATCATGAAGATGATGATGCGGCGGAGCGACGACGCTGGACCATCGATGGGCTGGGTGCAGGACCCTCATATTCAAGAG
Source organism: Aegilops speltoides (assembly GCA_021437245.1). Lineage (NCBI taxonomy): Eukaryota > Viridiplantae > Streptophyta > Magnoliopsida > Poales > Poaceae > Aegilops > Aegilops speltoides. The sequence continues at coordinate 461,855,290 of CM038147.1, read as the reverse complement.
CTGCTTCTCAAGCGGACGGATAACGCAAGAGCTGCCGCCGAGAAAGCCAAGATGGATCAACTTGAGTTAGACGCGGTTACTCCATTGTATGAAGGATGCAGGCCGAGGATACCCTTTGAAAGTAACGGTCATGGCTCTAGAGATGAAGGTAAAACACAAAATGACCGGCGCGTATGCTTCGACGAGAACATGTCATTCGCACGAACGTCTTCCCAAGGGGAACAAGTGCCCGACCAGTTTCGAGGAGGCGAAGAAAATCGTGTGTCATCTGGATTTATCGCACGTGAAATACCATGTGTGCATGAACAATTGCATCATTTATCGGGACGAGCATGCAGAGTCTACCATATGTCCGGTGTGCGGCGTCACTCTATACAAGAAGAGGAAGAAAGCTCCTCGAAAAGTGGTGTGGTACTTTCCGATCACTCCACGTCTGCAGCGGTATTTCACGGACCCTAAGGTAGCAAAGCTCCTGCATTAGCACATGGATAGGGAGGAGAAGAAGCGAGAAGATGACGCAAATGATCCGGAGATAGATAAAAAGACAAGATCTTTGAGTCACCCTAAGGATGCGAGCGGTGTAAGCGTTGAACTTCAAGACCGAATTTGGGAGCGATCCAAGGAACATCGTCTTTGAGCACGAGCACCGATGGAGTCAATCCGTTTGGCAGCCAGAGAAGCACACATAGCACTGGCCTGTGTTTGTGTGGATGTACAACCTTCCCCCTGGTTGTGCATGAAGAGGAAGTACATTCACATGAGTATGCTAATTGAAGGGCGAAATAACCGAGGAACGACATCAATCAGATCTGGGGCTGCTGAAAGAGGATCTTGACCGCTGTGGAAAACGCCACCAATAGGTGGGGCGCCGCAGAAAGAATATTTCCCTATGAGAGCCGCCTTGCTCACGACGGTGCACGACTATCTCGGTTACGGATATCTCGCGGGGCAGGTAGTCCACGGCTTTTCTTGATGCGTAAGGTGCATGGATGACACAACGTATCGCCAGCTAGATAGAGATCCCGGGTCTTCGAAAACCGTGTTCACGGGACATCGAAGGTGGCTTCGCGATGATGACCCGTGGAGGAAACACAAGGATCTGTTCGATGGTGAAACCGAACCCCGAAAACGCCCGTGTACGAGGAGCGGCGAGGAAATAGACAAGCTGTTGAAAAATTGGAAAGACTGCCCACTGCCGGGTAAGAAGCAAAAGGCGCCAAAGCCGGGAAAGAAGCGAAAGGCGCTAGAGCCGCTGCTGAAGGTATGGAAAACAAGGTCTATTTTCTGGGACTTGCCGTACTGGAAGATCCACCGTGTGCCTCACAGCCTTGATGTCATGCATATCACGAAGAACGTGTGCGAGAGTCTGCTTGGTACCCTGCTCAACATGCCAGAGAGGACCAAAGATGGGCCGAAAGCAAGGGCAGACTTGAAATCAATGGGCATCAGGCAGGAGCTTCACGCTAATGATGATGATGATGATGATGATGATGACGATGATGATGAGGCAAAGCAGGACACAGAAAGTCGTCGCCAAGGCAAAAAGGCGAAGAAGACCGGAAATGACTACCCTCCCGTGTGCTTCACTCTAAGTCAGGAGGAGATCGAGCAGTTTTTCACCTGCCTCCTAGGAGTAAAACTTCCTTCTGATTCTGCTGGGAAGATAAGCGATACCTAGACCCGCGAAGCGAAGTTCATGGGATGAAGTGTCACGACATCACGTGCTGATGACGCAGATACTTCGAGTTGCAATCCGATGCGATCATGGGCGCGCCGTCCGTGAAACGCTATTTGGCCTATGCAACTTTTTCGACGTCATCTCTCGGAAGTCGATTGGCGTGAGGCAACTCGAAGGCTATAGGAAGAGATCGTGGTGATACTATGCGAGCTTGAGATGTACTTCCGCCGCATTCTTGACGTTATGGTGCATCTGCTGGTCCATATAGTGGAGGATATCATCCAACTCGGGCGGCGTTCCTGCACAAAGCATGATGTCGTTCGAAAGGATGAATGGTGTCATCAAAGGATATGTTAGCAACATGTCATGTCCAGAGGAAAGTATAGCGGGGCTTTTCGACCAAGAGTGCATCTCCTTGCATTTAATTATCTAGGCATCGAGAACCCGTTGGTCGCCCGTCAGCAGCACCTCGGCGGGCTCATTGGATGGGGTCACCGTGAGGGTCGCCGCGAAATGCATGTCGACTTAGAGGGTCGACTCGCCGACTTTGAAAGAGCAAACCTAGTTGCGCTACAACACGTAGACGTGGTCGATCCTTGGGTGGTAGAGCACAAAACCTTTATTAAGAAGACGTACAATGACCGGGGCCAATAGAGGACGGACGGAGATATAATCAAAGAGCACAACTCATGTTTCACACATTCGTTCAAGAAGAAGCTTCTGTCGTACCCTTTACATGAGGATTCTTCTGCGGAAGAACAACTCATATTCGTCTTGTCACAGGGCGCCGAGCACAACCTGATGACCTATGAGGCGTACGATATCAACGGCCACACATTCTACACCGAGGCCAAGGACATGAAGAGCGATGGTTATCAGAACTCCGGGGTAACGATGGAATCCTACACCGTAACGACAAGGACAGATACTACAGAAGGATCGAGGAGATCTAGGAGCTGAGCTACGCTGGAGAGAAGGTCCCGATGTTCCGTGTCGATGGGCGGTGAGCGTCCTAAAAGAAGACCGGTATTTCACCACCATGGTTATACCCGGCCAAATCCAAGACCATGCGGCATAAGCGTCACCGAAAAAATGAGCCATGGTACTGGCTTCCCAAGTGGACCAATGCTTCTTCATTACCGACCCGTCAAAGCCCGGTCGTGTTGTCGTGAGGAGAGGCAAAAGGAAGATCATCGGAATGGATGGAGTAGCCAATGAGCAAGACTTCGACAAATGCGGCGACCGAGGATCGAACGTGGCGACGATGATGAAGTAGCAGCATACACCACAAGAAGAAGCAGGACCACCCTACCTAAAGGCGTCTGCTCCACGTAAGAACTCCATTTGCGAAAAAGAAGGGCAAGAAGATTGTGAACAGATAGCTAGCTAAGATCGATTGTATTTAAATCGTAGCCTTCATTTCTCGATTGTATTTCATGGGCACTTTTGAACTATCATGAATATTTTTAAATTTCATGGACACTCGATCTCGATACCCCTCCATCTCGATCGCTATCCCACCTCGCCAGATCCGGTCCCCCGCCCGAGCACCCCAGTCCACCGCCACCGCCACACCCCCGCACCTCGATTCCCCTACTCAACCGCCCACCCCCCCCCCTGCACCCCTCCCTACTCAAGCTGCCTTGCCGACCCCCGCACCCGCGCACCTCCCCGCTCCACCGGCATTACTGTTTGATGATAGTTTTCAAAAAATTATTACTGTCTTATAAAAAAATATTACTGTTATGATTTAAACAAGTTTGAACATATTTAAACACAAATAAGTATCAAACAACATTTTAAATGCATAAAAAAATTGTGGAGGCTGGGAATCGAACCCAGGACCTCCTGGTGTGAGAACTAGCTATTGACCAGTCGAGCTAGTAGAGGGAACTTGGTGTGGATCAGGTCAGGTGTAAGATAACCTGTTGGCTCGAGCAGAAATAAAAAAAATACTAATGGCGCACCAGGTTGAGGTGCGCCATTAGTATGGATGTACTTATGGCGCACCGAGGGGTGGTGCGCCATTAGTATTGTGCCGCCCCATCGATATTTCCTCCCGGCGCCCAAACCTATCTCTCCCTCGCCCTCGCCCTCGATCCCTTCCCTCTCCTCTCCGACGCTTGCTGCCTTACCCTCGACGCCTTTGACGCGCCGCTGCCCGACGCCCGATACGCGGACGCCGCCCTCTCCTCTCCCGATGCCGCCACCCCGCCGCCTCGTCGTCCTCGTCTCCGCCCGATGCCCGGCGCCGGACGCCCCCTCCTCTCCCGACGCCGTCGCCCCGCCGCCTCGTCGTCCTCGTCTCCGCCCCGATGCCCCGACGCCGCGACGCCGCCCTCTCCTCTCCCGACGCCGCCGCCCCGCCGCCCCACCTCCCCTCCGATCTTATTTTGTTGGTAAGCCACGGTGCGACCTGTTCAATTCTTTCTTGATTTTGAAAGTCACTTTGCATGAATTGGAACAAATCTGCCTGTCTAATACCTGTTGGAATTTGGTTATTGGATATCCATTATAGCCTGGCTATATGTAACTTATAGGTCATCCAAATGATGCATTGATGCTGTGATACATGACTTGTGCCTAATGGTCTGGTTGTAGGGTATCCATTTTCTGCTTGATAAAAGAATTTGCACTGTTACTTGATTTTTAACCAAGCTGCTATTGTGCACCAGTGTGCTAGTTTATCTAGTTTTGTTGTTCTGGTCCACTCCATGTCAATTGTATAAACTGGTCTGCAGCTGAATCAAATATGCATAACTTGGGGTTTGAACTAACAAGAATGAATGGCAGTTTAGTACTGATCTTTCTAGTTTATACCTGCCCAGGTTCTTTCATGCCATATGCAGCACTAATTGCCATGTTGCTCTGCTGTACAACTTGTAGTTTCACTAAGGCTGATATTTATGTCTTGGTTTTGAATGTCCATCTTTTGCATGCATGGAACAAATAAGCCTGCCATGTTGTAGTATGTCACTATGAATACCTACTGCTTGTTAGAATTTGGTTTCTATTCAAATGTGTGTAGTATCAGATTAGAAATAATGATTCATTTCTCCATAATACTTGACAGTTGATTTGTCAGCATGCTATCTTCATTGTAAGTTTTCCTATCAGCTTGTGTATACTAATGTTGTATGCACAATATTTCTGATCCATCTCCTTGAGATGTGATATTCACTGTCGGTAGTTGTAATAATCAAATATGAGTTTGTCATTATGCCTTGACTTAGCACCGATCAAGAGTAAATGGTCAGGTGCCCTAAAACTAGAGTAGACATCTCTTTGTCATTTGGACACTGAGCAGGAGTTGCCCCAAAAGTTTAGTCTACTCATCTTCACCATCCCTTGTGAACTTGTTTGGTTGTTTTGTGTGCATGGAACATTCAAATATCTTACCCTCTTTGGACAACTTGACTTCGTTGGTGTTGGTCATCTTTGTCTTTCTCTAGACTGTTGGCAACATGTTTGGTTATTTTTGTTTTTGATGTACTAATTACGTAATTTGCATGGAGCTATGCCAGTTGATAAAAATATCTTAGCCTCTTAGGACAACTGACTTTGTTGATGTTGGTCACACATGTCTTTATTTAGACTGTTTATATGGGGCTCCTGATTTTATCATGAAGAAAGAATAGATAGTGTGGGTCCGACCTTGTTTAATTTCTGCAATTCTTGTATATGATATTCTTTGGTGTGTATTGCATTCTCATCGTGGTTTTGATCACGTAAAAAAAGAAGGAAAGGGCGATCAAGTACCTACTGCAATGCATGTAAGTATTTGCCCACTTTGCGTATGGAAGCCAAAGCTAAAGAGAAGAAGCCACGTGGAAGGTGATTCTTGGTTATGTTTTTAAAGCAATCCTTGGTTATGTTAGTGCCACTATATAGTACTTGGAGATGTTGTGGTGGTTCACTTGGGGGTATGTGTAGCAGTTAGCAAAAATAGAGGACTAAAGTGCTCTGTTTGTCCAAAATGTTGAATGATACTGCTTGGAGATGCATATATTGTTTCACCTCTTCACATGCCAATGTATTTTCCATGTTGTGATGGAGGCCTTTTTGCTTTGTCCACCGAGAGGTTTTGAGTTTGCTGGAATGTCGATTAACTTCCGTTCCAAAAATTGGGGTACTCCATATGTCCTATTTTCAGCAAAGGTCATGCTGAAATTTTCCGTGAATTTTAGCATGACTTTGCTAAAATAGGACATATAAATACTTGTGACTAATGATGAAAGCTTAGGCTTTTAGGGTGCCTCGGCGTTGAAAAACCCTCAATGATAAAAGCTTAGCTTTTAGGATGCCTCGGTGTCGACAAACCCTAAACAATAACCAACTTTTGACCAAACTTTGTTCCTATTTAGAGAAAACATGGCCAACAACGATGAGGCCGGGGTTCAAGGCAAGGCATTCAGGAGCTGTCCCAGAGATGGAGGACCAACCTCGGTTGTATGAGGACGCTGCCTTCCCCACCGATCCCGAGACCACCGATGGTACCGCTGAGGATGACCCACCGATGCCACCACCGATGGTGCCGCCGAGGATGCCACCATCGATGATGGCGGCGCGCGCGACGATGGCAGCCAACCGAAGAGGCAGCGGAAGGACCGGCGCCGATCGTGCTCCTCACCCTCAAGGAGGAAGTTCCTGAAGTGGATTCCAACGGGAATCCAACGGCGCCCGAACCAATAGTCAAGGTGTACTTGCTTCAGCTCGGGTGCATTCTCCGGAGCACCGTCTCGATCAACACCGAGAACCTGAGGCATCCTGACCGAGGGAATTTGCGCAACCTCCTCTTCACGAAGCTGCACGAACGATACAAGTTCCCCGCTGAATTTGCAAACACAAGCCTCAAAGGGAATAAAGTGAACAATGCTGCCCTCACGAAGATGAGCAAGGCCCTGTCTACTTGGAAAAGCAATGTGAAGAGAATGATCGAGAAAGGTGAGAGTTATGAGAAGATCAAGGAGAAAAATCCTTCGATCATCGAAGATGACTACAACGACTTCAAGATCAATTTCTCGAGCACCGCAAACTCCCAATCAAGTGAGTGGGGGAAACAAATGCGGGAGCTGAACATAGGGGAACACACACTCGGTCCCGGCGGTTACAGAGTGGCGGAGCCTATATGGGACAAGGAGGAGGCGGACCGTGCCGAGCAAGGCCTACCGCCCTCTTCGATAAATACGGTGACAAGCGGACCAAGAACTTTGTCGGGGCCGGTACAAGAAGGACCGAAAACAAAGGAGCTTACCACGGATTCAAGACCAGAAGCTTGAGCTTGTTCTCGTAAGGAATACACCCCGTAATTAGCTCCATATGGTTGCATTCTAATTAATGAAGCCAAATTTATAAATGGTTCACATTCCTTCCTTGAGCGATCGAAAGCGATGGCGCTGGGTCGACTAAGAGCAACCCTTGGGACACCACTCTAAATAGGGCGTTGAATGTAATGAAGAACAAGGATAAGCTCAGTAAGCCGACGTCAGCTCGTCGTGTGGCCGGCAAAGGCTTGTCGGCAAAATGGGGGTCATACTATACCGCTGGTGTGCGGAAGGAGAAGAAGACCAGCTCGGAAAGCCCGGCACGCGAGGTTCAAGAACTCAAGGCACAGGTGGCGCGGATTCCGGAGATTGTCCAAGAGCAAGTGGAACAATGACTCGGAGCGATGATCACCGCCATTGTGCCTACCTTGATCTCGGGGTTGAGTGCGTGGATTGCGGGCGGCCAACAGGGGCTGCCCCCGATTCCTAGCTTCACGGCCAGCAACTCGCATAATGCGATGGCGGGGCCATTGGTGCCTCCGGCGGAGGCGGCATTGGTGTCTCCGACGCCGCACGGAGCTTAATGCACCGGGTGTCGCCGGCGGCACCTCTGCGCAGCAGCGGCCCCTCCGTCAATCGCACGCCCGCCGTTGGCGGTGCCTCGACATTAGCCAAGCTCGACGCCATCATCACGGTAACTAATTAAGCCTCTCGCCGAGGACTTCATCTCCTTGCCTTTGATCGGCATCCCCGACGCCCTACATGTTTTTGCGGCGCCGCCGACGTTCTGCACTCTCCTCGCGCCGTGAACAACGAGTTGGTCGATGTCGCCAAGGGCAAAATCGTTCAACCGGGCAACCCCTTGTTCCATGGTACCTAGATGCCACCCAACTTGTTTAGGGTTCAACTGGTTCGGGTGCTGCCAGGCTGCGACGAGTTGTTACCTCCGATTCGACCCGTCGGGGCCGACGATGATGATGTGATGACCCTCAGCGCCTGCCTGAGCTGGCCCCTACTTTGGCCGAACAGCCAGATTCGTTTGGGGGCGGGGGACACCACGCCAAAGACAACACCGCCCGATCGTGCGGCGCCAAGTAAATCCCCATGGCAAGACCGCCCATACGGTGCGGACATCCCTATGCCACTGGATCCAAACATGCATATGGCACAGGATCAGAATGACGACGACGACGATACATTTGGCAACGTTGATCAGTACTTTGCCGATCATGGGTACGATGGCGACTTCATGGGGCCTCCTTCTCAAGAACCCAACCCAACAAAAGACGTGTGCGATCTAGCTGGTACCGCGGAGAAGCCAAGTTGCAACACGCGTTGTCTGGCGTTCAGGTCTCAGGAGACGCCTCCAGCTGCCGACTTCACCGAGCCTCAGATAGGCGAGGTGCAAAATATTATCAGCCCCAACACACTCAAGAAGGCGGTGTGTGAGCAGAACTCGGTCCCATTACAGGAGAAGAAGAAGGCACACAAAAGAAAGACTAAGAAGGGTGCGAGCCAGCCGGCACCGAGTACGTCCGTGCTCAGGACGGGCCACCTTCATCTAAGGATATCTCGAGGAGGGTGCATGTGGCGGGAGGGCGATGCTACCGACAAATATGCTCAATGCTGCAACCGGTGCTATGCGGAGTCTGCATGACAGTGTTCTTTCTTTGGAGAAGCGGCATCTCAGAGAGAAGGATGTGGCATACCCGGTTTTCGCGGCCAAGGTGCCAGAGGGCAAGGGCTTTGTGGATAACTCCATCGGGCGTACGATCGTCCTGCGGTTTGATGACATCCACACTATGTTGAACCTTCATCCGATGCACTACACCTTCGTTCGGCTATTTTCGCTAAGTGTGGAGATGCGGATCATTCGCGACAAGACCCCGGACATCGTGATAGTCGACCCCTTCTACATGCGTGCCAAGATCTTGGGCAGCGCTGGGGACCGGCAAGTCGCGAGTTCTTACCTCGAAGGCGTCATTCTGGCAAACCAAGATAAGGATAACTTCCTCGTGCCTTACTTTCCCGAGTAAGTCCTCCCCTCAACCGGCCCATAACATATGAATTCTTAGATTTTGATCGTTTTCTTTTAACATTCGTGTTTTCTCGCGGTGAAACACATTGCACGCTCATCCTCCTAAGCCCCAAATATTCCATGGCCACGTATTTATTCCGGACCGTCGATCGAACATAGACTACACAAATGTCAAGAAGGTTCTTGATGATGTTCTCCCGGCTCGCCAAATCTGGAGGCACCTTCACCAAGCCTATTAAATAAGTACGGCAAGCACGTGTTCTCCCACAATGTCGATGTTCTGCTGCATCAAGCAGCCGCTTACGGTCGAAGGGTGCCTACTCGCCATCCATCACATGCGAGCGTCGTATGGGACCATCATCAACTTCGCTACCGAGTAAACTCAAAGATTGGGCAAAGAGCGTGTCGGCAATCCAGGGCGTGGACCTCCGACAAGAATTCTTTCGCATCGATCGGAGTTTGCGGAAATCATCCATCAAGATGTCGCCGTACCTCGGGGCAGTTCTACCTCAACAATCAACCATCCAACGGTGACATCGACACAATGCTACAAATGCAGGCTGACAACGACCGTTATTTCATGACTCCCACGATAGACGGCGGCTTCATCCACGCTCCGATCCCTTGAGTCCAGTCGAAAGTAGTGATGCTATGTCTAGTTCTGAAACATCGATTGGCTCATGTTGTAATTAAAATTTAATGAACTTGTAGTATGTCTCTTTGGTTTCGAGACTCGTTCAACTTAGATGGAATCGATGCTATTAATGTCTTGCTTTTCTCTTCCGATCGCTCGCTGCATACTTATATATTGCTTATGTATTGTCTCGTGAATTGGTACTAACGTTTACTTTGGCTAGTGCATAGCGATGCCGACGTATGTCGTGTACAAGGGTAAGGTTCCCGAGTCTCGACGATCGGGAGGAGTGTCGGAGACAGGTTCACCGATTCAGCGATAACAGCTACAAAGGGTACACCACTAGGGCTGAGGCGAATCTAGATCGCTGCTATCTAGCGGAGGGGAGGGAGCGTTGGAGGAACCGGATGAAGACGAGTTTCATCGTGATGATGCTCATCGTGATGATGCTCATCGTGATGACCGCAGCTCTCTTCTATGTGATGGTAGTTTAGATGATCGATATCGACTTGTAATGTGAAGACAAACTCGCTACTCGCGGTCTCGAGACTTGTAATATAATGTTCTATCTTTGTTCGGTCTTTTCAATTCGGAGACTAATATGATGAATTGTATTCGTAGACTAATATGATGCATTGTATTCAAAGACTAATCTTCTATTGTATTCGATGAATCTATTGTTGATGTGTGCTGTCTATATTTTTTCCAATTATACATTTTGTAACATGTGCAAAAAACAGAAAAAAACATAATATTCATACTAATGGCGCATCACATCACAGTGCGCCATTAGTATGACAAAGTATACTAATGGCGCATCATTAAACAGTGCGCCATTAGTATGCCGAGGTTACTAATGGCGCATCATTAAACAGTGCACCTGTGTATACATGGCCCCTGGGAGGCATACTAATGGCGCACTTCTGTATACACTAATGGCACATCAGAGGTGCTCCATTAGTATACCAGATACTAATGGCACACCAGTGGTGCGCCATTAGTAAAATATACTAATGGCGTGGCACTAATGGCGCACCACTAATGCGCCATTAATGGCCAAATTAGGTGCGCCATTAGTAGGCCTTTTCCTAGTAGTGTATATCTATAGAGAGAATTTACCTTTACTACCTGTGTCGGGTTATCAAGACAATGTGTTTCTTCGATAGGCGGTAAATTAAGACCATGTATTTCTTCAATAGGAGGTAAATTCTTAACATCTTCAGCTTTAATACCTTTTTCTCTCATTGATTTCATTGCCTCTTGCATATCTTCAGTACTGATAAATATCTTAGGATCAACAGAGAATAATCCTTATCAGTAACGCAGATAGGTGAAGCAAAAGCAGGGTCAGGTTTCATTCTAGCATTAAGGGATTGCTGCTTCCATTTAGATAATAAATTCTTAAGATCATATCTATCATTGCAAGCAAAAATAGCTCTATCAGCTTCTTCATCCATAACATAACCCTCAGGAACACCAGGCAATTCATAATTAGGGGGATAACCTTCATCATCACTATCATCAATAATTTCATCTTCAACAATTTTGTTCCCTCTAACCCTAGCAAGTTGTTCATCAAGAAATTCACCTAATGGCACAGTAGTATCAAGCACAGAAGTAGTTTCATCATAAGTATCATGCATAGCAGAAGTGGCATCATCAATAACATGCGACATATCAGAATTCATAGCAGTAGCAGGTTTAGGTGTCACAAGTTTACTCGAAACAGATGGAGAATCTAGTTATGCAGAGCGAGATGGCAGTTCCTTACCTCCCCTCATAGTTAAGGGAAAAATCTTAGTTCTTTCGTCTTTCAAGTTCCTCATAGTGATCAGCAGATATAAATCCCAAGTGACTCAAAGATTAGAGCTATACTCCCTGGCAACGACGCTAGAAAATTAGTCTTGATAACCCACAAGTATAGGGGATCGCAACAGCTTTCGAGGGTAGAGTATTCAACACAAATTTATTGATTCCACACAAGGGGAGACAAAGAATATTCTAAAGTATTAGCAGTTGAGTTGTCAATTCAACCACACCTGGATAACTTTGTATCTGCAGCAAGGTATTTAGTAGCAAAGTAGTATGGAAGTAACGGTAACATTGGCAAAAGTAAAGATAGCAGTTTTGTAGTAGTTGTAACAGTAGCAACAGAAAAGTAAATAAGCGAAGCACAATATGTGAAAAGCTCGTAGGCATTGGATCAGTGATTGATAATTATGTTGGATGTGATTCCTCATGTAATAGCTATAACATAGGGTGACACAAAACTAGCTCCAGTTCATCAATGTAATGTAGGCATGTATTCAGAATATAGTGGTACGTGCTTATGGAAAAGAACTTGCATGACATCTTTTGTCCTACCGTCCCATGGCAGCGGGGTCCTAGTGGAAACTAAGGGATATTAAGGCCTCCTTTTAATAGACAACCGGACCAAAGCATTAACACATAGTGAATACATGAACTCCTCAAACTACGGTCATCACCGAGAAGTGTCTCGATGATTGTCACTTCGGGGTTGTCGGATCATAACACATAATAGGTGACTATAGACTTGCAAGATAGGATCAAGAACTCACATATATTCATGAAAACATAATAGGTTCAGATCTGAAATCATGGCACTCGGGCCCTAGTGACAAGCATTAAGCATAGTAAAGTCATAGCAACATGAATCTCAGAACATAGTGGATACTAGGGATCAAACCCTAACAAAACAACTTGATTACATGGTAAATCTCATCCAACCCATCACTGTCCAGCAAGCCTGCGATGGACTTACTCATGCACGGCGGTGAGCATCATGAAATTGGTGATGGAGGATGGTTGATGATGACGATAGCGACGAATCCCCCTCTCCGGAGCCCCGAACAGACTCCAGATCAGCCCTCCCGAGTGAGATTAGGGCTTGGCGGCGGCTCTGTATCGTAAAACGCGATAAAACTTTATCTCTGATTTTTTTCTCCACGAAACAGAATATATGGAGTTGAGGTCAGTGGAGCATTAGGGAGCCCCGAGACAGGGGGGTGCGCCCAGGGGGAGGGGGCGCGCCCCCACCCTCGTGGACAGGGTGTGGGGCCCCTGGCCTTGATTCTTTTGCCAGTATTTTTTGTATTTTCCAAAAGTTATCTCCATGGATTTTCAGCTCATTCCGAGAAATTTTGTTTTCTGCACAATAAACAAAACCATGGCAGTTCTGCTGAAAACAACGTCAGTACGGGTTAGTTTCATTCAAATCATGCAAGTTAGAGTCCAAAACAAGGGCAAAAGTGTTTGGAAAAGTAGATACGTTGGAGATGTATCACCAGCCCAATCGGTTTCGGTCGTAAGTACATCCCACACAGTCAATCGCAGACAAATGTTTTCGTTTCTTATGTACATTCCATACAGTCAATTCAAGGAATACATTTCCGTTCTTATGTATATCCCACATAGTAAATCCAAGAAGTACATTTTCGTTCGTATGTACATCCCACGCAGTCAATTGAGGGAAAACGTTTACGTTCGTATATACATCTCACACAGTTTTATGTCGTAACTATCACACATGCTCTGCCTTGGTTAACCACTTGCTTTTATTCAACTACATCACGCACAATTTGATGAAGAAAATTGTATGGCATTGGGCTATCCATCACAACCACTTTTACTGCTAGAACTGTTTGCAAAGTTTCATGACTCATTTAGCAGGTTTATTAGTTTACAATGAATAATTTTGGTATTACGTAAATTCACATTTCATATCGAAGATCTGTTTGCTGATTTCATTTTAGACACAAATATATTTTAACATGACAGTATGATAGCTTCCTGAAAACAGCACAGTACAACATATAGCTAATTCACCTTCATAAGAACAATATTAGAACAATATATTCATTTCCCTAATCGAGATCATCCAGCCTCGTCTTGTACACCTCTGTGTTCAGTTCAGTAAGAACCTATTTTGCACTAACCAACTAGGAAAGTGCCTTCTCCTTCGCCAACACCAGCTTCACAAAGTCTAATTTAAAAAATCTAAGCTCATTCTCCATCTTCCTCTTTTTTCCCACATCTTGAAATATTCTTCAGCGTTGATAACACTTTCTCTAAGCCTACCTCTATTCTCTACCGCATACATGCTCCAGAGCTTTGCTAGGCACATCTTCAAAGAATGTGGCCACTCTTGATCAACCCACTCCACCTAAGAACACTTTCGTTCTTGCAATAATATTTAAAACTAGATTAGTAACAATTGTAGGGGAAATGGGTTTCTAGCAACATAGAAAATCACCAAATACATATTTGGAAAAACTGAAGAAACAGGTTAATTATGACATATCTTCTCAAAAAGATCAATGTGCAAATGAATTAATTGCTACTGAGACAACAACCAAATTCTGAAACATCAGAAGCTATAATTAACTACAACGATGCTACAAGTTCTTAGTCATGTACTATAAATAACAAATTGAACATTTTATGAGGAAGCTAAATATAACTGCAATAGCATAGCGACAGTGTTTGGATGACATTAAATTGATACTGATAGGTGTGTACATGCACAAATTTAATATCATAGAACTAATAGCACTAAGGCCAACCACTATGTAAGCCAAAACCGGTGTCAAGATAACTGTTGCTACATTTGGCACCGGTGCCCTGCATTGGCGAGCTGATGTAGCAGGAAAAATCAAGGAACCAGACTCCGGAGCACCTAGTTGCTCCGAAGCCCGGTTCCTTCATGACATAAATATTTAATATTTTACTGCTTGGCTGCTCGGATGTGTGGAAAAAAGTTGGCTGCACAAACTACTGAAGCGGTGCCAAATAATTTTCTAAAGGCACCGCTGATGAGATGGTAACATTTTTTGGATACTAGGTACAAACTGTGACACTGTCTTAACATCTAGAATAACATAGCATAGTGACAGTGTCTGAATCACATCTAACAAATGATTTGTAACAACAAAAGTGGGGCTAACCTTCTCTGCACATGCCAAAAACTGATACGTCTCCAACGTATCTATAATTTTTGATTGTTCCATGCCATTATACTATCTGTTTTGGATGTTTATTATGCATTATTATGCTATTTTATATTATTTTGGGACTAACATATTAACCTAGAGCCCAGTGCCAGTTCTTGTTTTTTCCCTGTTTTAGAGTTTCGCACAAAAGGAATACCAAACGGAGTCCAAACGGAATAAAACTTTCGCGATGATCTTTCTTGGACCAGAAGCAAACCAGGAGACTTGGAGATGAAGTTAGAGGAGCCTCGAGGCGGCCACAAGGGTGGAGGGCGCGGGGGTAGGACGCGCCCCCTATCTTGTGGGCCCCTCGTGGGTCTCCTGACCTAATTCTTTTGTCCATATATACTCTTATACCCCAAAACCACCAGAGGCATCCACGAAAACACTTTTCCACCGATGTAACCTTCTCTACCCATGAGATCCCATCTAGGGGCCTTTTCCAGCGTCCTGCCGGAGGGGGATTCGATCATGGAGGGCTTCTTCATCAACACCATTGCCCTTCCGATGAAGCGTGAGTACTTTACCTCGGACCTACGGGTCCATGGCTAGTAGCTAGATGGCTTCTTCTCTCTCTTTGATTCTCAATACCATGTTCTCCTTGTTCTTCTTGGAGATCTATTCGGCGTAATAACTTTTTGCGGTGTGTTTTCCGAGATCTGATGAATTGTGGATTTATGATCAACTTATCTAGGAATATTATTTGAATCTCCTCTGAATTCTTATGTGCATGATTTGATGTCTTTGCAAGTCTCTTATCGGTTTGGTTTGGCCAACTAGATTGGTTCTTCTTGCAATGGGAGAAGTTCTTAGCTTTGGGTTCAATCTTGCGGTGTCCTTTCCCAGTGACAGTAGGGGCAACAAGGCATGTATTGTATTGTTGCCATCGAGGATAAAAATATGGGGTTTTCATCATATTGCTTGAGTTAATTCCTCTATATCATGTCATCTTACTTAATGCTTTACTTCGTTCTTTATGAACTTAATACTCTAGATCCGTTGGATAGCGGTCGATGTGTGGAGTGATAGCAGTAGATGCAGAACCGTTTCAGTCTACTTGACACAGATGTGATGATTATATTCATGATCATTGCCTTAGATATCGTCATAACTTTGCGCTTTTCTATCAATTGCTAGGCAGTAATTTGTTCACCCACTGTATTATTTTCTGTCTTGAGAGAAGCCTCTAATGAAACATATGGCCCCCGGGTCTCTTTTCCATCATATAAAGTCTCTTTTCCATTATACAAGTTTCCGATCTACTATTCTTGCAATCTTTTACTTTCCGATCTATAAACCAAAAATACCAAAAATATTTACTTTATCGTTTATCTATCTCTATCAGATCTCACTTTTGCATGTAACCGTGAAGGGATTGACAACCCCTTTATCGTGTTGGATGCAAGTTTGTTTGATTGTTTGTGTAGGTATTCGATGATTTGTGCATTATCTCCTAATGGATTGATACTTTGGTTCTCAAACTAAGAGAAATACTTACTCTACTTTGCTGCATCACCATTTCCTCTTCAAGGGAAAAACCAACGCAAGGTCAAGAAGTAGCAGAAACTTCCTCCCACTGTCCACAGATTCAAATGCAACTAACTTCACTCATTGAGGTTGATGGTGACAATGAGAAGGCAGACTGTCGGTGTCAAAACCGGCGGATCTCGGGTAGGGGGTCCCGAACTGTGCGTCTAGGCGGATGGTAACAGGAGACAAGGGGCACGATATTTTTACCCAGGTTCGGGCCCTCTAGATGGAGGTAAAACCCTACTCCTGCTTGATTGATATTGATGATATGGGTAGTACAAGAGTGGATCTACCACGAGATCAAAGAGGCTAAACCCTAGAAGCTAGCCTATGGTACGATTGTTGTAATGGTTGTTCGTCCTACGGACTAAAACCCTCCGGTTTATACAGACACCGGAGAGGGCTAGGGTTACACAGAGTCGGTTACAATGGTAGGAGATCTACATATCCGTATCGCCAAGCTTGCCTTCCACGCCAAGGAAAGTCCCATCCGGACATGGGACGAAGTCTTCAATCTTGTATCTTCGTGGTCTTGGAGTCCGCCGATGATGATAGTCGGCTATCCGGACACCCCTAGTCCAGACTCCTCAAGAGCCCTGAACCAGGCTTCAATGACGATGAGTTCGGGCGCATATTGTTCGGCATTGCAAGGCGGGTTCCTCCTTCAATAATTCATAGAAGATTGCGAACACCAGATAGTGTCCGCTCGCAAAATAAATTCCACATTCCACCGTAGAGAGAATAATATGCACACAAGTTCGATCTGCTGACGTATTTTGTGGCATGACGTCACGCCACCACCAAGCCTTTACTTGAATCTTTTTTTGTTATACCACCTCAGCGCGTTTAGCGAAGCGGTTTCCTTGGCACGTCTTGTCGAAGCAGAGATCGTGTTCCCCTTATTCCGGGATTCCCATCAATACGGACGTGGGTAACCCCACCGCGCCATTGATGGTGGCGCTTGGGAGATAAGCGAGTTTTACCAGGCCGGTGGGGACGCATAGTCTTCGTCCGCCCATATATAAGGGGATAAGGATCCACCTTTTTTACCTATGCCTTTTTCCTCCTTTGCTTATCCATCTCCTTTTCTCGAGCTCCAGCGCCCAAGTTCGCACATCTCGCCTCAACCTTCTCCAGCCATGTCCGGAGCGGAGGCAGTGGATGGCCTCCTCCGTCACGGAGGGGCACATCAAAGCTGCTGGGCGCCGGATACTCTCCAGCGACATCACAAGACCGGCTGCCCGACAAGGCAGCTCATCCCCACCCCAAGCCCCATGAGAGGGTCGATTCCTTCCCCACTTCCTCCGCTGGATCGGGCTTCCCACTTCATCCCTTCGTCCGGGGCTCATGTACTACTACGGCTCGACTTCACTACACCGCGCCAAACTTCATCCTCAACATCTCGGCGTTTATCGTCGTGTGTGAGGCCTTTCTCTGATCCAGCCCCACTTGACTTGTGGCTAAAACCTTTAATGTCAAGCGAAAGTAGTGAAGGGCGCCCAGCGGAGTGCAGAGCGCCATGGTGGGCAAATGCCCAACGCCCTCGGCTCGAGGGCGCCTTCGTGGAAACCATCAAAGTGTGGCAATCGGGGTGGTTCTAAATCACCGAGCTGCGTGACCCTGAATGGGCAGCGGCCCCCGAATTCAGATCTGGTACCCCCATGCAGCTCACCTCCTGGAAAGAGAAGGGCTTGCTATAGGGCAGTTCGGAGGAGCTGACCGGACTCCAGTCCAGTCTCCAAACCCTGGTGAACAAGAAGCTCAAGCTTGTCAACGTGATCCAGGTCATGCTCGTCCGCCGGATTCTCCCTTGCCAACAACGGGCCTTCAATCTATGGGAGTTTGATCCGGCACAGCACCGGACCCTTAGCGGCCTCTTCAACACAACGTACGAAGCTGCCTGGAGGGTGCTGTTCAAGGGCGGAGAAGCCCCCGCATCCGCTGATCAAGATCGCGATTCAGCACGTAAACGCCCGCCGGTGTGGTAAGATATGTTATCCTTTATGGGACATTTATTTCTTTCATAGTTTGACTCTATTGTGGGATCTAAAATTCCCAATGCCTTTAACAGGAATGGCAGAGGACGTCCGGACAGGTTAACTGTCCGGCTCCCCTCCCCGAAGACCCAGCGGATACCCGTTTAACGGGGCTGCTAGTCCCGGCGCTTTATGTGGTGCCGGAGAAGAAGGCTAAGAAGAAGGCCACGGAAACCGAAGGAGTTCCCGCGCCAGTGGTATCGGACTCATCGTCCGATGGCTCCGAGGTGGACTCCTCCCAAGACGAGGAGGAGAAAGAGGACTCTCCCGGTGAGGAGGAGAGAGGAAGAGGAAGGCTTCCCCAGCAGGGGAGGCCAAGGGTTCAAGAGGGAAGGACCCTTCCTCCGGACAGCTCCGCCAACGCCAGCGTTAGCTCTGAAGGTGGCCCTCAAGGGCCAAGCCCCGGCAAGATCGTAAGTATCCGGATTCTGAATGATTTATAATTTCTCTTCGTGCCACATAGTGTCCTTCTAATGCCGCACACCACCCTGTAGTCCGCCGAGGATGATCTTCCCGCTTCATCGAAGGGTCCTTGGCTCCGTCGGATGTAGATTCCATTCCGACCGCCTCCACCCTCACGATCTTTGAGGACGCCGAGGTGGGATCCCGGAGGGACCCGCCAGGGGGAGGCTCGGAGGTGCCACAGGCAACCTCCGGACTTCGTGGGACTCGCGCGCGTAACCCGCAGTGGTTCCGGAGTCCGGCAGGCGGCCCCTTCGTGAGAAGGGCAAGACCGTGACACCGTCAGCCCCCGTCCAACCGGAGGCGCCGGACAACTTGCTGGAGGCGCTCAACGGCACTTCCATCGAGGAAGAACACCGCACTATCATGAGTGCGGTGATTCAGAAGGTTCGGCTCGCCAAGAGCGGGCTGACCAAAGCCTGCAGCAGCCTTCTAACAGGCTTTGAAGTAAGAAGTTTTAAAATATGTAATGTAATACCACATAAACAGTAGCCCCTGATGCTCGGTTCGGTGTTCGGAAAGAAAAACCGGACTGAGGATCTAAAAAAGATATACGCAAGAGTTCTAAAAATTATGTCAATATGGGTGTCGGTGTCAAAACCGGCGGATCTCGGGTAGGGGGTCCCGAACTGTGCGTCTAGGCGTATGGTAACAAGAGACGAGGGACACAATGTTTTTACCCAGGTTCGGGCCCTCTCGATGGAGGTAAAACCCTACGTCCTGCTTGATTAATATTGATGATATGGGTAGTACAAGAGTAGATCTACCACGATATCAAGGAGGCTAAACCCTAGAAGCTAGCCTATGGTATGATTGTTGAGATGTATGTTTGTCCTACGGACTAAAGCCCTCCGGTTTATATAGACACCGGAGAGGGCTAGGGTTACACAGAGTCGGTTACAATGGTAGGAGATCTACATATCCGTATTGCCAAGCTTGCCTTCCACGCAAGGGAAAGTACCATCCGGACACGAGCCGGAGTCTTCAATCTTGTATCTTCATAGTCTTGGAGTCCGGCGGATATTGATAGTCCGGCTATCCGGACACCCCATAGTCCAGGACTCCCTCAGTAGCCCCTGAACCAGTCTTCAATGACGATAAGTCCGGCGTGTATAATGTTCGGCATTGCAAGGCGGGTTCCTCCCTTGAATAATCCAGAGAAGATAATGAACACCAGGATATTGTCCGGCTCTGCAAAAATAATTTCCACATTCCACCGTAGAGAGAATAAAATATACACCAGCTCAATCTGCTGACGTATTATGCGGCGTGACGTCACACCGCTACCAAGCCTTTGTTTGAATCGTTTTTTACTATACCACCTCAAAGACGTTTAGCGGCGGTTTCTTTGGCACGCCCCGTCAAGCGTAGATCGTGTTCCCCTTATTCCGGATTCTCATCAATACGCGCGCATGGGTAACCCAACTGCTCCTGCCGCCACGCCTCCTCTTCAAGGGGAATCTCGAGCAGATCCGCAGACGGCCCTTGGTATTTCTTCCCCTTTATAAGAGGACCAAGGCCTGTCCTTGTTCTTCAATCTCGCATCGAATCTCTTCTCCGCTCCCGGTTCCAACACCCAGAGCTTCAGATTCGAGCGCCTCGGATCCTTAATCATGTCCGGCTCCGACCTCCAGGGCCGGTGGATGCCCTCCTCCGTCACGGAGGAGGACATATAAAGTGCGTGAGGCCAAGTACACTGCCTCGAGGTTTCAGACAGTTGCCTGCCCAAGGGCAGATATGCCAGCCCCCCGAGCCCGTGAATACGCTGCCAGATCCCACCTCCGCCGGGGTTTAGGCTTCCCGACGGATCCCTTCGTGAGAGGGCTCCTGTTCTACTACGGGCTGGACTTTCACGACTTGGCTCCAGAGTCTATCCTCCATATCTCCGCATTCATTATCGTCTGCGAAGCCTTCCTCCGCGTCATCCCCTACTTCGGCCTATGGCTGAAGACCTTCAAGGTGGAGCCGAAGATGGTCGGGGGGCATCAAGTGGAGTGCGGCGGGGCGACCATAAGCAAGAAGGTCGATGCCCCGTGGCTTGAGGGTTCCTTCCAAGAGGAACTTGGACTGTGGCAGCAGGAGTGGTTCTATATCACCGCTCCAAGGCGCAGAGCAAAAGCCGCCGCCTCATTCCGCCTCGGACCTCCACACCAACCGATGTCGTGGGTCAACCAAGGGCTTAACTGGGGCCGTCCAAGACGTGCCCTCACCGCAGGTCGGATTCGAGATCTCCAAGCAAGGGAGATCGACTGGTCAAGGTGATGCAGTGTTATGCTAATCGTGCATCTTCGCCTCGCAAACGCCGCCCTCTCCGCTCTATGGGAGTTCAACCCGAGGGACCTCGATTCTCCAACACTTCATGGGTGCGACACCCGTGGAGATGTACAAGTTGTTCTTCGGACCGCAAGTGGCGTGTCCGGATTCAGCCGAGGATGCAAGTCTAAGCCGCAATCGCCCGGATACTCACGTAAATAGCTCAGAGTCCGGACATTCTGTTTATGTGCCTTTCTAGAGTTTGCTTCCTAACCCTTTGTTCTTTACAGGAATGGGTGGCGCGATCGAGGCTGATAAGGTGTCCGGCCCCCTCCCAGAGACCGCACTGGAGCCCGTGCTGGTCAGAATGTTGGAGGTTGCTCCCACATAAGGAGGCGACGGTGAAAATAGAGGAGCTAATATTTCGCCCAAAGGGGCGACAGAAGAGGAGGGAACCAAGAACCCCTCCCTTCAGGGGGAGAAGAGGACCGCCTCCGAAGATCCAGAGGCCAAAGCCCCTAAGCGCGGGAAGAGATCTTCCCCGGGGGGTCCGGCGCCCAGAGAGAATCCGGACGCACAATCATCACCAAAGGATCGGCAATCCAGCGAGCCGTGAGTATAAAAGAGGAAATTAGTAAGGAAATACCTTCATTTGTGCTCCTATACGTAACCGAAATATTTATATTGCAGTTCAGATCTGCAGCCTTCTCAGATGAGTTCATCTTCGGGGGACCTTCTTCCGGAGATGATGGAGAGCGATACGCCTCCATCCGCAGCGCCGCCAGATGAGGCAGGCAAACCCGAAGTGTCATCACGGAGGGTATCCCGAATCCGGAGGGCGAGAGAGTTCGCACCTACTAGCGTCCGCCAGAGAATCAAGAATCTGCTGAGAGGGCGCCCATTTCGTAAGATCACCGTGCGTTAATGTGTATGGTGATTGAAGGATTTCGTCCGCCGAGAGCGGATTATGTAATGCCGCCATGAGTTTGTCAAGGGGTTTTGAGGTATGCAAAATGACGATCCTTTTGTCTTTTAATAGTTTTGCACATAAAATGTGCCTCAGATAGATAGTAGCCCCTGAGACTCGGTAGGTTGTCGGAAACGACAGCGTGCCGAGGATCAAAATCTTAAAATCTCGAGTAATGAATACTTTTGTCCCTATACAGGTGGTGCATAGTCCGAGGGCCAGCCGGACTAATGAGTTTGCCGAATTAACTCGGCAACTTGACGTGGCGATGTCGATATCGCTTGTCAACCAAATGACTTGACGAGTCGCAAGGTAAATAAATTCTCCGCAGCTTGCTTTATTTAAGGGGTCAAGCCCTCCTCTGATAAATTGTATGCTAATGTACAGATGGTGCTGCTGCTGTGGAGAGCCTTCGGGCCGAACTTGCTCGAGCTAAGGAGCAAGCCCGAAGGAGTGACGCGCTGCCTCAAGGCGGCAAGAGTTGAAAGTCGAAAAGGCTGCGCGACCGCCTAAGTAGGAGGTGGTACGAATTGGCCAGAAATTAAAGGATGCTACCGACCGCAATGAGGCTCTTGAAAAGGAGTGTTTATCGGAGCGGAAGACTGAAGAAGGCCACCGCCGGTTAAGGATGCCCGCTCGCAATGCGGGCTATGAAGGAGGAGCTGCGCCAGTCGAGAGATCGTGGCCGGCAAGCCTATTCTGCTGCGTCGCCGGTTTATGGATGCAAAGTATGCTCAGTTTGAGCGGCTGTGGAGTCCGGAGGATCCGTATATGGATTTAGCTGCAAGTGCGGCGGATGCCGTTAGGCACTTCTGGAGCCAGGGGGATCACGAGACGGAAGAGTTGTATTGGTCTCAACTCCACAGTCCGGATCGCTCCCTTTCGTTGACGGACCGGTTGGCCGAATGGGCCGAGCTAAATAGATTGTCCGGACTTGCCATGTCTGACATCGTGGCCCATGTCTGGCCAGAGAGGTCCAAGGCGACGAGCTACTTCGCCTCATCGCAGCAATTCCTTGGAGCGGTGCCGCATATAAAGGACATGAAGCGGTCGGCTCGCGACGAGGGCGCGGATGGCTCTTGCCCATGTAAAGGCGCATTGTCCGGAGATGGATGCCACCGCTGTTGCCTCCTGTGGTCCGGATGAAAGCCGCTCCTGCCGAGCACTACTGGAGAAGTCATGCGCGGCGCTCGTATAATAGAGTCGCAGTGCTCGAAGAATGTAATGTCCAAATGAACGCATTAGCTTGTAAATTGATGATTATGTTATAACTGCTTTTTATACTTGTGCGTCCAAGTAGTAAAACTTCTCCTGTGCGGCCGTTTACGTATACTTGTGTATAACTTGAAAGATGGCAATCTTCGGCTTCAGCCCCCACGCACAAGGTGCGGGGGTGTTCGCATAAATAGCGCGTTTTCACACTTAATCTGACGTCTCAGTCCTGTTTAAGGAGGTGGTAGCGTAGCGAACGAGGCAATCCGGACTATAATGCTTTATCACTTTCACTTACCCAGTGGAGCTCGAGGGTGGGGCTACGATATAGCCCCTGGTGCCACCGCACATCACCGGATTCGGGGTGTGTATGTGCATGACCGGGAAACGGTCCTTCGTCAAAGCGGGGAATTCTAAACATTCCGATAGTCGATCGAGTGGTCACCAGGACTCGCTGTATCATGACGATCGGTTTCGGCTTTCTCTACTGAGGTGCTCGCCCAACACAATCGCAGTAGTTCTCCTGGTGCCGCGTTAGCCGGATGATATGGAACGTAAGGCAGCAAAACACAGGAGCCGGGCAAACCCAACATTTGACCAAAGACATGATTCGGAGCTGATGCATATAATGCCTAACTCGAGACGCCGAACACTCCCTAAGGTGTTTGGTCTTTATAATAATGGGCGAAACAATGCCCTAATCCCGAAAGGTCCGTGCACGGCATGGTCTTCGATGCGGCCGATGCCAAGGCGCCGAGCTCGCTTTGGCTATAGGAAGAAACCAAGGAGAGTAACAACAAGAGACAAGAAAAAGGTCTACGCAGGTCTTAATCAAAAGAATCCTTGCAACGGGTCCCATCTGCACGCTTATGCATGTGTCTCCGCTGCGCCGTTATCTCGACGGGTATGCACGTTGTTCATCTCAGAGAAAGAGAGGAACGCTTAGTTTTAGAAACAATTAGTGCGAAAAATATGTAAAATAAGAAGTATAAATAATTAAAGCAAGGTTTATATGAAACCGCAATTGTTTAGCGCGCAGCCCCTCGTGAAGGGGTATGCGGCTAGGGAGCCCCTAGCCCGCCGAGGCCGGATTCGTCTATCCGAAGTTCGGGTCTTTAAGTGACCACAAGATCAAAATGGCGCCACGTGGACCGGCATCTTGAGTGTAAGAGACGCGTAATGCGGTATGGCGTTGAAGCGACAAAAGCCTTTCGCCCCAAGAGTGCTTGATATTCACTTTCAAATGGGACGATATGAAAATTAATTTTCACGTCGAAAATTGTTCGCGATCCAACACGACTTCTAGTAATATAGAGCCCGTGCACTTGGCGTAAGGGCCTCGCGCCACTCCTTTGAAGGAAGTGCGGCTGTGTCGAATTTTGGTAGGGTCTATTCCCATCCTCACGGATTGTGTCTCGAATATAGCAGGTTTAAGTCGCTGCCTCCGTCCATTAGGACGTTAGTAAATTGTAATCCGCCTATTATGGGATTCAATATCCGGGAGTCCGCCCCGCTTTGACGCTTCGAATAATCCAGTGGTCGAAAGTGATTGGTTTTATATCCAATCTCTACGCTCATCGGGTTGGACCGCGCGCTCCTTTTAGAAAGTGCCGCACTATTTTTCCGTGTTATCACATGAAGTGAGTTTACCGCTTTGACCCCTTGTGGGAAAGTCTTTTGTTTTCCGGTGCCTCACGGCGGGGTTTATCTTCTTCACTTGACGGTCGAGCCCCTTGTGTTCGCATTTAATCGGCGGACTGTTTAAAACCCAACAATCCTCGTGGGTGTGATTTGTGGGCCTTCCGGGTACTGTGGATTTGACATATCCGACCCAAAATTTTATTTAAGTTGGACACCACACCGCTATCCTTAAGAGGTCAGGTCTTAGTATTGGGTCATGAGCTTTTGAATCCGGCCATCGCCGTGCTTTTGGGCTTTTCTCTTTATTCCGCGTTGTTCTTTTCAGCGCCGTGATTTTCCATTTCCATCTCTTATCTCGATGTACTTGGGTCGCTGGTGCTGCTTCTTGCTAGCCAGCCTATCCTCTCCCGCATGTAAGCGGGTCATGAGGCTTGTTAGTGCGGACATTGTCCTCGGTTTCTCTTACCGAGGTGCTCAAGCAGCCATTCGCCTCTCGACATTGTGCTTGAAAGCTGCTAAGGCTTCGCGTCCTAACAATCGACTATTTGGTTCTTTTGGTAAGAAACCTGTTCCAGCACTTCATGCGGACTCTCCGGCTGTTGAGTTATGTGACTTAAATCATCTCAGATCCGGAGGACGGACATAAGTCCCTTGAAAATTTGCTCTAAACGCTGCCCTCGAGCTCTTCCCAACTTCCAACAGTGTTTTCGGGAGGCTTTTGAGCCAATGACGGCTGGCCTTTGAGCTTGAGGGGTAGATATTTTATGGCGTGAGATCGCCTCCTCCGCCATATGTATATGCAGATATAATCTTCTATCCGCACTCTGTGGTCTGTTGTTCCATCGTAGGCCTCTATGTTCATGGGTTTAAACCCTGCTGGGAATTCATGGTCCAGCACCTCATCGGTGAAACATAGTGGGTGTGCGGCGCCCCTGTACTTGTATGTGCCGCTATCATCGGACGCTTGACATGTTACTTTGCTTCCTAGGGCCTTATTTTTGGGTCCGTAGATGGACCTGCCTGGGCCATTTGACGGTGGAGGCTCTATGGCCTCTTCGTCGAATTCTCGTAGCAACTTACGCCGGGTAGCTCTTCGATTGGTGGCCATTGCCGTGATTTATCTCGCAGTTTTGAGTACTTTGCTCCATCTTATTCTCGAGCGTGTCTTCCGCTGTTTTGAGCTTCCGCTTCCTTCTTCGTGCTTCTTGCCGTGGCGATGAGCCTGCGCTTAAAAATCTCTTGTTCGACGGGGTCCTCGGGCGCGACGAGTTCGTCGTCATTGAGGCTTGCTTCGTCTTCGGAGGGAGGTGTATAGTTATGATCCTCAACCTCTTCGGCTGCCGCCCTTTCGTGAGGGCTTGCCTCTGCATCCTCCTGCGCTGAGTCTTGCTGGAGGGGATTGTCTTCGGCACTCTCTGGGGTATTGTTATCTCCTGTGCCGGAATCTCTATTCTTGCTGTGGCGGGGTTTAGAGCGGCGCCGACGCCGGCGCTTGGCCGCTTCTTTAGGGAATCTGCCTCACGCTTCTTCGCCATCCCTCTTTTTGGGTGCCCACCATGTATACGCTATATGACGAGGTGGCCTTCCAATGCCCCAGTAGGCGCTGGTTCTTGTTCGCCTCGGCATCGCCGTCCAGTAGGCCGATGTCGTCGGAGTCGAAGTCTAGAATGTCGGTTAAATCCTCGACAGTGGCTACAAAGTGGGTGGTGGGTGGGCTTTGAATTTCTTCGTAGTCC
This sequence comes from Aegilops speltoides, assembly GCA_021437245.1. Classification (NCBI taxonomy): domain Eukaryota; kingdom Viridiplantae; phylum Streptophyta; class Magnoliopsida; order Poales; family Poaceae; genus Aegilops; species Aegilops speltoides. The sequence goes on along the minus strand of CM038147.1, from coordinate 461,828,830 downwards.
GTACTCCAACCATCCTGGCCATAGTCCGACCAGGACTCTCCCGATAACGAGAGATGTTTTAATGAATTTAGGATATCGCCAAAAGGCGAGTGTTGGAATATGTCCGCGGTGGTGAATTCCATAACCGGCGCCCAATCCGGATTGATTGGTAGGGGCGCGGGAGGTTCGGAGTCCGGCGCCTCGGAATCACGAGTTTCGCAAGGGACAAGATTGGTGTTCGGCTCCATCGCCGTGGATGTTGAAGCCCCCGAGGCGGCGTCTATCCACCAACCCTCGATCTGGGCGATCGGCGCCGGGCTAATGGCCGGAGCGAATCCATGTGCAGCCACCAAGGCACTGTTCGGCGGCAGAGCTAGATCGTGCCCATCGTCACAGTGCGGCGCGCTTGGCTGTGGCTCGGGTCCGTCGAAGATCAAGTCTCCGCGGAGATCGGCCGTGAAGTTTAAGCTTCGAACCGACTCGACGGCTAAGGGCGAAGCTGATCTGCTCCAGATGGCTAAGTGAATTGCCCGCAAAGCGGTTGCCGAATCTGAAGATCTGTCCGGGAGAAAAGTCTCGCCATGGACATCGTTGTTGGTTGAAGATGCCATCAAGCCTATCGGTCACGCATACGAGGAACTCTCAATGAAAGCACCAATGTCGGTGTCAAACCGCGGATCTCGGGTAGGGGGTCCCGAACTGTGCGCCTAGGCGGATGGTAACAAGAGACGGGACACAATGTTTTTACCTGTGTTCGGCCCTCTCGATGGAGGTAAAACCCTACGTCCTGCTTGATTAATATTGATTATATGGGTAGTACAAGAGTAGATCTACCACGAGATCAAGGAGGCTAAACCCTAGAAGCTAGCCTATGGTATGATTGTTGAGATGTATGTTCATCCTACGGACTAAAGCCCTCCGGTTTATATAGACACCAGAGAGGGCTAGGGTTACACAGAGTCGGTTACAATGGTAGGAGATCTACATATCCGTATTGCCAAGCTTGCCTTCCACGCCAAGGAAAGTCCCATCCGGAGTCTTCAATCTTGCATCTTCGTAGTCTTGGAGTCCGGCGGATATTGATAGTCCGGCTATCCGGACACCCCCTAGTCCAGGACTCCCTCAAAGGGTTTGCAGGCTGCGCTGCTGACCTCTGCCGCACTGACTGCGGAGGTCAATGCTTTGAAGCAGAACCTCGAGCGGTCCGAGAACGAGCTCGGCCTTGCCAAGAAGCAGCTCGAGGACAAAGAAGGTGAGTAACACCGTATTAAATTTGTACCTTACAGAAAAGGAATTTGGTTGCAATGGAAATGACAAGGATAACGTGGGCACTGCAGGGGCCACGAATGAGATGGCGACCCTGAAGGAGGCCGTGTCCGCGGCCGAACGTAATGCGGCCGCGGAACGAGCGGAGCGAGAGAAGCAGGAGGCGCGGGTGGCGAAGGTGCGTAAGAGCTCCGTGCTCATGGAGAAGCATGAGAGTTTGGAGCGCGACTCAAGACTCGAGAGTCCGAGCTTGCCTCGCTCTTGAAAGTGCCAAAGCCGCTAAGGCCGAGGCTCATAAGGCCCTCCAGGAGATTGAGGCGGTGAAGAAAATAGCGGCCGGTAAGGCATGTTTCATGCAAAGCAAGCATGTGAATGTGAATTACCTGTTACTTACCCGAATTCGAGCTCTGTATGCGTTTGCAGATCTGCCTCACAACAGGTCCGATGTCAGCCAGATTCTACCGGGCCGAGGAGGGAGCTTGACGGAGAAGGTCTTCGGTCTCAAGATGCCGAGGCGGACATCCGGTGCCCCTTAGCGACCAGTGAAGCAGCTGGTCAAGCTCCACAAGGTAGCCAAGCAGGCCATGAAGGGCCTCATAGTCCGGCCAGGCCAAAGAGGCCATGCCCAGAGCTACTTCCGGCCTCGTCAAGTGGCTGGTGGATGTGTGCCCTTGGGTGGAAGTCATCAAGCGCTCCACCTGTATTGAAGGTGCCCGTCGGGCCCTTGCCCGCGCAAAGGTGCACTGGGGCAGGCTGGATGTTGAGAGGCTTCTGACAGACGCGCCGCCGGCGGGCAAGGAGTATCGTACACCCGAAATGTATTATAAGAGTGTCCTGAAGGGTGCCCGCAAGATTGCGGATGAGCGCCCCAAAGATGTAATATTTGAGTAGACTCGCAATGTGTTATCATGTGCGCTGAAAACTTTGTTCATATGTGAGGGAGTCCTGGACTAGGGGGTGTCCGGACAGCCGGACTATCATCGTCCGCCGGACTCCAAGACTATGAAGATACAAGATTGAAGACTTCGTCCCGTGTCCGGATGGGACTTTCCTTGGCGTGGAAGGCAAGCTTGGCAATACGGATATGTAGATCTCCTACCATTGTAACCGACTCTATGTAACCCTAGCCCTCTCCGGTGTCTATATAAACCGGAGGGCTTTAGTCCGTAGGACATAACATCCATTACAACAATCATACCATAGGCTAGCTTCTAGGGTTTAGCCTCCTTGACCTCGTGGTAGATCCACTCTTGTAATACACATCATCAATATCAATCAAGCAGGATGTAGGGTTTTACCTCCATCAAGAGGGCCCGAACCTGGGTAAAACATCGTGTCCCTTGTCTCCTGTTACCATCCGCCTAGACGCGCAGTTCGGGACCCCCTACCCGAGATCCGCCGGTTTTGACACCGACATTGGTGCTTTCATTGAGAGTTCCTCTGTGTCGTCACCGATAGGCTTGATGGCTCCTTCAATCAACAACAACGCTGTCCAGGGTGAGACTTTTCTCCCCAGACAGATCTTCGTGTTCGGCGGCTTCGCGCTGCGGGTCAATTCACTTGGCCATCTGGAGCAGATCGAAAGCTACGCCCCTGGCCGTCAGGTCAAATTTGGAAGCTTAAACTTCACGGCGGATATCCGCGGAGACTTGATCTTCGACGGATCCGAGCCGCAGCCGAACGTGCCGCACTGTTGCGATGGGCATGATCTAACTCTGCCACGGACAAGATTTGAGGTCGCACAAAATCCGCTCCGACCCACGGTCCGGAGCCGATTGCGCAGATCGAGGACGGGTGGCTGGACACCGCCTCGGGGGATGCAATTTCCACGGCGATGGAGCCGAACACTGACCCTGTCCCTTATAAAGCTTGTGACTCCGAGGTGCCGGACTCCTTGCCGGACTCCGAACCTCCCGCGCCCCTGCCAATCGAATCTGATTGGGCGCCGATCATGGAGTTCACCGCCACGGACATCTTCCAACACTCACCCTTTAGCGACATCCTAAATTCGCTAAAGCATCTCTCGCTATCCGGAGAGCCCTGGCCGAATTACCGCCAGGATGGTTGGGATGCGGACGATGAAGAAATTCAAAACCCACCCACCACCCACTTTGTAGCCAGTGTCGACGATCTAACCGATATGCTAGACTATGACTCCGATGATATCGACGGTATGGACGACGATGCCGGAGACGAACAAGAGCCAACGCCTACAGGGCATTGGAAGACCACCTCGTCATATGACATATACATGGTGGACACCCCAAAAGATGGGGACGGTGAAGAAGCAGCGGAGCCAGATTCCTTAAAGAAACAGCCCAAGCGCCGACGCCAACAAGGCGCGCTCTAAATCCCGCCACAAAGAAGAATGGTGATTCCGCACAGAGATAATAACACCCGTAAAGTGTCGAAGACAATCCCTCCAAAGAAGATTCAGCGCAGGAGGATGAAGAAGCAAGCCCTCACGAGAGAGTGGCGCATTTAAGAGGTCGAGGATGATAATTACATACCTCCCTCCGGAGACGAGGCAAGCCTCAACGACGCATTTAATTCGCCGTGCCGAGGATCCCGTCGAACAAGAGCTGCTTAAACGCAGGCTTATCGCCACAAAGAAATAGCCAAAAGAAAAAGCAGAGTAGCTTCAAGCTGATCAAGACCTCGGCCGACAGATGGACCGAGGTCCTCGCGATCAAGAGTATGAACTCGAACGCCCCTCCAAGAGTTACCCAAAACGCAAGTTGCTCCCCGATTAGAGGAAGAAGCATACATACCTTCATCACCAACGCATTAATACGGCCGACCGACCACCCCGTGGTCGCGACAGACAGCATCCAGCCCTCCACCAAGACCGCACTCGCATCGCTCCAAAAGTACGGCCAAAGGGAACGCTACTGGACTTGCGAGATATATTGGAGGACAAAGCAAGGCAATCCAGATCCATCTATGGATCACGTGGGTGCCCCACGACCCACGACGAATACCATCGCGCCGAATACAACAACTCCGGCCGGGCCGAACACAGCAGACAACGCTCCCTCGAGCTACGTCATGATATTGCTCAATACAGAGGCACCGCACACCCGCTATGCTTCACTGACGAAGTAATGGATCATCAAATCCCGGAAGGGTTTAAACCCGTCAACATCGAATCCTAGGATGGCACAACAGATCCCGCGGTTTGGATCAAAGATTATCTCCTTCACATCCATATGGCCCGCAGCGACGATCTCCATGCCATCAAGTACCTCCCACTCAAGCTCAAAGGACCAGCTCGGCATTGGCTTAACAGCTTGCCCGCAGAGTCAATTGGGTGTTGGGAAGACCTGGAAGCCGCATTCCTCGACAACTTCCAGGGCACATATGTGCGACCACCAGACGCCGATGACCTAAGCCACATAATTCAACAGCCAGATGAATCGGCCAGACAGTTCTGGACACGGTTCTTAACAAAGAAAAATCAAATCGTCGACTGTCTGGATGCAGAGGCCCTCGCAGCCTTCAAACATAACATCCGTGACTAAAGGCTAGCCCGGCACCTAGGACAGGAAAAGCCGAAATCTATGGCAGCCCTCACATCACTAATGACCCGCTTCTGTGCGGGAGAGGATAGCTGGCTAGCTCGCAGCAACAACCTCAGTAAAAATGCTAGCAGTCCGGATACTAAGGACCACAACGGCAGGTCGCACCGAAGCAAAAACAAGCGCCGCGTTAACGGCAACAACAATGAGGATACGGCAGCAATGCCGATTCGAGGCTCTAAACCCGTCAATGAGAAGCCATTCAAAAGAACCACTCGGTCCATCCAATTTGGACCGAATACTCGACCGCCATGCCGATACATGGCACTTCAAAAGCCAGCTAACCACACCAACAGAGATTGTTGGGTATTCAAGCAGCAGCAAGTTAATTGCAGCGAAAACAAAGGACAAGGTCGATAGCGACGATTTAGGAAGAGACCCGGCCGCCGAACAAGAGGATGAAGGGTTTCCCACAAGTGTGGACGGTAAACATGATATACGCAACCCATATACCCAAGAGGGACGTATATGCGATGGAGCCAGTCGCCCCTAAGTTCAATCCATGGTCCTCTTGCCCGATCACTTTCGATCGAAGAGACCATCCGACCAGTATCCGCCATGGCGGATTCGCCACATTGGTTTTAGACCCAATCGTCGATGGATTTCACCTCACGAGTCCTGATGGATGGCGGCAGAGCTCTAACCTGCTTTATCGAGATACAAGGCGCAAGATGGGCATAGACCCTCAAGGATTAAACCTACAAAGACGACCTTCAAAGGCGCCATACCAGGTGTTGAGGCCAATTGTACAGCTCACCACACCGAAGTGGTCTTCGGATCCCGGACAATTTCAGAGCGAGGAGTTAATCTTCGACATAGTCCCGCTCAAGCGGCTATCATGCTCGCTTCGACGAACCGCTGTCAAAAGTTTAACGCGTGCCGCACACGCATACCTCAAGCTCAAGATCCAGCCCTCGTGGAGTCATCATGGTCAATAGAAATACGGAACGCCCTCCGAATGGAGGAACACACAGCTCTCGCGCAAAAGTACAGAGCAGCCTTTTAAGGCAATTTTTGAGTCCGGCCATTAAACGACCGGACACGCCAGACGCTACCGAGCAACATCAATCAAGACCACCTAGCACGTTCCGAGCACGCGTAGCAATGCGGCCCCAACCCCAGCCCTCGCATGATTGCAAGACCAACCCTCCGCGTACATCATTACGCTCTGGAGATACCATGGGCATAGGGGGAGGGGCACGACCACAACAGACTCAGAGTGCGGCTCGACCACACCAGGGGCTCCCAAGTGTGTCACTCCTTTTTATTTTGCTTCTTCTTATATACAGGACTCCGTTCACCAGAGGCCCTGTCCGGCGGGGAGCCTGCCGAACTTACGATGCAATAGCCAGGGAGGGAAAAAGGTTGCGACGAACACTCAGGTGGTCTCCATTATGAGCATTAAACTATATACACCAGTCCGCAGCCCACCCCTGGAGGGGGGCATGTTTAATTAGTCCAATCCCTTGCTTACCGCACTATTTGTATCATTCCGCACTTATAGCAGAATTCCTTGAATAAATAATGCAGCACTTTTTTGCCTGTAATTGCATTACTTTACATATATGTTCACTAATGACATCTTGCACCAGATATTTTGGTACGGCCGAATACACCAGGGCTTATGTTCCCCGCATTATGGTGTGATAAGTCCGAACACTTTCACAAGTGCACACACTCAACTTATAGCATTATATGAATCGGATCCAATCATGTCTTGGGTCAATAGTTGGGTTTGCCTGCCCCACGCTTTGGTGCCTTACGCCCGCTCGTCAGCTAAGGTGGCATCGGGAGAACCATCGCGATTGCGCCCGGTTGAGCTGGGCGAGCACCTCAAAGGAGAAAGCTAAAACTGACTGGCATGATAAGGTGAGAGACTGGTCGCTTTTCGAGAGTCCTTTTCGGGTCCCTAAAGACTTATGCTGCTTCGAGCGGCACGGATAATGTCCGATGAAGGCGTGATGGCGCCCAAATTGGTCTTCGAATACTAGGGCTTCACCAAATTTAAAATTATAGAATTCTATGGCTAAGTGAGAGTGTTCAAGCATTATAAGTCTGGTTGCCTTGTTCGTTGTGTTGAGCGCCTCCTAGATGGACCCAAAATGGGAACAAGAGTGCTCAAGTTTATCCCAACACCCCAGCACTCGTGGCTTGGGGGCTGAAGCTGACGACTTGCCATCTCTCAGATTTCATAAACGGCAGCACAGAAGGTAATATTTTAAATCAAACAAGCGTTGCTTCGCGCATATGAACAAAGTTTTCAGCGCACATGATAATACATAGCGAGCCTACTCAAAAATTACATCTCTGGGGCACTCATCCGCAATCTTGCAGGCACCCTTCAGGACAGTCTTATAGTACATCTTGGGCGTACGATACTCCTAGCCCTCTGGCGGCGCGTCGGTGATAAGCCTCTCCACAACCAGCCTGCCCCAGTGCACCTTTGCGCGGGCAAGGGCCCGACGAGCACCTTCAATACAGGCGGAGCGCTTGATGACCTCCACACAGGGGCACGCATCCACCAGCCGCCAGACGAGGCCAAGTAGCTCCTGTGCATGGCCTGTCCAGGCCACAGCCGGACTATGAGGACCTTCATGGCCTCCTCAGCTGCCTTGTGGAGCTCGACCAGCTGCTTCAGCTGGTCGCTAGGGGGCACCGGATGGCCGCCTCAACAGCGTCGAGACCGAAGACCTTCTCCGCTGAGCTCCCCTCCTCGCCATGGTAGAATGCGGCGGCATCGGACACACTGCAAGGCAGATCTGCAAACGCCCCTGGAGAGCTCCGAATTCGGGTAAGTGTCAGGTAGTTTACATTAACATTCTTGCTTTGCATGAAAAATGCCTTACCCGCTGCTATTTTCTTCATATCCTCAACCTCCTGAAGGGCCTTACGGGCCTCGGCCTTGGCGGACTTGGCACTTTCGAGAGTCGAGGCGAGCTCGGACTCTCGAGTCTTTGAGTCGCGCTCCAAACTCTCATGCTTCTCCATGAGAGCCTGGAGCTCTTGCCGTACCTCCGCCACCCGCGCCTCTTGCTTCTCTCGCTCTGCCCGCTCATGGCCGCATTATGTTCGTCATGACACAGCCTCCTTCGTGGTTGCCACCTCATTCGTGTGGCCCTGCAGCACCCATGTTATCCTTGTTATTCTCTTATTGCAACCTAAATCCTTTTCTCGTTAGGTAACTATTCAAAGTGGTGTTACTCACCTTCTTTGTCCTCGAAGCTGCTTCTTGCACGGCCGAGCTCTTGCTCGACCGCCGAGATCTGCTTCAATGCACCGACCTCCGCAGATCAAGGCGGTAGAGGTCAAGCGGCAGCAGCCTGCAAACCCATATTGACATACTTTTAGCAAGCTGCGTATATCTTTTAGATCCTCACCGCTTTTCTTTCCGAACACCGAACCGAGCATCAGGCTACCGTCTATGCGGTATTACATTACATAATTTTAACTTCTTACCTCAAAGCTCGTTAGAAGGCTATGCGAAGCTTCGGTCAGCCCGCTCTTGGCGAGCTGAACCTTCAATCACTGCACTCATAATAAAGGTGGTGTTCTTCCTCAATGGAAGTGCCTTGGGCGCCTCCGGCAAGTTGTCCGCGCCCGGTTGACGGAGGCAGCTGGCGTCCACGGTCTTGCCCTTCTTGCGAAGGGCACTGCCGGACTCGAACCACTGCGGGTTCCGTGTGGAGTCCGGCGCAAAGTCCGGAGGTTGCCTTGCGGCGCCCGAGCCTCCTCCTTTGGGTCCTTCTCGATCCCACCTCGGCGTCCTCGGCGCGAGGGGTGGAGGCAATCGGGATGGAATCCACATCCGACGGAGCCAACGACCCACTGGATGAAGCAGGAGATCATCATCGCCGATCGCAGCAAGATATGCGGCATTAGAAGGACACTATGTGACGCGAAAGAGAAATTATAAATCATTCAGGAATCCGGATACTTACGATCTTGCCAGAGGCCTGGCCCTTGAAGGCCACTCTTCGCCGCCAACGTTGGTGTTGGCGAAGCTGTCCAGGGGAATAGTTCTTCCCCTCTTGGACCCTTCGGCCTCCCCTGTTGGGGAAGCCGTCCACTTCCTCTCTCCCTCCTCTAGGAGAGAGTCTTCTTCCTCCTCCTCATCTTCGGGGGAGGAGTCTGCCTCGGAGTCGTCGAAGACCTAAAAACGGGAACTCTTTCGAGTACCCGTGGCCACCTTCTTGGCCTTCTTCTCCGGAACCACATGTGGTGCCGGAACCAGCAGCCCCGCTAGACGGGCATCTACTGGGTTTTCTGGCATCGGAGCCGGGCAGACGAGCTGCTCCGCCTTCTTCATCCAGTCCTGTCAAAGGAAAAGGGAGATTGAAACCCGCTTGGAATCAAAATTTTAACAATAAGTGTCCCATAAAGGGGTAGAATCACTTACCTCGTCAGCTGGACGCTGCGAGTGAAATCCGCGATCTTCCGTTGCGGATGCGGGGGCTTCGCCACCCTTAAACAGCACCCTCCAGCGCCAGACGTCAGGTCAAGAGCCCGCTCAACGCTGGTGTCAGGCTGGATCGAACTCCCACAGTTGAATGCCCATTGTTGGCGGGGAGAATCCGTGGATGAGCATGACTTGACCACGCTAACCAGCCCGAGCTTCTTGTTCACCAGCTTACGGATACAGCTTGGAGTCCCGCTGCCTTCAACTACCCCATAGCAAGCCCTTCTTTTCCGTGAGGTGAGCTGCACAGTATACCCGATCTGAACTGGGGCCGCCTCCCACGAGGGTCACGCGGCTCGGTGATGTAGAACCACCCCGACGCCACCCCTTGATGGACTCCACGAAGGCCCCTTCAACCAGAGGACGCTGGGCATCTTGCCCAACATGGCGCCTCCAAGACTACCAGGTGCCCTTCACTACCTTCGCTTGACATCAAGGTCTTGAGCCACGTCAAGTGGGGCTGGATGCAGAGGAAGGCCTTGCACACGACGATAAACGCCGAGATGTTGAGGATGAAGTTCGGCGCCAGATCGTGGAAATCCAGGCCATAGTAGAACATGAGCCCCCGAACAAAGGGGTGAAGTGGAAAGTCCAGTCCGCGGAGGAAGTCGGGAAGAAATACGACACTCTCATGGGGCCTGGGGGTGGGGATGAGCTGCCCCTGGTCGGGCAGCCGGTGCGCGATGTCGCTGGAGAGGTATCCAGTGCTGCGCAGTTTGGCGATGTGCTCCTCCTTAACGGTGGAGGCCAACCATTTACCTCTCGCTCCGGACATGGTCGGAGAAGGTTGAGACGAGATGCGCGAACTTGGGCACTGGAGCTCGAGTGCGCAGAGATGGATAAGCAAAGGAGGAAGAAGGCGTAGGTAAGAAGGCGGATCCTTATCCCCTTATATATAGGCGGGCGAAGACTATGCATCCCCACCGGCCTGGTAAAACTCGCTTATATCCCAAGCGCCACCATCAATGGCGCGGTTGGGTTACCCATGTCCGTATTGATGAGAATCCCGGAATAAGGGGAACACGATCTCTGCTTCGACAAGACGTGCCAAGGAAACCGCTTCGCTAAACGCGCTAAGGTGGTATAATAAAAAACGATCCAAGAAAAAGCTTGGTAGTGGTGTGACGTCACGCCGCAAAATACGTCAGCAGATTGAACTTGTGCACATATTATTCTCTCTACGGTGGAATGTGGAGTTTATTTTGCAGAGACGGACACTATCCTGGTGTTCACAATCTTCTTTGGATTATTCGGAGGAGGAACCCGCCTTGCAATGCCGAACATTATGCGCGCCGGACTCATCGTCATTGAAGCCAGTGTCAGGGCTACCGAGGGAGTCTCGACTAGGGGTGTCCGGACAGCGGACTATCATCGTCCACGGACTCCAAGACTATGAAGATACAAGATTGAAGACTTCGTCCCGTGTCCGGATGGGACTTTCCTTGGCGTGGAAGGCAAGCTTGGCAATACGGATATGTAGATCTCCTACCATTGTAACCGACTCTATGTAACCCTAGCCCTCTCCGGTGTCTATATAAACTGGAGGGCTTTAGTCCGTAGGACATAACATCCATTACAACAATCATACCATAGGCTTGTTTCTAGGGTTTAGCCTCCTTGATCTCGTGGTAGATCCACTCTTGTATACACATCATCAATATCAATCAAGCAGGATGTAGGGTTTTACCTCCATCAAGAGGGCCCGAACCTGGGTAAAACATCGTGTCCCTTGTCTCCTGTTACCATCCGCCTAGACGCACAGTTCAGGACCCCCTACCCGAGATCCGCCGGTTTTGACACCGACAATATGCGCTAAGCAACGCTTATTAATTTAAAATATTACCTTCTATGCGGCCGTTTATCAAATCTGAGAGATGGCAAGTCGTCGGCTTCAGCCCCCAAACTTGAGCGCTCTTGTTCCCATTTTTGGGTCCATCTAGGGAGGCGCTCAACACAACGAACAAGGCAACCGGACTTATAATGCTTGAACACTCTCACTTAGCCATAGAATTCTATAATTTTAAATTTCGTGAAGCCCTAGTGTTCTAAGACCGAGTTCGGGGCGCTATCCACGCCTGGGCCGGGCGAAGCCGATTCCTCGCTCTAAGCGGCATAAGTCTTTAGGGACTCGAAAAGACCTCTCGAACAGCGACCAGCTCTCGCCTTATCATGATGGTTTGTTTTAGCTTTCTCCACTGAGGCGCTCGCCCAGCTCAACCGGGGCGCAATCGCAGTGGTTCTCCCAGTGCTACCTTAGCCGATAGAATGGAACGTAAGGTACCAAAACATGGGAGCTGGGCAAACCCAACTATTGACCCAAGACATGATTCGGAGCCGATGCATATAGTGCTATAAGTTCGGGGTGCTGCACTTGTGAAAGTGTTCGGACTTGTCACACCATAATGCGGGGAACATAAGCCCCTGGTGTATTCGGCCGCACCAAAGTGTACGGATGCAAGATGTCATAAATGAACATATATGTAAAAAAGGAATGCAATTATAGGCAAAAAGTGCTGCATTGTTTATTCAAGGAATTCTGCTATGAGTGCAGAACGATACAAATAGTGCGGTAAGCAAAGTTTTGGACTATTGGACATGTCCCCCTCCAGGGGTAGGCTGCGGAATGGCATATTAAGCAGATTTAATGCTCATAATGGAGACCACCTGAGTGTTCATCGTAGCCATTGTCTCTCCCTGGCTATTGCATCGTGAGTTCGGCAGATCTACTGCCGGACAGGGCCTATGGTGAACGGAGTCCTGTGGAAAAATAAATAATAAATAATAATAATAAAAGGTGACACACTTGGGAGCCCCTTGTGTGGTTGAGCCGCACTCTGGGCCTGTCGTGGTCGTGCCCCTCCCCCTATGCCCAAGGTATCTCCAGAGCGTAATGACGTACGCGGAGGGCTAGTCTTGCAATCATGCAAGGGCTGGGGTTGGGGCCGCATTGCTACGCTTGATCGGAACGTGCCAGGTGGTCTTGATTTATTGTACTCCGGGCGCGTTTGGCCATGTCCGGTCGTTTAACGGCCGGATTCGAAAATTGCCTTAAGAGGCTGCTCAGATTTCCGCGCGAGAGCCGCTGTGTGTTCTCCGTTCGGAGGAGCGTCAGTGTTTCCGTTGACCGTGATGACTCCACGAGGGTCCGCATCTTGAGCTTAAGGTATGCATAATGCGGCACGCGCTGAACTTTGTAAACGCGTTCGTCCGAGCAGAGCGTGATAGCCATCGCGAACGGGACTATGTCAAGATTAACTCTCGCCGGAAGTTATCCGGGATCAAGACCAATTCCAGCAGTGAGCTCGCATAATTGGCCTCAACACCTGTATGACGCTTTGAAGGTCGTCTTTGTAGGTTTAATCCTTGAGGTGTCTATGCCCATCTTGCACACCGTATCCTCGATAAAGCAGTGTTCAGTTGCCGCCACCGCCCATCGTGACTCGTGAGGTGAAATCCATCGACGATTGGGTGTAAAACCAATGCGCGAATCCGCCATGGCGGATATTGGTGGGTGGTCCTTCGATTGAAAGTGATCGGACAAGAGGACCATGGATTGAACTTGGGCCACCGCTCCATCGCATATACGCCCTAAGTGCACGCTTCCGCTCCCTCTTGGGTATGTGGGTTGCGTATATCATGTTTACCGTCCGCACTTGTGGGGGGAAACCCTTCTGTCCTCTACTGTTCAGCGGCTGAGTCTCTTCCTCGTCGTCGCTATGCAGCCCCTTGTCATTGTTTTCAGCAATTAGCTTGCCTGCCTGCTTGAATACCCAACAATCTCTGTTGGTGTGATTAGCTGGCTTTTCGGGGGTGCCATGTATCTGGCAAGAGCGGTCGAGTATTCGGTCCAAATTGGACGGACCCGGAGTAGTTCTTTTGAATGGCTTTTTCCGCTGATCTGGTTTAGAGCCTCTGAATCCGGCGTTGACTGTCGTATCCTCAGTGTTATCACCGTTAACACGGCGCTTGTTTTTGTTGCGACGCGACCTGCCATTGCGGTCCTTGCTGTCCGGACTGCTAGAATTTTTGCTGAGGTTGTTACTGCGGGCTAGCCAGCTGTCCTCCCCCGCACAGAAGCGGGTCAGGAGTGATGTGAGGGCTGCCATGGATTTCGGCTTTTCCTGTCCTAGGTGCCGGGCCAGCCACTCATCGCGGATGTTTGAAAGCTGCGAGGGCCTCTGCATCCGGACAATCGACGATTTGATTTTTCTTTGTTAAGAACCATGTCCAGAACTGTCTAGCCGATTCGTCTGGCTGCTGAATTATGTGGCTTAGGTCATCGGCGTCTGGTGGTCGCACATATGTGCCTTGGAAGTTGTCAAGGAATGCGGCTTCCAGGTCCTCCCAACACCCAATTGATTCTGCTGGCAAGCTGTTAAGCCAATGCCAAGCTGGTCCTTTAAGCTTGAGTGGGAGATATTTGATGGCGTGGAGATCGCCACCGCGGGCCATATGGATATGAAGGAGATAATCTTCGATCCAAACCGCGGGGTCTGTTGTGCCATCGTAGGATTCGATGTTTACGGGTTTAAACCCTTCAGGGATTTGATGATCCATTACTTCGTCTGTGAAGCAGAGTGGGTGTGCGGTGCCTTTATACTGGGCAATATCACGACGTAGCACAAGGGAGCTTTGTCTGCTGTGTTCGGCCCGGCCGGAGCTACTGTATCCGGCGCAACGGTAGTCGTTGTGGATTGTGGGGCGCCCACGTGATCCGTAGATAGATCTTGATTGTTATGCCTTGTCCTCCAATATGTCTCGCAAGTCCAGCGCATTCCCTCGTGGCTTCGTACTTTTCAAGCGATGCCGAGGTACGGTCCTGATGGAGGGCCTAGATGCCTCTCTGTTGCGGCCACGGGGTGGTCGGTCTGCCATGTTGTGCGCTGGTGATGAAGGTTTATATGCCTCCTCCTCTAATCAGGGGAGCAACTTGCGTTTTGGGTAGCTTTTGGAGGGGCGTTCGAGTTCATACTCTTCGGCCGCGAGGACCTCGGTCCATCTGTCGGCTAGCAGGTCTTGATCAGCTCGAAGCTGTTGCTGCTTTTTCTTTAGGCTGTTCGTCGTGGCCATAAGCCTGCGTTTAAAACGCTCTTGTTCGACAGGATCCTCAGGCACGAAGAATTCGTCGTCGTTGACGCTGGCCTCGTCTCCAGAGGGAGGCATGTAATTGTCATCCTCTATCTCCTCATCTGCCGCTCTCTCTCGAGGGCTGGCTTCTCCGTCCTCCTGTGCTGAATCTTGCTGGAGGGGGTTGTCTTCGGCACTCTCTGGGGTGTTATTGTCTCCGGTGCTGGAATCTCCATTCTTACTGTGACGGGATTTAGAGTGGTGCCCCTAACGTCGGCGCTTGGGCTGTTTCTTAGAGGGATCTGCCTCCGCTACTTCTTCGCTGGCCCAATCCTTTGGGGTGTCCACCATGTATATGTCGTATGACGAGGTGGTCTTCCAGTGCCCCGTAGGCACTGGTTCTTGATCGTCTCCGGCATCTCGTCCATACCGTCGATGTCTTCAGAGTCGTAGTCTAGCATGTCGGTTAGATCATCGACAGTGGCTACAAAGTGGGTGGTGGGTGGGCTTTGAATTTCTTCGTCGTCCGCATCCCAACCATCTTGACCGCAGTTCGGCCAGGGCTCTCCTGATAACGAGAGATACTTTAGCGAATTCAAAATGTCGCCAAAGGGTGAGTGCTGAAAGATGTCCGTAGCGGTGAACTCCATGACAGGCGCCCAATCGGATTTGATTGGGAGGGGCGCAGGAGGTTCGGAGTCCGGCAAGGAGTCCGGCACCTCGGAGTCACGAGCTTTGCAAGGGACAAGGTCAGTATTTGGCTCCATCGCCATAGAAGCTGCAGCCCCTGAGGAGGTGTCCAGCCACCTGTCCTCGATCTGCGCGGTCAGCTCCGAACTATGGGTCAGAGCGGACTCGTGTGCGGCCTCAAGGGTACTGTCCGGCGGCAGAGCTAAGTCATGCCCATCGTGACAGTGCGGCATGCTCGGCTGTGGCTCGAATCCATCGAAGATCAAGTCTCCGCGATGTCACCGTGAAGTTTAGGCTTCCAAATCTGACTGATGGCGGGGCGAAGCTTCGATCCGCTCCAGATGGCCAAGTGAATCGCCCGCAGCAAAGCCGCGAATACTAAGATCTGTCCGGGAGAAAAGTCTCACCTGGATCTGTGTTGTTGTTGATTGAAGAAGCCATCAAGCCTATCGGTGACGACATACGAGGAACTCTCAATGAAAGCACCAATGTCGGTGTCAAACCGGCGGATCTCGGTAGGGGGTCCCGAATCTGTGCGTCTAGGCGGATGGTAACAGGAGACAAGGGGCGCGATGTTTTTACCTGTGTTCGGGCCCTCTCGATGGAGGTAAAACCCTACTCCTGCTTGATTGATATTGATGATATGGGTAGTACAAGAGTGGATCTACCACGAGATCAAGGAGGCTAAACCCTAGAAGCTAGCCTATGGTATGATTGTTGTAATGGTTGTTCATCCTACGGACTAAAACCCTCCGGTTTATATAGACACCGGAGAGGGCTAGGGTTACACAGAGTCGGTTACAATGATAGGAGATCTACATATCCATATCGCCAAGCTTGCCTTCCACGCCAAGGAAAGTCCCATCCGGACACGGGACGAAGTCTTCAATCTTGTATATTCATGGTCTTGGAGTCCGGCCGATGATGATAGTCCGGCTATCCGGACACCCCCTAGTCCAGGACTCCCTCACAGACCTTCAGCCACCCTGCTCCATTCGTTGCAACTAATGGTCCTAGGGAGCTACAAGAGGAAGAAATGACTCAAATTGACCGCCTGGTTAAAATCCTTCATTCCAAGTCATAACCTAAGAGAGAGAAGAAAGGCATACCCGGGCGGTGAAAGAGTTGTTGTCGGAGGAGGAACCGCTGGAGAGGTCATTGAAGAAGACCATGGCGACCCCGGCGATAAGATGCGAGACGGCGAGAGTGAGGAAGCAGCTATAGTTTCGAAAGGAAGGAAGGAGGAAACAGGGGAAATATGATTTGTGGTCGGGGAGAAAATGGGTGGGGAAGGGGGCGGGGGTACATATTTCGGCGGTAGGCCAAAAATTTCGAAATGTGGAGGGAAACTTTGCGTGCGTTGCCGCCGGACACCATTCACTTTGAACGATTGTGTGCATCAAAAATGATTATTCTGCTTTACGTGCACGGGATGAGTTTGATAATTCAAATTTTGGTGGAAATTTCCCTGGGTACTATCCTCATCCACGTCATTGCATAATTTAACATCGCTTGCTAATTTGGGCACACAAAAGAGCGTACAACGCACAGACCACACTTACTTAAACGAGCAATTTTAGTAATTAAACAGAGCTAGTTGACCTAAACATTGCCCTAACAAAGGACCAACATTAAAACAAAGGCTAAATACGCATAATTTTAAAAAAGCCGGTGCGGCGCATTGCTCTAACAAAGGACCAACATTAAAAACAATGGTTAAATATGCATAATTTTAAAAAAGCTGCCGCCGCCGCGCCGGCTTATGCATCGCCGGTGTGAGATGAGATGTCGATGACTTTTTTTACACCTGAAACATTAGGAGAGGCTCCTAATGTATATATTGAATTAAAGTATCAAAAAGTTTAGTAGAATGTCATATCCTTACATCCATAGCCATGATAAAATTAAGGGTATATGTAGGTAGCCTAAGTAAGTACTAGACTATTGGGCAACAAAGGACTGAATAAAAGTGGAGAGAAAATGTTTGTGTTTCTCTTTAGCTCTATGTATGAGTAAAGAGAAGTCCTGTTTGAATCTTCTTGCCCATGATCCAACCGTGGGGTCAATTCTCCTAAAGTGCTTGTTGTTTCTTTCCTTCCACAAACTCCAGGAGGCATATAGAAAATCTCCATAAACATTTGGTTGTTCCATACGCACTTGGCTTCCTTGATCTAGTTGAGGCGATCTCCATTAGTTGTCCAGTGGATATTCAAAGTGTCCCAACAGGCTGAACTGAAGTGGCAAGTAAAGATCATATGTTCAATTGTTTCTTCCTCATTGCTGCCACACAGAATGCAACCATAATTGTCCCCGATGTTGTAGTTTCTTCTCTTCAACATGTTTCTGGTGTTGAGGCAATCAGAGAGAAGAAGCCAACCGAAGACTTTGATTTTCATTGTGGCCGAAGATTTCCAGAGCCATTTGTAACTAATATGTGTTGTGGCCTCACGAAAATAGAATTTGTAGTATCTTTTGGCAGTGTATATCTCAGAGCCCCACTCATAGATCCAGGAGTCCATGTCATCACCCTCACCAACGCCAACAAGCGCTATGATCTCCTGGATATGACATAGCTCATTGTGTGCTTGCATGGACAGTGGTAGGTGAAAGGTTTCATTGAGATTGGTGCACCCAAGAAAGTCTCGAACAGAGATGTCTTCAAGTTTGGCATAAGAAAAAGCACGTGGGTGTGAATCAGCAAGGACATCATCCAACCGTAGATCTTTCCACATAAGCACAGTATCCCCTTTGCTAACGATCACTTTTGATATTCCTCTATAGATAGGTGTGAGTTTGAGCACATCTTTCCACCAGAACGATTCGCATGGATCTGAAGCGTGTGGGATTTTGTCATTGTAATATGTGGACCAAATCAAGTCAACCCACGGCAGATCCTAGTGATTATAGAATTTGTGCAGGTATTTCATGAGTAAAGCATCACTTTGGGTTTGTAAATCGAGAACCCCGAGACCCCCACAATCTTTTGGTCTGCAAACCATTTGCCATGAAGCTAATGAGTTACTTTTTCCCCATCATCAGTTTTCTTGGTCCAGAGACATTGTCTTCTGATTTTATCCAACCGATCAATAATTTTCGGTGGCAGTTTGAGGGTGCAAAGGGTTGAGATTGTAAGGGACGTGATTACCGAATTGAGAAGAGATAATTTCCCTCCATAGGAAATCATTGACAGCGTCGCCGAAAGTCTCCGTTGAACTCCACAAACCAATGGCATGAGATCTTGTACTGTAGGTTTAGAAGTACCCATTGGCAGCCCAAGGTAGGTAAAAGGTAACTTTCCCACCACGCAACCAAAAATTTGCGCAATATGCTGAGCGGTGGAGGCATCACAGTTCATGGGCACGAGAGTAGACTTGTGGAAGTTAATCTTTAGACCAATCGAAGTGGCATAATCAGTAAGAATCGTTTGAACAAGAGAAGCTTGGTCCGGACACGCGGGAAGTATCATGATAGTGTCATCGGCGTATTGAATCACCGGGTAGTCCGATTGGTTGGGTCGGTGAAAGGGCAGCTTAAGATCGTTTCTTCGGAAGGAGCCATTGATTGCAGCCTGCAATAAATCTGCCGCCAGGACAAAGATTAGGGGGGACAGGGGATCACCTTGGCGCACCCCACAAACACAATTAAACTGTCTGCCTGGGACGCCATTATGGAGCACAAAAGACTTCCCAGATGAGAAAATTGTTTTGATCCATCCCAGCCATTTATCATTGAAACCCATGTGTTTCATGATTTCCAGCATAGCATCATGGTCGATGGTGTCAAACGCTTTTGCAAAATCTAGCTTGAGCAGTACTATTGGCTTTTTAGAAGATTGGCATTGGTATATGTACTCAAAAGGCCAAGCAAGCAGCCTTGAATAGACCTCTTTTTCAGGAAACCGTATTGGTTGCGGTGAATAAGCTTGAGAATGATTTTTTGTAACTTATTATCTAGGAGCTTTGTGATGACCTTAAGACAACAATTTAGCAGAGTGATCGGTCTAAAGTCATTAACTCCTTGTGGCGCCGAAATTTTTGGGATGAGTGTGATGAATCCATCGTTGATACTCTCCAAGTTGAGACCACCCTCAAAAAATTGATCACATAGTGCATAGAAATCTTCCTTAATTATGTGCCAACAAGATTTGAGAAATGCCCCATTAAATCCATCAGGGCCCGGAGCCCGATCCGCGGGCATTTCTTTGATGACTAGATCAATCTCCTGCCTAGTAAATGGCATAGTTAGGTCATCCAGCCCCTCAATTCTCTTGATAACGGAGGGAAGATCAAATTTCATCTCATGCTTAGAGGAGGTTCCAAGTCTTTCTTTAAAAGAGTGATAAATGACAGATTCTTTGCTTGTGTGATCATCAATTATTGTTCCATCATGTAGAGTTAATGAGGCAATATTGTTCCTCCTGTAGCGTTCGGAGGCCATAGCCTAGAAAAATTTGGAGTTTTCATCCCCAAAATGAACCCATTGAATTGTGCACTGTTTCTTCCAATATTGATGTTGATATGACAATAGTCGTAGGATGTGGGCCTTTAGGATAATCCTAAAATTAGCCTCAGGAATTGTCAAAGGCCTTCTGTTCTCCAGCGTGTCCAGGTCAGCTAGAGCCTTGTTGGAGTTAGTAGTGGCTATAGACAACCGGGAAATGTTCTTGCTCCAATTTTTGAGGTAGTACCGCAAGTGCTTGAATTTTCTACAAAGAATCGTTGCACTATTGGTCGATCGGACAGGCTTATCCCAAGCAGACTGTACAACCTCCATAAAACCAGGGTGTTGAATCCAGAAAGGCTCAAATTGAAAAATCTTACTTCTAGGAATAGAAGTTTCAATGGAGATCACGCACGCTATATGATCAGACATAGGCTTGCCTAGAGGTTTAACAATGGTGTTGAGGTATGAACCAGTCCAGCTACAAGATGTAAAAAACCAATCAAGTTGCTCCAAGAGTGGATCCTGTTGCATATTACTCCAAGTATAAGTGCGGCCTTTGATTGGTAATTCAACGAGAGATTGTGTACGTATGAAATCATTGAACGTAATCATGTCACTATTGCTCCCTCCCGGCTTCTTACGATTGTCAGGGCTGCGGATGTAGTTAAAGTCACCGAGTAGGAGCTAATCTTCATTAGCAGGTATGTTTAATGCGAATAAACAATTAGTGTAATTAATACATGGATCGCCTTGACACGGGCCGTAAATATTCACAAGTGTCCAAGCTTGGGAGGACTGTGTTGATTGAAATTTAATGACCAGGGCAAAATCTTCCGAGGCAATAACTGTACCAGAGAAAACCGAACTGTTCCAAATAGTAACAATTCCACCCGAACCCCATGTGAAGGAACAAAAGCAAATTGGTCAAACCGACGGGGACAACAAGATTTGATAAAAGCATTATCAATCATAGGCTTCTTAGTTTCTTGCAAACGTATAACTAAGCAACCACTAGCATTGATAGCATTAGAAAGAGCTAATTGTTTATCACCAGAGTTTAACCCATGAATGTTCCAACATAACACATTCCAATTGACCAAAAGACCCATAAAGCTAATAAACCAGCAAATTAAGTCGAGAACGAAGACCCTGCCTCCTTGGACTCCAAGAGAGCAGCTTCAGTAAGTTCTTCTGGCGAGATGGCGCATTTTTGGACACCCACCTGCTGGATTACCTGAATGGGAGTAGGAGGTGGTATTTCCTGGGCTGCCTCAGCATCCAGCTCCCTGATGATCACCGAGGAGGGAGCAGTAGGAGTGTGGCGTGGTTTGACCTTTGATTGCTTCTTCTTGGTATCAGACGGAGCATGGACCCGGAATCCATCAAATTTATTGGATGTAGCGCTGCGACGAAGAGAGACCTCACATTCAGGTGCCTGCACTTTTCCACGATGAGAGGAAGCGCCTCCATCAGGCAGAACAACATCAGAAGGAGGCATAATCAAGAGCTAGAGTTTCCCTGGAGCAGAGCCATGGAGGGATCACTCGGAGCCGCGACAGGGACAGACCAGGAATGCACCACAGATATACAGTCCTCATTATCCCTAGTGATCTGATGCCCAGCAGTAATCAAGATAGAATCATTGTTGCTGCTAACTTGAACATGAACTTTCAAGCAATCCCTAAAACCCAGCCCCAAACTCCATGGGCCAAAAGTGGCCATAACTGGCTTAATGGTAGTCCACAGAAAGTCATTGATCTGTCTCACCGGCCTGGCTGAGTGGAAGAGCATAGAAGCCATCAAGTTCCCCTGGTGTGACATGGTGAATTGCGGACCAGAGTTATTCAGAGAAAGATCAATTGTGAGAGAATCTTGCTGCTGTATTATAGGAACCAAGGAGGTACCGGCAGGGCTATCAAAGTTACTTCTCCAGAGATTATTCAGAACGTTGACAGGCACAAGAACAAACCCATCAGAACTGACAGAGGACTCAGAGCTGCTGTGCCAAGATATGGAGTCATTCCAAGCCATTGCAGGGCTATCTAGCAGATTGTTTTTAGGTAAAATTCCATCAGAAACCTGAAAACCTTCAGCAGCCAACCATGCCTGAAAATTGTACACAGCAGGAGGTGGAGGAGCTGGCCAGGCACCCCATTGCGCCTGAAACTGAACCTGCTGGTCAACCTACACATTGTCATTGGCCTGATTAGCCTGATGCATAGCATGATCAGTAGCTATGTTCTGAGCCATCTAGTTGTGCAGCTAGGCTTGGTAAATTTGCTCAGCAGTCATCCCTTCACCAAACAGAGGATGTGGAACACCATCATCAGGAGGTGGATCTTCACCAGCAGGTGGAACTTCAGGTAAGTGTGCATTACAATCACTACTATGTAACATAGTTACAGCAACTGTCCAACAGTGCCTAGCACCCCCAATCTGCCTCATCACAATGCTCTTAGGGACCAATCTAAGATGAATGACCCTGGCCTTCAGGAGCACAAAACGCCTGTCACTCCTGGGATTATGTCGATTACTTGTCCTAGTGACATGCCGCCGTTGGTGGACTCCGTGTCCCACCTGCTGAAGTCGACCACGTCCTCGCCATTGTCCTCGTCCTCTGCGCAGCCCTCATGGTTGTAGTACTCTAGTAGTGGTTGTGCGAGAGCTCACATTGATATTCCATCGCTGATTCCATGATGGACAGACTCTTCTCTACCTCGACCTCGGCCACGCGCAACTCCTCCTCCCGGCGCTCCTCGATCTCCGCGGCCTCCTGCATCTCCAACTCCCGCTCAGCGATCTCATGAGGAAGCATGTGCTCCATGGACACTGCCGCCTTTTCGGACGTGGGTTGCATGCTAGATTCCGAGGTGGCCTAGAATATCTTGGCGTGTGCATCCTTGATCTTTGCATGAATGGCCTCAACCCGGGCCAGGGCGACATCGACGGCACAGACGGTAGCTCGAGCGCTCTTGGTGTTTGCAGCCGCCATCACAGCAGCTGCTACAGCTGTCTTGGCTACTGCAGCTGCCCTTTCGGCTGCCGCAGATGCCCTCTCGGCAGATGCGGTGGCACTCTTGGTGTAGGCAGCCGCGTTTCGGCGCAGGCGGCGGATCTCGAGGAGGACGCGGCCACCGTACGGGTCCTCACAAAGCGATTCCATGACATCAACTTTGCAAGAAGAGTTTGCGGGAATGGGGATCAGGATTCGTGGATTCGAGGGTTGCCAGCACTGGAGCAGACGAGCCGGTGAAGCTTAAGGAGGAAGACTTAAATATACCCACAAATTTTCCTCGCAAACAGTTCCTACAAAGAAACTATGTGTGATGTTATTGATATTTTTTATTAGCTATGAAAGATGAATTTGAAGTAAAGTGGCAACAGATGGTGTTTCAAATGTGAGAGAAAATTTGTAGTACTAATACAACTGTCATGTCAAAATTTGGAAAATTTCAGGGGTCATTTGACCTTTTAAGACATTTAAGTGATTTTCTAGCCATTTAATGACCATAATTCAAATTTGAATTACATGTACATGCAACAGCTAACCATAATGATTTTAAAAGTCATATTTGTGTACATGTGGGCGAGTTAATTCCATGTGCAGTAAATTGGAAGGAATTTTCAAACATATTGGTCTCACGGCTATGACACAAAGCATGGAGTGCCATGGCATTTAAATTCCAAAAATCCATGTCCTGCCGAAAAAGAATTTAGAACTTTCTATCCTCTTGCCTAATAGGCAAAGATTGACCTCTATAGAAAGACTCATTCATTCGGATCGATATGATGACCCAACTCCGTTGCATTGCCAAAATTTATTAAAGAAAGATCAGAAACACATGAAACCTTGCTTGATGTAATGTCATGCCACCAAGATGATGTGGTAAAAAATTTGGCATGTTTGTTGACGAACGGGAGATAGCTTCCTCTTATGGCCTTCAAAAATTTCTATAGTTAACATGCACTAATACAACTGTCATGTGAAAATTTAGAAAATTCCATGGGTCATTTGACCTTTTAAAGACATTATGTAATTTTCTAGTCAACCGTAATTCAAATTTCAAATGCATCTACATGCAACGGCTAACCATAACGGTTTGAAAAATCATATTTGTGTACTTGTGTGCGATTTAATTCCATGTGCAGTAAATTGGAAGGAATTTTCAAACATATTGGTGTCACGGCTAGAACAAATGCATGGAGTGCCATGCCATTCAAATTCCAAAAAATTAAAAAAAGATCAGAAACCCATGAAACCTTGCTTGACGTAATGTCATGCCACCAAGATGATGTGGTCATATTTTTGGCATGTTTTATGAAAGTTTGGACACACACCCCTCACACACCGGAGGACCTCACTAGAAGGGTCGTGGTTCCGAGGGAACAATGTATGTTTGATAACGAATGGGAGATAGCTTCCTCTTATGGCCTTCAAAAAATTTCTACAGTTAACGTGCACTAATACAACTGTCATGTGAAAATTTGGAACCCGGGCGCGCCCAGGTGGGTTGTGCCCACCTTGGTGGCCTCCCGCACTGCCTATTCGCCCTATAAATTCCCAAAATATTCCAAAAACCCTAAAGGAATTGACTGATCAGAAGTTCCGCCACCGCAAGCCTCTGTAGCCATGAAAAAACAATCTAGACCCCGTTCCGTCACCCTATCGGAGGGGGAAATCATCACCTTTGGCCATCTTCATCATCTCGGCGGCCACCATGATGAGGAGGGAGTAGTCCACCCTCGGGGCTGAGGGTTGTACCAGTAGCTATGTGTTTAATCTCTCTCTTTCTCATGTTCTTGATGGCACGATCTTGATGTATCGTGCACTTCGTTAATATAGTTGGATCATATAGTGTTTTCCCCTCTCTATCTTGTTGTGATGAATTGAGTTTTCCCTTTGAGATTTCGTTCTTATCGGATTGAATACTTTTATAGATTTGAGAGCACTCGATATATGTCTTGCATACGAATACTCGTGGTGACAATGGGGTATTATATTGATTCACTTGAGATATGTTTTGGCACTCAACTCGCGGATTCCCGAGGTGACATTGGGGTAATCTATGCATAGGGGTTGATGCATGTTCTTGTCTTTGTTTCTCCTGTAGAAATCTTGGGCACTCTTTGAGGTTCTTTGTGTTGGATTGAGTATTATGAATCTCAATGTTTTTGATGCGTATCATATAATTAACACATGGATACTTGTTGTGACATTGGAGTATCTAGGTGACATTAGAGTTGGTTGATGCATATCATATGGTGTTATTTTAGTACAAACTCTTGGATAGATCGAACGGAAAGAATAACTTTGCGTTATTTTAGTACGAACTCTTGAATAGATCGAATGGAAACACTACTAGGGAAAACCCTAGCAGTAGCGCGTGTTTTGTGCCCACTAGTAGCGCGGGGGGCCGCGCTACTAATAAGGCGCTAGAGCTATTGCTTAGCAGTAACGCGTGCCAGCACGCGCTACTGCTAGGACAAATAGCTGCAGCGTTTGTTCAGTACCACGCTACTGCTAAGGTAACTACTTGCAGCGTGTTTTCTTTCCATCACTACTAGTATTATTTTTATTTTTTTTATTTTTAGTGTATTTATGCGCCATCATACAAATATTGGCACAATACCAGCTGTTATGAGGTTTACATCATTATGTCCATAACAGTGTGTCAAATGAAGGTGGATTAGGTTCAAGTGGAGGCAATATGTGGTGCATGTCAAAAGTATACTACTAATCGAAACTTGATCTAGTTTCGACTAGTAGTACTTTCGATGTGCACCACATGTTGCCTCCACTTGAATCTAATCCGCCAGCACAAGCTATTTAATCATCATCATAGTCATTACCACCAACAGTATTTATTTGATCAGCACTAACACTAGCTAATAATAATCATCATAGTCATTACCACCAACACTAGCTATTTTATCATCATAGTAATAGTGTAGCACATCATCATCCTCAAACTCATTTTGAGCTAGCTAATCACTCCTGGTGCTCTCTCTTAGGTAAAATAACATAAAACATGTATAGCTCTCCTCCTCGATCAAACTGGAGCATGCAGATGAACATGTCTCCTAATCGTGGGTAGCGCATCTGTTTGATTCCCCCTAGTACTTCTCTGCGCTCCCCCATCACATATTTGGTCCAGTCTTGCACTATTAAGCATCCGTTGCTAATCTTGAATGCACTAAAGTAATCAGAGGATATCTTGGCGTAAGTGATAATACTCATGGTACCTTTAGTCTCGATCCCATAAGGCACAACATTCATCGGGAGTCCCTGTTGAAGAACATCGTACGGTAACATACTTAGCAATGAAGTTTATCTTCAAAAGTAATGTATGGAAAAGATGCACCGATGACAAATAGTAAAAATCTTACCATCCTTCCTAAATAGATGTGACCGTAGTTCATTACGAACACTATTGGTCGACATTTTCAGACTAACATTTCTAAATGCAGGAAGAAAATTTGTCTTGACAAGATCAAGATCCTCAAGCCATGAAACATAATGACCGAGCTCCTCGCAGCTTGAGTTCAGCCCCGTGACAAGATATCGGTCCTGTCTACCAAGCGTTGGACATGTTTGCTTGCACCAAAATAAGCTGACAATACAAATTAGCTATCAACTATTTTGAATAAACAATATCAAAGACATAAATATGGTTGAGAAACTTACATAATGGTATAACTGGAGGCATTTGCACATCGACCCAGATGTCGGTATTACCTTCAATATCATCTTCCGGACGAATATCAAAGGTGATAACCATATAAGGCTCAAATGCATAAGTCTTGCATAGTGCTCGCCATGTTTTGCATCCAAAATAGGTGTAGTCGTCTGAATTGTATAACTTTGCATGGAAAATATAACCATGCTCGATCTTCAAGTAAACTTTCTTTTCCTCCATACTATGACTGAAACCTATTTTATCCAATACAAAAACTCTTGCATGGCAGGGGATACGCTAGTAGAATAGTAAAAAAATATAAGTTGAAGCAAATGAAGCAGATGTCATGCTTAATTACGAAAAAAGACTTGTCATTGTGACTTCATCAGATCCACTTCAAGTTCTCGTCCATCTTGATGTCAAGCGCCTATCATCATCTAGGAAGATTCATCGCACACGTGCCGCGCTTCGTCTTCACAGATTTGCAAATACCAAAATCCTTTTCGTCGCCGATATTTCCTATGTTCATAGTTAAAACATTAATTGAAAATCGATCAAAGACAACTACCAAGATACTCAACACACAAATCCGGGAACTCGATATTTCCTACATATTCGCACAAGTCATGCCAAAATTCACGGAAAAATCCGCATGACCTTTGCTAAAATAGGACATATCGAAGCTGAAATTTGCCGGAATGGAAATGAATCAACACTCCGCAAAACATAGGCCACTCGAAGGTGTAACCTGCAAACACGACCGTCCACTTGGATATTGAGCAACACAAGATATACATTTCAAAATATCTTATAGGACTCAAATTAGCATGCATTCAATAAGCAAAAGTAAATCATCTCATGCGTTAGTACATCATCGAATATTATCACTAATACATCACGAATAGTGTCATACATATAACATCACTAATACAACTAAAACTCTAGCACACGACGGGTATCGGCGCGGGCGGTGGACACCCACAGAGAAGGCACCATCACGGGATCATAGCTCCAAAGAGATCCCGGAGAACCTGCCAGTATTGGAGAACGGCTCGTGCTCCAACGCAAACAAGTAGCGACGGACGTCGCGCCCTCCTCATCAAGCGGTGACGCACCACCTCCGCGAGTCCTCGAGCCTCGGATCGCCATCGCCCACGCGACCGCCACCAAAGAAGGTTCGGTCACCGATAGGCTGGCTCTCACCAACCTCGCGCCCCGATAGGTAGCGCCCCAAGACCACCTCGGCGGAGCCCAGTCCCGACATGGCCGATCTGGTCAAGCAGGTGTCGTCCTCCGCCGACTCGACGACGAGGATGCGGATAGGCATCGCCCACGCCGAGGCGGAAAAATTGCTTTAACTAAAAAATCACCTAATTAGTACCTAGTTCTTACTAACTAGTTCTTACTAACTAAATAGAAGAAGGTCAAATTTTACTCGTTTTATTATGCATTACAGCAGTGTTTATTCATCATCTAAGAAAACATCACCTAAGAAAAAATCCCAGCCACATCTGTATCCAATTCATTTCCACCCATAGATGAACCCTAACTATTTGATGCAACTAAAATTTGAAGAACCCTATCTAGGCAGAGGTAGGGGAGGGGGAGGAGCAGGTGTGCTCACCTCGATCGGGTGCCTGCGGCGAGAGAGGGGCAGGTGGCGTCAAGGTCGGGCTTGGGGCTCGGGCGCACGACGGAGGGCGGCATCGAGGTCGGGGCCGGGGGCGGCGTCCGGGGCGGTGTTGAGGTCGGGGCGGGCGGCGTTGAATCCGGGGTCGGGGCGGCGAGAGGGTGTCTGGAGAGGCCTTGGCACGACGGCGGGCGGCAGCGGCGAGAGCGCAGGAGTTCGATTTGGGAGGAAGTGGCCATGGGGAAGGACGAAGCGGTGGTTAAGTCGAAGTAGCAGAGCTCATTCCGTAAAGCGCCATCGCTACATTAGCTACAGCTGCTCGGGATACGCCATCGCTACTACTTTCTCCTTTTCCCTTTTTCATTTATTTTTCTTCACATTTAATTTTTTTCCTTTCACCTTCTCCTATTTCTTTCATTTTCAATTACCTTTCTATTTGCTTTTCATTTAATTTTATATCCTTTAGTAGTAGCGAGTATAGAGCAAAACGCTACTGCTACAAAGAAAGTAGCAATAGCGCGTTCCATATAGATCGCTACTACTATGTGTACCATATCGGCTAAGCCGTGAGAATTTTAGTAGTAACGTGTATGCAGCGAGACGCGCCATCTGCTACGACGTTATCTCAGAGCGCAGTTTCAAAGCGCTGGCTTGTTGCTACTTAGCACCAGCGTGCTTCTTTGACCCACGCTACTGCTAAAGTTCTATGTATAAGGTTTTCCCTAGTAGTGAAAGAATAACTTTAAGGTGGTTTCATACCCTACAAACAATTTCTTCTTATGTTCTCCACTAGATAAGAACTTTGGGGTGATTCTTCATCACACATTGAGGGACGGTTATATGATCCAATTAGATTATCATTGTTGAGAGATTGCACTAGCAAAAGTACGGAACCTATGCCTCATTTTCAAGCATTGCAATATTGTTTCTGCTCACTTTTTTACTTGCTACCTTGCTGTTTTTTATTGTTCCTATTACAAAAATCAATATCTATTATCGTTACTACACTTGTATCACCATGTCTTGCCCTAACTAGTGCACCTATACAATTTGCCATTGTATTTGTTGTGTTGGGGACACAAGAGACTCTTTGTTATTTGGTTGCAGAATTGTTTTACAGAGACCATCTTCATCCTACGCCTCCCATGGATTGATAAACCTTAGGTCATCCACTTGAGGGGAAAATGCTACTGTCCTACAAAACTCTGTGCTTAGTGGCCCAACACAAGTCTACAAGAAAAAAGTCGCGTAGTATACATCAAGCTCTTTTCTGGCACTGTTGTTGGGGAGGTGAGTGCTTGAAGGGGTATCTTTCGATCTTGCAACTGGATTCTTTTAGTTTCTTATTTTATCACTAGTTTGATTTATCAAAGAAAACTAAAAAATGGAATTGAGGTTAGCTCATATTATTCATCTTTATAATATCTTTCGTGACAATGATGGAAAGGAAAATTGTGCTCAATTGATAGAAGAAGAATTCTATAAAATGTTTGACAAAAAAATCAATGATGAGCATGATTGCAATGTTGTTAGTATGCATTCTATGAATATCCATGATGCTAATGATATGCAAAGCCATAAGCTTGGGGATGCTATGTTTGATGAAGATGATATTTTTTAGTCCCCCAAGTTTTGGTGAGAAAATTTATTATGATGAAAGCATGCCTCCTATTTATGATGATTATATTGATGAAAGTGGGCTTGGAAGAGTGTCAACTCTAGATACTAATGATCCCACTATTTCGGAGTGTGTTGAATCTTATTGTAATAATTATGGAAGTGGATTTGGAGAGGTCATGACTTTATTTAGTAATGAATCCACTATTTCGAAAGAGGTTTCAATAGATTATGGAAGCAAAGTTCCTATCAGTGGTGATGACATGCACTAGTAGAAAACAGGACTTACGTTCGGGCCAGATAAGCCCATTAGTCCCGGTTCAATCACGAACTAGGACCCATGGGGCCATTGGTCCCGGTTCGTGAGGCCAGGCGGCCTGCCAGGCCTCGTGGGGGCATTGGTCCCGGTTCGTGATACGTCTCCAACGTATCTACTTTTCCAAACACTTTTGCCCTTGTTTTGGACTCTAACTTGCATGATTTGAATGAAACTAACCCGGACTGACGCTATTTTCAGCAGAACTGCCATGATGTTGTTTTATATGTAGAAAAGAAAAGTTCTCGGAATGTCCTGAAAATCCACGGAGGCACTTTTCGGAAAATATAAAAAATACTAGCGAAAGAATAAAGACCAGGGGGCCCACACCCTGTCCATGAGATAGGGGGGCGCGCCCCCTCCTCCTGGGCGCACCCCCCTATCTCGTGGGCGCCCTGGACCTCCACCTACCTCAACTCCAACTCCATATATTCACGTTCGGGGAGAAAAAAATCAGAGAGAAAGTTTCATCGCGTTTTACGACATGGAGCCACCGCCAAGCCCTAATCTCTCTCGGGAGGGCTGATCTGGAGTCCGTTCAGGGCTCTAGAGAGGAAGATTCGTCACCGTCGTCATCATCAACCGTCCTCCATCACCAATTTCATGATTCTCACCGCCGTGCGTGAGTAATTCCATCGTAGGCTTGCTGGACGGTGATGGGTTGGATGAGATTTACCATATAATCAAGTTAGTTTTGTTAGGGTTTGATCCCTGTTATCCACTATGTTCTGAGATTGATGTTGCTATGACTTTGCTATGCTTAATGCCTGTCACTAGGGCCTGAGTTCCATGATTTCAGATCTGAACCTATTATGTTCTCATGAATATATGTGTGTTCTTGATCCTATCTTGCAAGTCTATAGTCACCTATTATGTGTTATGATCCGACAACCCCGAAGTGACAATAATCGGGATACTTCTCGGTGATGACCGTAGTTTGAGGAGTTCATGTATTCACTATGTGCTAATGCTTTGTTCTGGTTCTTTATTAAAAGGAGGCCTTAATATCCCTTAGTTTCCGCTAGGACCCTGCTGCCACGGGAGGGTAGGACAAAAGATGTCATGCAAGTTCTTTTCCATAAGCAGGTTCACTGCAGGAGGGGCAAGCACCAGGCCTACCCCACCTGGGCGCGCCCGCCCCTGGTGACCCCCCCCCCCTCCACTTATGCCAGCACCCACACACTTCATCTTCTACCCAAAAAAATCCCCATCCAGCTCAAACACGAGTTCTAGCTCATTTTGCTGCGATTTTCGATCTCCTTGCTCAAAGCCATATTTACAAAACTGCTTTGGGAGATTGTTGCTTGGTATGTGACTCCTCCTTTGGTCCAATTAGTTTTTGTTCTAGTGCTTTATTCATTGCAAATTTTTGCTGCATAGGTGACCATGTTCTTGAGCTTGCATGTTGAATTTATGAGGTCCCAAGCAATTCCAATGCATGATATAAGCTCTAGGCACTTGTAGGAGTGGTTGCTACCAATCTTGTTTAGTTTTATTCACTTTTATTTTGAAGTTACTAAAATTTCAGAAATATTTCAGAAAAAGAATTATGCTTAGAAGCCCAGGATTGCTATACGTGAGCAAGATATTGAATTGCTAAGGGACGCGGATGTACGAGCTTGTGAGTGGCCATCCGATGATTTTATGGTCGAAGCAAGCTTCAAGGAGGAATTTGACGCATATGTGCGTAATGCTGAGTTGGAGGACTTCTTACAAGGTAAGTGTCCTCAGTACTATCAATTGACTGATTCCTTTGTGCGGAGGTTTAAATATAACTGTGCGCGTAATTCTCCTAGTGTCATATTTGATATTTATGATACATCATATACCATGGACTTAGAGGATTTTACAACTGCTTGCAATCTCCCGCAGTGGGGTAATATTAATGATCCTCACAAATATGAATTTAGAGATTTCCTTGCGAGTATTACTGTGGGAGAATCCAGGGATATTGCACAAGCTACCATAGGGAGCATTCATTTTCCTGCTATACATTATTTTGCTCTTTTCATTGGTAGATGCATTAACGGTAAAGTTGAAGCGTGTCACATGTGTGTCCCTGATCTGTGTGTCCTCAAGAGTGTTGTGTTAGGTTATAAAGGTTATAACTTGGGGGCAATAGTTGCACGTAGGTTGCAGAATAATAGTAGAGAGGGAAATTTATTTGGAGGAATTTATGCAACCCATGTGGCTAATTATCTTGGTATAGCCCCATGAGAGGGAGATATGATAATACCTCCTGTTTATTTGGATTCTGAAGCTATGATCAATCATCAATTTCTTGGGAGGAATGAACAATTCCTCCAATATTGACTAATCTATGATGGACGCAACGTCGTCCATGTTACTCTTCCTACTCCCTACCTTTTTGATTATCAGGCCAAAGGAAGATATGTTGTTACCAGGGAGGAAGCAGCTGAACACGAGGGGAGAGCGTAGGCAGCTCGCCAAGACCCCGCAGCTCAGGAGGCTACGACCCCAGTTTCACTTACGGATATCAGCCAGGCGGTCCTTGGTACTAGACCAACTTAGGCCAAAAGCCTAAGCTTGAGGGAGTACGTATTTCTCACCGACTTTACATTCATGTTCACACACTAGTCGTCGATGCTCATACTCTTTCATTGTATTATCCATGCTAGTTTAAATTTCTTTTTCTAGTTTTCTTCTTGTGTGTTTGATAAACCTTAAAAAACCAAAAAAAATAGTTAGTTTAATTTCCATGCTTGTAGTAGTAATTAAAATGAAAACCTAAAAAGATTTCTAGTTCTTCTTCTTACTTGTTGGGAGCTTTCCCGTGTAAATAGTTTTATTTTATTTTCTTTCCTTTGGGGGTCGAGAAGACCATATTGAAAATGTTTAGTGGCTCTCATATGCATGATTGTTTATTTAACTTAGAGCCCATATTACTTGTCTTCTCTCTTGAGTTGAATGCTTGCAGATTCCAGCTTAGTCCAATGCACGTGCACTATTATTTTTTATACACATCGTTTGGTCGTGCAAGTGAAAGGAAATAATGATGATATATGATGGACTTATTGGGATGAGAAAAGCTGGTATGAACTCGACCTCTCTTGTTTTTGTAAATATGATGAGTTCATCATTTCTGAGTCAGCCTATTATGAGGTAAACATATTTGCAATGACATTTAGAGATTATAGTTGCTTATGCCATGCTTGATTAGCTATGAGTTATAATGGTTTACCTTGCGTGCCAACATGCTATTAGAATGATTATGATGTGGTATGATGGGATAGTATCCTCCTTTAAATGAATTGAGTGACTCGACTTGGCACATGTTCACGCATGTAGTTGAATCAAATCAACATAGCCTTCATGATATTTATGTTCATGGTGGATTATATCCTACTCATGCTTTTATTTGGTGTGAATAATTTTAATGCATGTTTATGACTGTTGTCGCTCTCTCAGTTGGTCGCTTCCCACTCTTTTGCTAGCCTTCACCTGTACTAAGCGGGAATACTGCTTGTGCATCCAAACTCCTTAAACCCCAAAGTTGTTCCATATGAGTCGACTATACCTTCCTATATGCGGTATTTACCTACCGTTCCAAGTAAATTTGTATGTGCCAAACTCCAAACCTTCAAATGAAATTCTGTTTTGTATGCTCGAGCAGCTCATGTTACAACTAGGGCTGCCTATATCTTCCATGCTAGGTGGGTTATTCTCAAGAGGAGTGGACTCCGCCCTCATTCACGAGAAAGTGCCAGAACCGGATGCCCATCCCATGATCCAAAAAGATCAAAGCAAATCAAAATAATTAAACAAAACTCCCCCAGGGTTGTTGTTAGTTGGAGGCACTCGTTGTTTCGAGCAAGCCATGGATTGATTCTTGTTGGTGGTTGGGGGAGTATAAACCTTTACCATTCTGTTTGGGAACTTCCTATAATGCATGTAGTATGGAAGATACAGCCATCTCATTGTTGTTGCGTTGATAGTGAAAGTATGCCGCTTAAAATGTTATTCAATCTCTATTTTAAAATCGAGCTCTGGCACCTCTACAAATCCCTGCTTCCCTCTGCGAAGGGCCTATCTATTTACTTTTATGTTGAGTCATCACCCTTCTTATTAAAAAGCACCCACTGGAGAGCGCATCGTCATTTGCATTCATTACTATTGGTTTATATTGGGTATGACTTGACCGGATCTCTTTACCATGAATTACAATGTTTAGTCAGTCCTTGATCTTTAAAGGTGCTCTGATTTATGTTTTATGGTCTCGTAAAGGGCTAGCGAGATACCATTTTGTTATATCATGTTATGATTGTTTTGAGAAAGTGTTGTCATCCAGGTTTTATTATTATGGCTCGCTAGCTGATTATGCTATTGATATGAGTAATTGTGAGACCTAAATGTTATTGTGAGTATGGTTAGTTCATAATATTTGCTGAAACCTGAATGCTAGCTTTTCATGTTTACAACAACAAGAGCAAACAGAGTTTGTAAAAGCTTTTCTTTATCACTTTCAGTTTATCAACTGAATTGCTTGAGGACAAGCAAAGGTTTAAGCTTGGGGGAGTTGATACGTCTCCAACGTATCTACTTTTCCAAACACTTTTGCCCTTGTTTTGGACTCTAACTTGCATGATTTGAATGAAACTAACCCGGACTGACATTGTTTTTAGCAGAACTACCATGATGTTGTTTTATGTGTAGAAAAGAAAAGTTCTCGGAATGTCCTGAAAATCCACGGAGGCACTTTTCGGAAAATATAAAAAATATTGGCGAAAGAATCAAGACCAGGGGGCCCACACCCTGTCCACGAGACAGGGGGCGCGCCCCCTCCTCCTGGGCATGCCCCCTATCTCATGGGCCCCCTGGACCTCCACCGACCTCAACTCCAACTCCATATATTCATGTTCGGGGAGAAAAAATCAGAGAGAAAGTTTCATCGCGTTTTACGACACGAGGAGCCGCCAAGCCCTAATCTCTCTCGAGGGCTGATCTGAGTCCGCTCGGGGCTCGGAGAGGGGGATTCGTCGCCGTCGTCATCATCAACCATCCTCCATCACCAATTTCATGATGCTCACCGCCGTGCGTGAGTAATTCCATCGTAGGCTTGCTAGACGGTGATGGGTTGGATGAGATTTACCATATAATCAAGTTAGTTTTGTTAGGGTTTGATCCTTGGTATCCACTATGTTCTGAGATTGATGTTGCTATGACTTTGCTATGCTTAATGCCTGTCACTAGGGCCTAAGTGCCATGATTTCATATCTGAACCTATTATGTTTTCATGAATATATGTGTGTTCTTGATCCTATCTTGCAAGTCTATAGTCACCTATTATGTGTTATGATCCGACAACCCCGAAGTGACAATAATCGGGATACTTCTCAATGATGACCATAGTTTGAGGAGTTCATGTATTCTCTATGTGCTAATGCTTTGTTCCGGTTCTCTATTAAAAAGAGGCCTTAATATCCCTTAGTTTCCGCTAGGACCCCGCTGCCACGGGAGGGTAGGACAAAAGATGTCATGCAAGTTCTTTTCCATAAGCACGTATGACTATTTACGGAATACTTGCCTACATTACATTGATGAACTGGAGCTAGTTCTGTGTCACCCAATGTTATAGCTATTACATGAGGAATCGCATCCGGCATAATTATCCATCACTGATCCATTGCCTACGAGCTTTTCACATATTGTTCTTCGTTTATTTACTTTTCCGTTGCTACTGTTACAACTACTACAAAAACCCAAAAACTATTATCTTTACTTTTGCTACCATTACCTTTATTACCATACCACTTTTGCTACTAAATACTTTGCTGCAGATACTAAGTTATCCAGGTGTGGTTGAATTGACAACTCAACTGCTAATACTCAAGAATATTCTTTGGCTCCCCTTGTGTCGAATCAATAAATTTGGGTTGAATACTTTACCCTCGAAAGCTGTTGCAATCTGCTACACTTGTGGGTTATCAGTTCGTCTGGCCCCTTTCGTCTCGATTGGTGGGACGAACCGGGACCAATGGGCCTCGCTCCTAGCCCACCACCATTGGTCCCGGTTGGTGGCCTGAGCCAGGACCTAAGGATGGTCTTTAGTACCGGTTCAAGCCACGAACCGGGACAAATGAACCGGCTAGGGCAGAGGGCTTTTGTTACATTAAAAGCAAAAGGATTTTTCATAAAATAAATAAAAAAGCAAAAAAGAAAAGAAAATAAATAAGTAGAAACAAAATAAAATAAATAAGTAGAAACACAAAAAACTTTAATAAATAAGTAGAAACAAAATAAACTTTAATAAAGTAAAATAAGTAAACTTTAACAAAATAAATAAAAATAGCAACAGTAAGTAGAAACAAAATAAAATAAATAAAGCAAAAGAGAAAGAGTTTTCATAAAATAAATAAAAAGCAAAAAGAAAAAATAAATAAGTAGAAACCAAATAAACTTTAATAAATAAGTAAAAACAAAATAAACTTTTATAAAACCTCTAGTATTATTGAAAATAGAATTATATAAAATTTATGCAACTAAAATTATCAAAGTATTTTTATTAAAATATTAAAGAAAAGGAATTTTCATAAAGAAATTTTTTGTTAGAAACTTTAATAGAAAAAAGAATTATCATAAAGATTTTTTGATAGAAACTAAAATAACAAAATATGTTTTTGAATATAATGATAAAACACAGTAATATTAAATAGTAGGAAAAAGAATCACTCAAAAATCTATTTTTATAGTAAAGCTATTCAAAAACTAGTGATTCACACAAATTTCCAAAAATTCAAATTTAAACTATTCAAATTACAAAACAAATGGCACTAACAGAAAGTTTATAATTTTTATTACCTAAAAGCAAAATGAATCACTGAAAAAATAGTAAGTATTTTGTTGTAAGTAGAAACAAAATAAATAAATAAATAAAGCAAAAAAGAAAACAAAAAAAATTGCCACCTAAAGGGCCACCACGGCCTGAATACGACTAGAAACCCAACAATGGCCCAGGATTCAGGCCCGCATTAGGCCCACAGGCACATAGTGACAGATTAGGCCCGAAAGCCTGCAGTTGAGAGGAGCTCGAGATGGTGGGCGCAGCAGCGCTAATAAACCACTCTCGAGCTCTCTCAACTAGCGAGGTGGGACTTAACTTTGGTCGCGACGCGGGAAGCACAGGGCCTTTGGTCCCGTTGGTAGCCAACCGACTAAAGGGGCATTGGTCCCGGTTGGTGCCACGAACCGGTATCAATGCCACCTCTTTAGTCCCGGTTGGTGCCACCAACCGGGACCAAAGGCCTCTGCTTCCCACCCTTTGGGCTACTGAAAAGAGACCTTTGGTCCCGGTTGGTGGCACGAACCGGGACTAAAAGGGGGTATTGGTCCCGGATGGTGCCACCAACCGGGACCAAAGGTGTGCCTATATAAACAACACTTAGCAGTTTTCCATCCACTTCGTCCTTTGATCCCCCGACGGTGCCGCGACCACATTGACGCCGCCAGGCTGTCGGACTGCGCTGTCGCCTACCCCGAGCACTGCCCCGGCGCCCTCGTCATGCGTGCCCCCGAGCCCGCCGCCGACCTCCTCCTCGTCGCCGAAGCTCGCCTCGACGCCATCACCACGCCGCCGCTGCGACACCGTCGCCGCCTGCAAGCCACACCTCCCCTGACACTGTCGCCCGTCGCCACCGCCGCCTTCCCGACCCGTCATTGCCGCCTCGACCACGACCTGCCCCGACCACACGCCGCCGCCACGTTCGGTCCGGTCGGCCTTCCTCTCATTTTTTCATATAATTTTTTTTGGATTATATGTATATGCGTGTATATATGATTATATGTCCTGTTTTTTTCTAAATTTTTTGTTCATATATATGATGATTTGTTTTTTGCATTTATATATATATGTGTGTGTGTGTGTGTGTGTGTGTGTGTGTGTGTGTGTGTGTGTGTGTGTGTGTGTTTTTTCTGTGTATATATGTTCGTATATGCAAAAGTTAGATTTTTTGAAAAGTTTTATCTATGTATGTTCTCTGATTTAGTGCATTTTAGGTTAGTTTCATTCTTAGAAAAGTTTTATATATTTAGGAAGAAGGAAGAGAAGGAAGAAGGAAGAAGAAGAAGAAAAAGTTTTATATATGCAAAAGTTACATTTTTGAAAAAATTTATATATCTTGCTAGGAAGAAGGAAGAAGGAAGAAGAACAAAAACTTTTATATATGCAAAAGTTACATTTTAGAAAAGTTTTATCTAGGAAGAAGGAAGAAGCAAGAAGAAGAAAGAGAAGGGGAAGAAAAAGGAAAATAATAAGAAGAGGAAGAAGGAGAAGAAGGAGAAGAAGAGGAGAAATAAATAAGAAGAGGAAAAAAAGAAAAAGAAAAGAGGAGAAGAAGAAAGGAATAGAAGAGAAGAAGAAAAAAATAGAGTAATTTTTAAATTTTTTTCTTCTTCACCTCTATTCCTTTCTTCTTCTCCTCTTTTGTTTTCCTTTTTTTCCTTCGATCTTCTCCTCTCTCTATTCCTTTCTTCTTCTCCTCTTTTTTTCTTCTTCTTCCTCTTCTTATTTTTTATCGGGTATGTCATTGTCGATATACCACCTCCCCGGTAAGTTCGACCTGAGGGGGGGTCGATATACCCCCTCCCCCATAACATTTTTTTGGTGATATTATTGTCGAATATGCAAATGTCAGTACGTTCATACGCAAAGAATATGTCGATTTTTTGTAGTAGATGATGATGATGATATATGAAAACTTGGTCAATTTTTTCTGTTGTAATTTTGTTTGATGAATGTTTTCTGTTAAAACTCGTATTAAGTTTGTTTGATGAATGTTTCATGGGAGAGAGGGGGTAAAAACTCATCAGACATGAGGGGGGAGGAGTCCCCTCTGGTTCCTAACTCTCTCGGGAATTCAACATATATTCAACATGAGGGGGGGTCGATATACCCCCTCCCCAATAACTTTGACATGAGGGGGGGTCGATATACCCCCTCCCCAATAACATTTTTTTCCATGTATGTATGTCGTCGTTGTCGATATAACCCCTCCTTTACCAAGTTAAAAGAGCGTTGTCGTCGAGGCCACCCCGAACCCTCTAAGCGTTGCCGAAGCCACCCCAAACCCTAGAGAAGCGTCAAGGCCATTAATTAATATAATTCCTTGTTTTGATTAGCTATAGCTAGGTCTACCTTTGCCACTAATATATCCATCTGTCATGTTTGTATAATAATTGCCATGTTGTAATATTTGCAGAAACTATGGAGCACGACCGAGACGAGGAAGCAGAACGGGTGTTGGGGGACATAATCGCAGCCGGAGGTGATGTCATGTCATATCTTAACGAAATCGATGGTCTGGAAGGAGAGGGTTAAGAAGCAGGCTACGGTTATCGAACAACAGAGGAGACCGTGACTAATGACCGAATGCCGGTGCAAGAAGGAGACCGTGATGACGAACAGAGTCCGGCCAGGTATATATATATTAATTAAGCCGGTGCTGACTAGCTAATTGATGCATTCATTGTTTTGGTACCTACACATATTAACTCTTGTCTTTGTTCTTTTTTCTAGCCCTCCGGATCGAGCACAACTTCGGTAAAGAGATGAGGCCCAAAGAAAAAGTTGTGCTCGGATGAAAGGTTCACGATCACAGCAATCGCGCGCGATGGCCAACCGATTGAACCTCTCCAGACCAAGGATGCATTTACTACTCAGTGCGGGGTTCTTGTTAGGGACATGATCCCGATCAGCATCGAGCTATGGAATGAGCCTAAGGATGAAGAGCTTCATGTTTTTTTGTCGAAGATAGACAGAAACAGGATCTTTGGAAAGCGCTGAAGGTAAGTTTCACCCTAGTGGAAGAGGAGGATCTGGAGAATCCAGTTATAGAGCCATTGATCAAGTCCTTTTCTCTCAAGAAGATGGCAGATTTATTCAGGAAGTGGAAGAATGACCTGAAAGCAAAGTTTGTCGACAAAGAAAAGACACCAGCGATCAATGGGACGCATTTGTGGCCAACAAGACATTGGAGAGGAGTAAGAAGATGTCAACGACAAACAAGATAAATGTTGTGAAGAAGGAGCATCACCATCACATGGGGTCGGGTGGCTACCTCAAAGCCCGGCCGTTGTGGGCCAAGGCTGAGAATGACCTGCTTGATAAAGGGGTCGAACCAGAGACATTGAACTGGCCAGACCGTTGCCAAACTTGGTTCTTCGGGGTTGGCGGAACCTTGGACCCTGTAATAGGGAGTGCATTTGGACACGCGAGCAACTGCGAATAACCGTCATGAAGCTTCAGCACTATATCGCCGCAGTGTAGGAAGGGACGTTCGTTCCAGACAGAGAGAATGATGAGCTCACAATGGCCCTCGGGAATCCTGAGCACCCCGGACGGACACGAGGCACGCCAGGCTCCGTTTCATGGAAGGCTGGGTTTCCGGACACAGGCGGTTACAAATGCCAAGAGAGGAGGAGGAAAGTGGAGCAGAGCGAACTGCAGGAGTTGCATGCAAGGGTACGAAAGCTAGAGGAACGAGATGTAGTTTGAAGCAAGCGACTTGCCGAAGCAACCCCCGAAGCTACCCCGCCATCTCAGCAGAGAAGCAGCGTGGCTTCCACTGAGCTGCTTCAGCTGGAGCCTGTCTTCACAGCTCCTGCTAGCTACCCCGTGGATGCTATCACGGAGTCTCAACATTGCCACCTTATGACGCAATGGTAGAACTAGAAAGTCAACGCGGCTGTCGGCTCTGTTCGACCTCCTGAACCCGGCGCAACTTTTCACTGTCGTCCAATTCCAGAAGGATATGCTAGGGTGACGGTGGACGAAATACCAGAGGGATTTGAGGAGCTTGTGCTTGACCACCCTACCGGTGAAGGAGAGACTCGGCTGGGTTCTGCTCTGAAGACTCCATGCCTATGGCGGAAGGACCTCATCAACCTTCCGAACTAGACACCTCCGCCTCCTCCTCCTCCTCCGGCGAGTCAGGGCACTCCGCCTCCTCCTCCGCCTGCTCCTCCGGCGAGTGATCAGGGCACTCTGCCTCCTTCTCCGGCGCGTGGCGGCACTCTGCCTCCTTCTCCGCCTGCGCCGGCGCGCCCGACCAGCCAGCCTCCTCCTTCTCCGCCTCCTCGGCAAGGGCAAAAGAGACCCGCTACCGCTCTGGCTGCTCCGGCGCGTCGTACTCCTTCTCCTCCGCCTCGTAAGCAACCAAAGAAGATAGTCGCAGCTGCTCGGCCAGCTCCGGCGTCAGTATAGCCAGAGGCGGGAGGCAATACAGATTTGGACCATCTCTCAAGACTCCATAGAAGTTACCATACGATATGACCGAACAGGAAAATGAGGAGATCTGTCAAGCCCAAGTGAAGGACTACTTCAAAATGCAAAGAGCTAAGAGACATCCACCTC
Organism: Aegilops speltoides; assembly: GCA_021437245.1. Taxonomy (NCBI): domain Eukaryota; kingdom Viridiplantae; phylum Streptophyta; class Magnoliopsida; order Poales; family Poaceae; genus Aegilops; species Aegilops speltoides. The sequence goes on along the minus strand of CM038147.1, from coordinate 461,787,743 downwards.
CAGAGGAGAAGATAGATCCGGTGAAAGCGAAGCGCACTTTGGATGCCCTGCAGCGATCACCACTGTCTTTGCCGCAAACCAACTATGAGCGCATTACTGAAAAGACATATAAGGAAGCGAAGCGGTCGGGAAGTACTTGAAGTGACAAAAGGTTACAAGAACAAAGAAGTGGGAAAAAATCCCCAGCTCGGCGAACAAGTGAACCAATCGTGCCCCCCGCTCAAGGTGTCTAGCGATATCGTCGCTAATCATCCGGGGATCTTGCCCGGTACCAATCCTGCTGATTACATGCACGACGACGATGCACATTTTGATATAATGGAGGTGGACGAATTCAAATACGAGTACGGGAAGCCTCTCATCAAAGATGGAACTACTCTAACAACAATGATGTGGAAATTCCATGATTGGTACATGGAAACCTGCAGAAAGCAGTTTGTTGGGAAGAAAATCGATATTTTGACGCTAAAAGTTAAGGATGATCAGCAGGACCTCGTTGGAATTGAGGAGTTTTCTGTTTCATTTCAGGAGTTCTTCCAGTTTTTCAATCTAAAGGCCCTCGATAAATTAACGGTCACTTGCTACTGTCTGTAAGTACTACTTCTGTCATTAAGTCTCTATATATAGCTCAGCTCTTTCATAGCATGTATATATAATTATCCTCACTATATTATGCAGATTGAAGATCGTCGAATGCAGAAAAGCTGAAATGTATGATATTGGGTTCGTTCACACAAATCTCATAGATGAATTTACGGTTACATTTCATGCCAAAGAAGCCGAGGACAACTTGCTATGATCGTTGGTAATAAATCAAAACAAAGATACAGTACTCTTTCCTTACAAATTCAAGTGAGTGTTACTGTCTTGTGCATATTCGGTTTCCCTTAATTATTACTCGAGGTTATAGTAATTAATGTAATTGATGAGTTATGCATGCGTGCGCAGGTTCCACTATATTCTCCTAGAGATTAAGCTTGAGCATGGACTACTAAACGTCTTAGACTCGAGACGAAAAGATCTCGAGGACTATGCGGACCTGTCTAAAATGCTCGAGAAGTAAGTTGAATCGATCATTATCGCACCATATTGGCAACTTTGTTCATTTCATGATATCAAGTAATTGTTTTCTTTGTCTCGCCGCAAAAGTTTGGGACTGCCGCGGGATCTGCGATGGAAAACCCCAAAATAAGTACTACTAGCTAGCTAGTTCTGCGCATCTCCCGTTGATTCTAGCTACTTTCATAAATGCCATTTATAATGCTTCATTATCAGTTTGATTAACATCTATTTATCGTAAAGTGCTTGTGGCAGGAAGCCGGGAATAATTACCGTGGATACTATGTCTACGAGTTCATCTACAACGCAACGGCCAAGAATAGGCGGGGCTACTCTAAAAGACAATATGAAGTGCGTAAGCAAAAATATTCACAAGTTTATTTTATTACCATCATTTCTGTTGAGTTTCATTCATATATATGTATTGACCCCCATATTCAAATTAGATGTGGGAGATGCGGAATGAACTCCTACCACAAGATCGCATGCAAGCAATTCAAGAGTAAGTGGCTGGATTCTTTCTTGACCACATCATCAATAAATCCAAAGAATACCACCATGCATGTGGAAGTTGAGTTCATATGTTAGGGTATTGTAAGAGATCTTACACATTTATATATATATTGAGCCAGTACCGTCGATAGGATATACGAAAACTTGTTGTTCGACCAATCTCTCGGAGAAGGAGAGGTCGATCACTTCTGTATATGTTCATGACGATCTTCTGTACTTAATAGTTTCCTTCATTTGCTTACTAGCTAGCTAGCGTGTCGAATCCTCTCTATACGTAGCGTCGACCAAGCACAGAGATAAGAGAGGACACTTCTCTCTATTAGCTAGCTAACACAATATATGAAACCCCTAAATTAACCCTACAACCCCCCCCCCCCCTCAAAAAAAACAAAAACCCAGCCCCTGAAATGCTGACGCGTGGAAGACTTTTGGTCCCGGTTGGTGGCACCAACCGGGAAAAAGGTCACCCTGCCTGGGAAAGGGGCAGCAGCCACGTGGAGCCCCATCTGTCCCGGTTCCTGGGCGAACCGGGACTAAAGGGGCAGGGCTTTAGTAACAACCCTTTAGTCCCGGTTCGGGAACCGGGACAAATGGCCCTCACGAACCGGGACGAATGGGGGGTTTTCTACTAGTGATGTAAGCTATATTGAATAATGATAAACATGAAACTTCTCATCATGATTTTAATTTTCGATCCCATGATAGTTATTTTGTTGAGTTTGCTCCTACTACTATTCATGAGAATAAATTTGCTTATGTGGAGAGAAATAAAATTTCTATGCTTATGAATCATGAAAAGAATGCTTTATGTGATAGCTATATTGTTTAATTCCTTCATGATGCTACTAAAAATTCTTATGAGAGATGACCATATGCTTTTACATATTGCAATAATATCAAGTTTCCTCTCTATGTGTTGAAAATCTTGAAGCTTTGCTTGTTTTGCCTTCCTATGCTAGTTGATTCTTGTTCCCATAAGTCATCTGCTCACAAAATCCCTATTCATAGGAAGTGGGTTAGAATTAAATGTCCTTGATGAAGGAAATATGCCCTAGAGGCAATAATAAAGTTATTATTTATTTCCTCATATCATGATAAATGTTTATTATTCATGCTAGAATTGTATTAACCGGAAACATGATACATGTGGGAATACATAGACAAAACTATAGTCACTAGTATGCCTCTACTTGACTAGCTCATTAATCAAAGATGGTTATGTTTCCTAACCATAGACATATGTTGTCATTTGATTAGTGGGATCACATCATTAGGAGAATGATGTGATTGACATGACCCATTCCGTTAGCCTAGCACTTGATCGTTTAGTATACTGCTATTGCTTTCTTCATGACTTATACAAAGTTCCTGCAACTATGAGATTGTGCAACTCCGTGATACCGAAGAACACTTTGTGTGCTACCAAACGTCACAACGTAACTGGGTGATTATAAAGGTGCTCTACAGGTGTTTCCGAAGGTACATGTTGAGTTGGCATAATTCGAGATTAAGTTTTGTTACTCCGATTGTCGGAGAGGTATCTCTGGGCCCCCTCGATAATACTCATCATCTAAGCCTTGCAAGCATGTAACTAACGAGTTAGTTATGAGATGATGTATTACGGAACGAGTAAAGATACTTGCCGGTAACGAGATTGAACTAGGTATTGGATACCGACGATCAAATCTCGGGCAAGTAACATACCGATGACAAAGGGAACAAAGTATGTTGTTATGCGGTTTGACCGATAAAGATCTTCGTAGAATATGTAGGAACCAATATGGACATCGCTATTGGTTATTGACCTACAATGGTTTTAGGTCATGTCTACATAGTTCTCGAACCCGTAGGGTCCGCACGCTTAACGTTTCGATGACAGTTTTATTATGAGTTTATAAGTTTTGATGTACCGAAGTTTGTTCGAGTCCGGATGTGATCACGGACATGACGAGGAGTCTCGAATGGTCGAGACATAAAGATTGATATATTGGAAGCCTATATTTGGATATCGGAATGGTTCCGTGAAATCGGCATTTTACCGAGTACCGGAGGTTACTGAACCCCCGGGGTTAATGGGCCTACATGGGCCAAGAGGGAGAAGAGGGAAGGAGCCAGGAGGGGCCGCGCCCCCCTCCTAGTCCGAATAGGACAAGGGAAGGCGGCGCCCCCTTCCTTCCCTCTTCCTCCTCTTTCCCCTTTCTCCTACTCCTACTTGGAAAGGGCAGTCCTACTCCGTGGGAGTAGGACTCCCCCCTTGGCGCGCCCTCTAGGCCGGCCACCTCCTCCCCCCTGGCTCCTTTATATACGGGGGCGGGGGGCACCCCAAAGACACACAAGTTGATCTACGGATCGTTCCTTAGCCATGTGCGGTGCCCTCTTCCACCATATTCCACCTTGGTCATATCGTCGCGGAGTTTAGGCGAAGCCCTACGCCGGTAGAGCATCATCATCGTCACCACGCCGTCGTGCTGACGGAACTCATCTCCGGAGCTCGGCTGGATCGGAGGCCGGAGATCATCATCGAGCTGAACGTGTGCTGAACTCGGAGGCTCCGTACGTTCGGTGCTTGGATCGGTCGGATCATGAAGACGTACGACTACATCAACCGCGTTGTCATAACGCTTCTGCTTACGGTCTACGAGGGTACATGGACGAACACTCTCCCCTCTCGTTGCTATGTTATCACCATGATCTTGCGTGTGCGTAGGAAATTTTTTGAAATTACTACATTCCTCAACAGTGGCATCCGAGCCTAGGTTTTATGTGTTGATGTCATATGCATGAGTAGAACACAAGTGAGTTGTGGGCGATACAAGTCATACTGCTTACCAGCATGTCATACTTTGGTTCGGCGTTATTGTGAGATGAAGCGGCCCGGACCGACATTACGCATACGCTTACGCGAGACTGGTTTCACCGTTACGAGCACTCGTGCTTAAAGGTGGCTGGCGGGTGTCTGTCTCTCTCACTTTAGCTGAATCGAGTGTGGCTACGCCCGGTCCTTGCGAAGGTTAAAACAGCACCAACTTGACGAACTATCGCTGTGGTTTTGATGCGAGGTAAGAACAGTTCTTGCTAAGCCCGTAGCAGCCACGTAAAATTTGCAACAACAAAGTAGAGGACGCCTAACTTGTTTTTGCAGGGCATGTTGTGATGTGATATGGTCAAGACGTGATGCTATATTTTATTGTATGAGATGATCATGTTTTGTAACCGAAGTTATCGGCAATGGCAGGAGCCATATGGTTGTCGCTTATTGTATGAAATGCAACGCTCGTAATTGCTTTACTTTATCACTAAGCGGTAGCGATAGTCGTAGAAGCAATAGATGGCGTAAACGACAACGATGCTACGATGGAGATCAAGGTGTCGTGCCGGTGACGATGGTGATCACGATGGTGCTTCGGAGATGGAGATCACAAGCACAAGATGATGATGGCCATATCATATCACTTATATTGATTGCATGTGATGTTTATCCTTTATGCATCTTATATTGCTTTGATTGACGGTAGCATTTTAAGATGATCTCTCACTAAAATTATCAGGAAGTGTTCTCCCTGAGTATGCACCGTTGCCAAAGTTCGTCGTGCCGAGACACCACGTGATGATTGGGTGTGATAAGCTCTACGTCCATCTACAACGGGTGCAAGCCAGTTTTGCACACGCAGAATACTCAGGTTAAACTTGTCGAGCCTAGCATATGCAGATATGGCCTCAGAACACGGAGACCGAAAGGTCGAGCGTGAATCATATAGTAGATATGATCAACATAGTGATGTTCACCATTGAAAACTATTCCATCTCACGTGATGATCGGTTATGGTTTAGTTGATTTGGATCACGTGATCACTTAGATGACTAGAGAGATGTCTGTCTAAGTGGGAGTTCTTAAGTAATATGATTAATTGAACTTAAATTTATCATGAACTTAGTACCTGATAGTATCTTGCTTGTCTATGTTTGTTTGTAGATAGATGGCTCGTGTTGTTGTTCCGTTGAATTTTAATGCGTTCCTTGAGAAAGCAAAGTTGAAAGATGATGGTAGCAATTACACGGATCGGGTCCGTAATCTGAGGATTATCCTCATTGCTGCACATAAAAGTTACGCCCCGAAGCACCGCTGGGTGCCAGCTTCTTGATGTAACCGACGACGTTAGGAACGTCTCGCAAAGCAAAGCTGATGACTACTCTATAGTTCAATGTGCCATTCTTTACGGCTTAGAACCGGTCTTCAACGACGTTTTGAACGTCATGGAGCATATGAGATGTTCCAAGAGTTGAAGTTAATATTTCAAGCAAATGCCCGGATTGAGAGATATGAAGTCTCCAATAAGTTCTATAGCTGCAAGATGGAGGAGAATAGTTCACGGTGAACACATACTCGTAATGTCTAGGTATAATAATCACTTGATTCAACCGGGAGTTAATCTTCTCGATGATAGTGTCATTGATGAATTCTCCAATCACGCCACCAAGCTACAAGAGCTTTGTGATGAACTATAATATGCAAGGGATGAACAAGACTATTCGAGCTCTTCGCAATGCTAAAAGCATGGAGGTAGAAATCAAGAAGGAGCATCAAGTGTTGATGGTCAACAAGACCACTAGTTTCAAGAAAAGGGCAAAGGGAAAAGAAGGGAACTTCAAAAGGAACGGCAAGCAAGTTGCTGCTCAAGAGAAGAAACCCAAGTCCGACCTAAGCTCTGAAATCGAGTGCTTCTACCGCAAGCGATGGTCACTAGAAGCGGAACTGCCCCAAGTATTTGGCGGATAAGAAGGATGGAAAGTGAACAAAGGTATATGTGATATACATGTTATTGATGTGTACCTAACTAGAGCTCGTAGTAGCACTGGTATTTGATACTGGTTCATTGCTAATATTTGCAACTCAAACAGGACTACGGAATAAATGAGCACCGCCAAGGACGAGGTGACGATGCGCGTGGAACGGTTCCAAAGTCGATGTGATCGCGGTCGGCACGCTACCTCTACATCTACCTTCGGGATTAGTTTTAGACCTAAATAATTGTTATTTGGTGCCGCGTTGAGCATGAACATTATATCCGGATCTTGTTTAATGCGAGACGGTTATTCATTTAAATCGAGAATGATGGTTGTTCTATTTATATGAGTAATATCTTTTATGGTCATGCACCCTTGAAGAGTGGTCTATTTTTATTGAATCTCGATAGTAGTGATACACATATTCATAATGTTGAAGCCAAAAGATGCAGAGTTGATAATGATAGTGCAACTTATTTGTGGCACTGCCGTTTAGGTCATATCGGTGTAAAACGCATGAAGAAACTCCATACTGATGGACTTCTGGAATCACTTGATTATGAATCACTTGGTACTTGCGAACCGTGCCTCATGGGCAAGATGACTAAAACACCGTTCTTCGGAACTATGGAGAGAGCAATAGATTTGTTGGAAACCATACATACAGATGTATGTGGTCTGATGAATATTGAGGCTCGTGGCGGATATCGTTATTTTCTCACCTTCACAGATGATTTGAGCAGATATGGGTATATCTACTTAATGAAGCACAAGTCTGAAACATTTGAAAAGTTCAAAGAATTTCAGAGTGAAGTGGAGAATCATCGTAACAAGAAAATAAAGTTTCTACGATCTGATCGTGGAGGAGAATATTTGAGTTACGAATTTGGTTTACATTTGAAACAATGCGGAATAGTTTCGCAACTCACGCCACCCGGAACACCACAATGAAATGGTGTGTCCGAACGTCGTAATCGTACTTTACTTGATATGGTGCGATCTATGATGTCTCTTACCGATTTACCGCTATCATTTTGGGGTTATGCTTTAGAGACGGCCGCATTCACGTTAAATAGGGCACCATCAAAATCCGTTGAGACGACGCCTTATGAACTGTGGTTTGGGAAGAAACCAAAGTTGTTGTTTCTTAAAGTTTGGGGCTGCGATGCTTATGTGAAGAAACTTCAACAAGATAAACTCGAACCCAAATCGGAGAAATGTGTCTTCATAGGATATCCAAAAGAGACTGTTGGATACACCTTCTATCACAGATCCGAAGGCAAGACATTCATTGCTAAGAATGGGTCCTTTCTAGAGAAGGAATTTCTCTCGAAAGAAGTGAGTGGGAGGAAAGTAGAACTTGATGAGTTAACTGTATCTACTCCCTTATTGGAAAGTAGTTCATCACGAGAACCGGTTCCTGTGACGACTACACCAATTAGTGAGGAAGCTAATGATATTAATCATGAAACTTCAGATCAAGTTTCTGCTGATCCTCGTAGGTCTACCAGAGTAAGATCCGCACCAGAGTGGTACGGTAATCCTATTCTGGAAGTCATGTTACTTGACCATGATGAACCTACGAACTATGAGGAAGCGATGATGAGCCCAGATTCCGCAAAATGGCTAGAGGCCATGAAATCTGAGATGGGATCCATGTATGAAAACAAAGTATGGACTTTGGTTGACTTGCCCGATGATCGGCAAGCCATTGAGAATAAATGGATCTTTAAGAAGAAGACTAACGCTGATGGTAATGTAACTGTTTATAAAGCTCGACTTGTTGCGAAAGGTTTTCGACAAGTTCAAGGGGTTGACTACGATGAGACTTTCTCACCAGTAGCGATGCTTAAGTCTGTCCGAATCATGTTAGCTATTGCTGCATTTCATGATTATGAAATTTGGCAAATGGATGTCAAGACTGCATTCTTGAATGGATTTCTAGAAGAAGAGTTGTATATGATGCAGCCGGAAGGTTTTGTTGATCCAAAAGGTGCTAACAAAGTATGCAAGCTCCAGCGCTCCATTTATGGACTGGTGCAAGCATCTCGAGTTGGAATAAATGCTTTGATAGTGTGATCAAAGCATATGGTTTTATATGCACTTTTGGAGAAGCCTCAGATTTACAAGAAAGTGAGTGGGAGCTCAGAGCATTTCTAGTTTTATATGTAGATGACATATTATTAATTGGAAATGATATAGAATTTCTGGATAGCATAAAGGGATACTTGAATAAAAGTTTTTCAATGAAAGACCTTGGTGAAGCTGCTTACATATTGGGCATCAAGATCTATAGAGATAGATCAAGACACTTAATAGGACTTTCACAAAGCACATACCTTGACAAAATTTTGAAAAAGTTCAAAATGGATCAGGCAAAGAAAGGATTCTTACCTGTGCTACAAGGTGTGAAGTTGAGTCAAACTCAATGCCCGACCACAAAGCAGAAGATAGAGAGAAATGAAAAATGTTCCTATGCTTCAGCCATAGGCTCTATCATGTATGCAATGTCTGTGTACCAGACCGACGTATGCTTAGCAATAAGCTTGGCAGGAAGGTACCAAAGTAATCCAGAGTGGATCATCGACAGCGGTCAAGAACATCCCAAATACCTAAAAGGACTAAGGATATGTTTCTCGTATATGGAGGTGACAAAGAGCTAGTCGTAAATGGTTATGTCGATGCAAGCTTTGACACTGATCCGGACGATTCTAAATCGCAAACCGGATAGGTGTTTTACTAAACGGTGGAGCTGTAAGTTGGTGCAGTTCTAAAAAAAGCGTTGTGGCGGGATCTACATGTGAAGCGGAGTACATAGCTGCTTCAGAAGCAGCAAATGAAGGAGTCTGGATGAAGGAGTTCATTTCCGATCTAGGTGTCATACCTAGTGCATCGGGACCAATGAAGATCTTCTGTGACAATACTGGTGCAATTGCCTTGGCAAAGGAATCCAGATTTCACAAGAGAACCAAGCACATCAAGAGACGCTTCAATTCCAACCGGGACCAAGTCCAAGTGGGAGACATAGAGATTTGCAAGATACATACGGATCTGAATGTTGCGACCCCATTGACTAAGCCTCTCTCACGAGCAAAACATGATCAGCACTAAGACTCCATGGGTGTCGAATCATTACTATGTAATCTAGATTATTGACTCTAGTGCAAGTGGGAGACTGAAGGAAATATGCCCTAGAGGCAATAATAAAGTTATTATTTATTTCCTCATATCATGGTAAATGTTTATTATTCATGCTAGAATTGTATTAACAGAAACATGATACATGTGTGAATACATAGACAAAACTATAGTCACTAGTATGCCTCTACTTGACTAGCTCATTAATCAAAGATGGTTATGTTTCCTAACCATAGACATATGTTGTCATTTGATTAGTGGGATCACATCATTAGGAGAATGATGTGATTGACATGACCCATTCCGTTAGCCTAGCACTTGATCGCTTAGTATACCGCTATTGCTTTCTTCATGACTTATACAAAGTTCCTCGCAACTATGAGATTGTGCAACTCCGTATACCGAAGAACACTTTGTGTGCTACCAAACGTCACAACGTAACTGGGTGATTATAAAGGTGCTCTACAGGTGTTTCCGAAGGTACATGTTTAGTTGGCATAATTCGAGATAAGGTTTTGTCACTCCGATTGTCGGAGAGGTATCTCTGGGCCCTCTCGGTAATACTCATCATCTAAGCCTTGCAAGCATGTAACTAATGAGTTAGTTATGAGATGATATATTACGGAACGAGTAAAGAGACTTGCCGGTAACGAGATTGAACTAGGTATTGGATACCGACGATCAAATCTCGGGCAAGTAACATACCGATGACAAAGGGAACGAAGTATGTTGTTATGCGGTTTGACCGATAAAGATCTTCGTAGAATATGTAGGAACCAATATGGACATCCAGGTCCCGCTATTGGTTATTGACCGAGAATGGTTTTAGGTCATCTCTACATAGTTCTCGAACCCGTAGGGTCCGCACGCTTAACGTTTCGATGACAGGTTTTATTATGAGTTTATAAGTTTTGATGTACCGAAGTTTGTTCGGAGTCTCGGATGTGATCACGGACATGACGAGGAGTCTCGGAATGGTCGAGACAGAAAGATTGATATATTGTAAGCCTATATTTGGATATCGGAATGGTTCCGGGTGAAATCGGCATTTTACCGGAGTACCGGGAGGTTACCGGAACCCCCCCGGGGGGTTAATGGGCCTACATGGGCCAAGAGGGAGAAGAGGGAAGGAGCCAAGAGGGTGCCGCGCGCCCCTCCCCATCCTAGTCCGAATAGGACAAGGGAAGGGGGCGGCGCCCCCCCCCCCCTTTCCTTCCCCTCTTCCTCCTCTTTCCCCCTTTCTCCTACTCCTACTTGGAAAAGGGGAGTCCTACTCCCGTGGGAGTAGGACTCCCCCTGGCGCCGCCCTCTAGGCGGCCGCCTCCTCCCCCCTGGCTCCTTTATATACGGGGGCGGGGGGCACCCCAAAGACACACAAGTTGATCTACGGATCATTCCTTAGCCGTGTGCGGTGCCCCCTTCCACCATATTCCACCTCGGTCATATCGTCGTGGAGTTTAGGCGAAGCCCTCCGCCGGTACAGCATCATCATCGTCACCACGCCGTCATGCTGACGGAACTCATCTCCGGAGCTTGGCTGGATCGGAGGCCGGAGATCATCATCGAGCTGAACGTGTGCTGAACTCGGAGGTACGTTCGGTGCTTCGATCGGTCGGATCGTGAATACGTACGACTACATCAACCGCGTTGTCATAACGCTTCCGCTTACGGTCTACGAGGGTACGTGGACGAACACTCTCCCCTCTCGTTGCTATGTCATCACCATGATCTTGCATGTGCGTAGGAAAATTTTTGAAATTACTACGTTCCCCAACACTTGCCATGTGATTCATGATGCTCTTGTTATGTTTCAGTTCTTTACTTTTCTGTGAGCATCACTGGAATCATCATGCCTAGCTAAAAAGGCATTAAAGAAAAGTGCTTGTTGGCAAACAACTCAACACTTTTCCTACTTTTTTGTGTGTTCGCATGATTAAGCTATTGTAGTAATAATGTTTTATAGCTTTTATTTCAATAAAGTGCCAAGTAAATCCTTTGGGATAGTTGACTTGATTCTGCGCAAATACAGAAACTTTTGCTTCTAGTAGCAGAATTGTTTAAGTTCATTGGAACGTGATAAAATTCTGAATTTTTTATAGATGATTGATATACAAATTGTCTATGTTACCCAAATTCTGAAGAATTTTTGGAGTAGTAGAAGTATGGTAGTTGTCCAGATCATTACAGAATGTTCTGTTTTTGACAGATTCTGTTTTCAATGCATAGTTTGCTTGTTTTCTAGTTTCTATGGCTTATATTGCTCAATATAAATTGTGGAAATGATATGGTATAGTAGGCATTGTGTGAGAACAATTATGAATTTTGTCTTTGACAGTACCAAAAGTGAATGGTTTGCTCTTTATCATACTAACCTATCTCATGAAGTTCCGTTAAGTTTTGTGTGATTGAAGCTTTCAAGTTTTGGGTGAGATATTGATATGAGGAGAATAAGGAGTGACAAGACACTAAGCTTGGGGATGCCCAGGGCACACCCAAGTTAATATTAAAGGAAGATCCAAGCAACTAAGCTTGGGGATGCCCCGGAAGGCATTCCCTCTTTTGTGTTCAACATTATCGGTAACCTCACTTGGGACTATATCTTCATTCGTCATATGATTTGAGTTTTGCTTGGAGCGTCATTTTATTTTGCTAGGATTTGCTTGATGTCATTTAGAATAATGTTTTCCTTCTTTTATTTCAATAAAAGTGTCAAGGATAGCTTTCCACATGCTTATTTTGCAAGTATATGAGTTGCTGTTTCAAAACAGAAAGTTTATCGCTGTTGCAAAAATTCCCGAGAAAATTCAGAATGTGATAAAATATTGATTTTTTGCAAAATAAGAAATGGTAAATTTTCTACAGTGTGGTAAATTTACAGAAATTTTGGAGTTACAGAAGTATGAATATTCTTGCATTCTTTACAGACTTTTCTATTTAGATAGATTGTTGTTATGTTTGCATATGTTTGGTTGTTTAATGATTCTATTTGAGGATAGGAGTATTAAATATGCAGAGGCATTTAGTATGCAATGTTAAATCATAATTTTAGTGATTTGCTACAATAGAGAATGATAAGGCTTTTGAATTGATTTATACTAACTTATCTCATGATTTCTAGTTAAGTTTTGTGTGGATGAAGTTTTTAAGATTTAGGTAAACCATGATATAAAAGGAATTAAGGAGACACAAAATCTCAAGCTTGGGGATGCCCAAGGCATCCCAAGTTACTACTCCAAGAAGTCTCAAGCATCTAAGCTTGGGGATGCCCCAGTAGGCATCCCACCTTTCTTCTTCAACAATTATCGGTTAGTATCGGTTGAGCCTAAGTTTTTGCTTCTTCACATGGGTTGTGCTATTCTTGGAATGTCATTTTATTTTGTTTTGCTTTCTGTTTTAATAAAATACTTAGATCTGAAATTTTTAAATAAGAGAGAGTCCTCAATTAGATACCCATTTACTTAACTACTCGCTTGATCTTCACTTATATCTTTTTGGAGTAGCTTGTCATTTGCTCTAGTGCTTCACTTATATCTTTTTGAGCACCGTGTGATTTAAATTTTTTGAATACATTTTCTGATGCTTCACTTATATTATTTTGGGATAAGAAAATTTTATGCTCATGTTCTTCACTGAAATTTTCTTTAGCTTGTCAAAAGCAATTGCAATTTATGAAATCAGTCCCAAGATAGATATTCAAGAGGGATATAATAAAAACTTTCATGAATATCATTGGACAAAATAAACTTGATTCTTTGTAATAGTTTTGCGATATGGAGATAATAATATGTGAGTCATGTTGGTGAGTAACTATGCTTTAGTAAGAATATTGGTGTTAAGGTTTGTGATTCCCTATGCAAACACGAAAGTCAATAGTTATGCAATGAAATTACATCCTACTTGTGGTGCATTATTCGGTGTTAGTTATGCTTAATGCTCGCTTAAGTGATTTTTCATTTCTTGGTTGCTTCTCAATCTTTTTGCTAGCCGCCACTCGTACTAAGTAGAAATACTACTTGTGCATCCTAAATCATTAAACCCAGTTTTGCCATATGAGTCCACCACACCTACCTATATGCGGTGGTTCCATGTCATTCTAAGAAAATTTGTATGTGCCATCTCTAATTTTCAATATGAATTTCCTTTTTGTGTGCTCGTACCGCTCATGAAGCGGTAGGGGTGGCCAATATTTACCATGCTAGATGTGTTATTCTCAAGATGGATGTTTGTTCACTTGTCATTGCATGAGAGTACGGCGGTAATAGGGATGCCCAGTCCCAAAATGAAAAAGAAATTTACTTTATGTTGTCAAATAATAAATTCCTTGGAAAGTTTTGGTATGGACGGTACCCGTGGATACGGCTAGCCATGGAGTGTGAAAGAATGGTGGAAAAAGGAATAAACTTTATTTTCTGTTTGGGAACTACCTATGATATATCTAGTATCGAAAGTGTTGGGAATTACTCAGTCATTTTCGCTGACGGGAAAATTATGCCTCTCAGAAAAAATTATCTCTCAATCTAAGCTTTGAGCTCTGGCACCTCTACAAATCCCTACTTCCCTCTACGAAGGGCCTATCTATTTACTTTATGCAAGTTTTTATTTCAGTCTCCATCTTCTCTTATAAAGCACCAAGTAAGGAGCACTATGATCATACTTGAGCAATGGATGTCGCTAATATGCGAGTGTGTTTCATGAATGGATAAATGATTGAGCATGATGGGCTAGGGATAACTTTCTTTAGAGTTGATATTTTTAAATACATGGTTTCTTGTTGGTATGCTTGAGTATTGAGATCTTCATGTCAAAACTAGACTATTGCTTTGAACCATATAAAAGTCCAAATGTCCATGCTACAAAATAAAAGAATATGTGATGAACATGTTAGGCAGCATTCCACATCAAAAATTCTGTTTTTATCATTTACCTACTCGAGGACGAGTATGAATTAAGCTTGGGGATGCTGATACGTCTCCAATGTATCTATAATTTTTTATTGTTCCATGCTGTCATATTATCAATATTGGATGTTTTACAATCATTTTATAACAACTTTATATCTTTTTTGGAGACTAACCTATTGACATAGTTCCCAGTGCCCGTTGCTGTTTTTTGCTTGTTTTTTACTTCGCAGAAAATCAATACCAAAAGGAGTCCAAATGCAGCAAAACTTTCTGCAGATTCTTTTGGACCAGAAGACATCCAGTGGGCCAAAGAAGTACCAAAGGGGGGCTCCGAGGGGAGCACAACCCACCAGGGCATGCCCAGGAGCCCAGGCGCGCCCAGCTGGGTTGTGCCCACATCAGTAGCCTCCCGCACCGCCTCTTCGCCCTATAAATTCCCAAATATTTGAAAAACCTTAGGGGAGTCGATAGGTCAGAAGTTCTGCCACCGCAAGCCTTTGTAGCCACAAAAAACCAATCTAGACCCCATTCCAGCACCCTGCCGGAGAGGGAAATCATCACTGGTGGCCATCTTCATCATCCCGGCGACTACCCTGATGAGGAGGGAGTAGTCCACCCTCGAGGCTGAGGGCTATAACAGTAGCTATCTGTTTAATCTCTCTCTCTCTCTCTCTCTCTCTCTCGTGTTCTTGAGACGGCACGATCTTGATGTATCACGGGCTTTGTTAATATAGTTGGATCATATGGTGTTTTCCCCTCTCTATGTTGTTGTGATGAATTGAGTTTTCCCTTTGAGATTTCGTTCTTATCTGATTGAATACTTTTATGGATTTGAGAACACTTGATGTATGTCTTGCTATGAATACCCGTGGTGACAATGGGGTATCATTCGATTCATTTGATATGTGTTTTGGCACTCAACTCGTGGATTCCTGACATGACATTGGGGTAATCTATGCATAGCGGTTGATGCACGTTCTCGTCTTTGTTTCTCCGGTAGAAATCTTGGGGCACTCTTTGAGGTTCTTTGTGTTGGATTTTGAATCTGAAATTGTTTGATGTGTATCATATAATTAACTCATGGATATTTGTGGTGAAATTGGAGTATCTAGGTGACATTAGAGTTGGTTGATGTGTATCATATGGTGTCATTTTAGTACAAACTCTTGGATAGATCGAACAGACAGAATAACTTTGCATTATTTTACTATGAACTCTTGAATAGATCAAACGGAAAGAACAACTTTAAGGTGGTTTCGTACCCTACAAACAATTTCTTCTTATGTTCTCCGCTAGATAAGAACTTTGGAGTGATTCTTCATCGCACGTTGATGAATGGTTATATGATCCAATTAGATTAGCATTGTTGAGATATTACAGTAGCAAAAGTACGACCCTAGGCCTCATGTTCAAGCATTGCAATACCGTTTGTGCTCGGTTTTGTTACTTGCTACCTTGCTGATTTTTTATTGTTCCTATTACAAAAATCAATATCTACTATCATTACTACACTTGTATCACCATCTCTTCGCCAAACTAGTGCACCTATACAATTTACCATTGTATTTGTTGTGTTGGGGACACAAGAGACTATTTGTTATTTGGTTGCAGGATTGTTTGAGAGAGACCATCTTCATCCTACGCCTCCCACGGATTGATAAACCTTAGGTCATCCACTTGAGGGCAAATTGCTACTGTCCTACAAAACTCTGTGCTTGGAGGCCCAACACGAGTCTACAAGAATAAAGTTGCATATTAGAGGTCAACATCTTCAAGCATCTTGTAGCATTTAGAAGAGTACAAAATAGCATTTATAATTATCAAGAAGGTTGTAGCATTAATGCCCAGAGATCCTTTCTCGACTCCCTGCGAGAAAGCAATCCCGGAGCCATCATATCCAATCCACATCTTAGTATCCAGTTCTAATTGTAAAGATTGGGATACAACTCCAAGTCATCCTGTTACCATGGACACGACTATTCGAATAGATAAACTTCCCTGCAGGGGTGCACCACATTACGCAACATGCTCGATCACTCTGGTAGGACACATTTTCCTGGGTCATGCCCGGCCTCGGAAGATCAACACGTCATAGCCCTACCTAGTCTCAATAGAGAGGCCAACACGCAGGTCTACATCCTAAGCGCGCAGGGGTCTTGGGCACATCACCCTTTGCACTCCTATATGTTGCAAGGGCGGCCGGTGTCAGTCCTAGCAACCTTATTATACAAGGCAGGTGCTTACACGGGCCACACAGGCGCGCGCCACTCAGTCGCTCACGTCTGAAGAGCTTCTTCTGATACATATGACACCTAGTGCCCATATATGTTCCCGAGTGGTGGTTAGTGCGTATAGGCTAGTGGCCAACTCAAAACAAATACCCAACCCGTTAGTGTCTTTGGAGCGTGCGGTAACAAGAGAGACTCACGATCATGTGACCCCGTCGCCTTGTCTCGTGAACTTACGACAAGGGCCCAGAATGCCCGGCCGTGCCACGTAGAAATCTCACGGGTACCCTCCAGGTCAACTTGGCTACACATCAACTCGCGGGTGTTGGGGAATGTAGTAATTTCAAGAAAATTCCTACACACACGCAACATCATGGTGATGCATAGCAACGAGAGGGGAGAGTGTGTCCACGTACCCTCGTAGACCGAAAGCGGAAGCGTTAGCACAATGCGGTTGATGTAGTCGTATGTCTTCATGATCCGACTGATCAAGTACCGAACGCATGGCACCTCCGAGTTCTTGCACACGTTCAGCTCGATGACATCCATCGAACTCCGATCTAGCCAAGCTTTGAGGGAGAGTTCCGTCAGCACGATGGAGTGGTGGTGATGATGATGTTCTACCGATGCAGGGCTTCACCTAAGCACCGCTACGATATTATCGAGGTGAACTATGGTGGAGGGGGCACTGCACACGGCTAAGTGATCTCAAGGATCAATTGTTGTGTCTATGGGGTGCCCCCTCCCCCGTATATAAAGGAGTGGAGGAGGGGGCCGGCCAAGAGGGGGAGGCGCACCCAAGGGGGGAATCCTACTCCCACCGGGAGTAGGACTCCTCCTTTTTCCTATTTGGAGAAGGATAGGGAAGGAAGAGGAAGGAGGGAGGAAGGAAAGGGGGGCCGGCCCCCCTCCCAGTCGGATTGGGCTTGAGGCGCCCTCCCTTGCTCCATTCCTCCTTTCCACTAAAGCCCATTAAGGCCCATATACCTCTCGGGGGGTTCCGATAACCTCCCGGAGCTCCGGTATTGTCCCAATCTCACCCGGAACCATTCCGGTGTCCAAATATAGTCGTCCAATATATCCATCTTTATGTCTCGGCCATTTTGAGACTCCTCGTCATGTCGGTGATCACATCCGGGACTCCGAACTACCTTCGGTACATCAAAACACATAAACTCATAATATACCGTCATCTGACTTTAAGCGTGCGGACCCTACGGGTTCGAGAACTATGTAGACATGACCGAGACACGTCTCCGGTCAATAACCAATAGCGGAACCTGGATGCTCATATTGTCTCCTACATATTCTATGAAGATATTTATCGGTCAAACCGCATAACAACATACGTTGTTCCCTTTGTCATCAGTATGTTACTTGCCCGAGATTCGATCATCGGTATCTCAATACCTAGTTCAATCTCATTACCGGCAAGTCTCTTTACTCGTTACGTAATGCATCATCCCATAACTAACTCATTAGCTGCATTTCTTGCAAGGCTTATAGTGATGTGCATTACCGAGAGGGCCCAGAGATACCTCTCCGACAATCGGAGTGACAAATCCTAATCTCGAAGTACGTCAACTCAACAAGTACCTTCGGAGACACCTGTAGAGCACCTTTATAATCACCCAGGTACGTTGTGACGTTTGGTTGCAAACAAAGTGTTCCTCCGGTAAGCGGGATTTACATAATCTCATAGTCATAGGAACATGTATAAGTTTTGAAGAAAGCAATAGCAACATACTAAACGATCAAGTGCTAAGCTAACGGTATGGGTCAAGTCAATCACATCGTTCTCCTAATGATGTGATCCCGTTAATCAAATGAAAACTCATGTCTATGGTTAGGAAACTTAACCATGTTTGATTCACGAGCTAGTCAAGTAGAGGCATACTAGTGACACTCTGTTTGTCTATGTATTCACACATGTATTATGTTTCCGGGTAATACAATTCTAGCATGAATAATAAACATTTATCATGATATAAGGAAATAAATAATAACTTTATTATTGCCTCTAGGGCATATTTTCTTCAGTCTCCCACTTGCACTAGAGTCAATAATCTAGATTACACAGTAATGATTCTAACACCCATGGTGCCTTGGTGTTGATCATGTTTTGCTCGTGGAAGAGGCTTAGTCAACTGGTCTGCAATATTTCAGATCCATATGTATCTTGCAAATCTCTATGTCTCCCACCTGGACTTGGTCCCGGATGGAATTGAAGCGTCTCTTGATGTGCTTGGTTCTCTTGTGAAATCTGGATTCCTTTGCCAAGGCAATTGCACCAGTATTGTCACAAAAGATTTTCATTGGACCCGATGCACTAGGTATGACACCTAGATCGGATATGAACTCCTTCATCCAGACTCCTTCATTTGCTGCTTCCGAAGCAGCTATGTACTCCGCTTCACATGTAGATCCCGCCACGACGCTTTGTTTAGAACTGCACCAACTGACAGCTCCACCGTTCAATATAAAGACGTATCCGGTTTGCGATTTAGAATCGTCCCGATCAGTGTCAAAGCTTGCATCGACGTTACCATTTATGACTAGCTCTTTGTCACCTCCATAAACGAGAAACATATCCTTAGTCCTTTTCAGGTATTTCAGGATGTTCTTGACCGCTGTCCAGTGATCCACTCTGGATTACTTTGGTACCTCCTGCTAAACTAATAGCAAGGCACACATCAGTCCGGTACACAAGATTGCATACATGATAGAGCCTATGGCTGAAGCATAGGGAACTTCTTTCATTTTCTCTCTATCCTCTGCAGTGGTCGGGCATTGAGTCTGACTCAATTTCACACCTTGTATTACAAGAAAGAACCCTTTCTTTGCTTGATCCATTTTGAACTTTTTCAAAACTTTATCAAGGTATGTACTTTGTGAAAGTCCAATTAAGCATCTTGATCTATCTCTATAGATCTTGATGCCTAATATATAAGCAGCTTCACCGAGGTCTTTCATTGAAAAACTTTTATTCAAGTATCCTTTTATGCTATCCAGAAATTCTATATCATTTCAAATCAATAATATGTCATCCACATATAATATTAGAAATGCTACAGAGCTCCCACTCACTTTCTTGTAAATACAAAGCTTCTCCAAAAGTCTCAGATAAAACCATATGCTTTGATCACACTATCAAAGCGTTTATTCCAACTCTGAGAGGCTTGCACCAGTCCATAAATGGATCGCTGGAGCTTGCACACTTTGTTAGCATTCTTTGGATCGACAAAACCTTCTGGTTGCATCATATACAACTCTTCTTCCAGAAATCCATTCAGGAATGCAGTTTTGACAGCCCTTTGCCAAATTTCATAATCATAAAATGTGGCAATTTCTCACATGATTTGGACAGACTTAAGCATCGCTACAGGTGAGAAAGTCTCATCGTAGTCAACCCCTTGAACTTGTCGAAAACCTTTTGCAACAAGTAGAGCTTTGTAGACAGTAACATGACCATCAGCGTCAGTCTTCTTCTTGAAGATCCATTTATTCTCGATGGCTTACCGATCATTGGGCAAGTCAACCAAAGTCCACACTTTGTTCTCATACATGGATCCCATCTCAGATTTCATGGCCTCAGGCCATTTTGCGGAATCTGGGCTCATCATCGCTTCCTCATAGTTCGTAGGTTCGCCATGGTCAAGTAACATGACCTCCATAATAGGATTACCGTACCACTCTAGTGCGGATCTTACTCTGGTTGACCTACGAGGTTTGGTAGTAACTTGATCTAAAGTTTCATGATCAACATCATTAGCTTCCTCACTTATTGGTGTAATCGTCGCAGGAACCGGTTTCTGTGATGAACTATTTTCCAATAAAGGAGCAGGTACAGTTACCTCATCAAGTTCTACTTTACTCCCACTCACTTCTTTCGAGAGAAACTCCTTCTCTAGAAAGGATCCATTCTTGGCAACAAATGTCTTGCCTTCGGATCTGTGATAGAAGGTGTACCCAACAGTTTCCTTTGGGTATCCTATGAAGACACATTTCTCTGATTTGGGTTCGAGCTTATCAGGTTGAAGCTTTTTCACATAAGCATCGCAGCACCAAACTTTAAGAAACGACAACTTTGGTTTCTTGCCAAACCATAGTTCATAAGGAGTCGTCTCAACGGATTTTGATGGTGCCTTATTTAACGTGAATGCAGCTGTCTCTAAAACATAACCCCAAAATGATAGCGGTAGATCAGTAAGAGACATCATAGATCGCACCATATCTAGTAAAGTACGATTACGACGTTCGGACACACCATTACGCTGTGGTGTTCCGGGTGGCGTGAGTTGCGAAACTATTCCGCATTGTTTCAAATGTAGACCAAAATCGTAACTCAAATATTCTCCTCCACGATCAGATCATAGAAACTTTAATTTCTTGTTACGATGATTTTCAACTTCACTCTGAAATTCTTTGAACTTTTCAAATGTTTCAGACTTATCTTTCATTAAGAAGATATACCCATATCTGCTCAAATCATCTGTGAAGGTGAGAAAATAATGATACCCGCCGCGAGCCTCAATATTCATTGGACCACATACATCAGTATGTATGATCTCCAATAAATCAGTTGCTCGCTCCATAGTTCCGGAGAACAGTGTTTTAGTCATCTTGCCCATGAGGCATGGTTCGCAAGTACAAGTGATTCATAATCAAGTGATTCCAAAAGTCCATCAGTATGGAGTTTCTTCATGCGCTTTACACCAATATGACCTAAACGGCAGTTCCACAAATAAGTTGCACTATCATTATCAACTCTGCATCTTTTGGCTTCAACATTATGAATATGTGTATCACTACTATCGAGATTCATCAGAAATAGACCACTCTTTAAGGGTGCATGACCATAAAAGATATTACTCATATAAATAGAACAACCATTATTCTCATATTTAAATGAATAACCGTCTCGCATCAAATAAGATCCAGATATAATGTTCATTCTCAATGCTGGCACCAAATAACAATTATTTAGGTCTAAAACTAATCCCGAAGGTAGATGTAGAGGTAGCGTGCCGACAGCGATCACATCGTCTTTGGAACCATTTCCCACGCGCATCGTCACCTCGTCCTTAGCCAGTGTCCGCTTAATCCATAGTCCCTGTTTCGAGTTGCAAATATTAGCAACAAAACCAGTATCAAATACCCAGGTGCTACTGCAAGCTCTGGTAAGGTACACATCAATAACATGTATATCATATATACCTTTGTTCACCTTGCCATTCTTCTTATCCCGCCAAATAATTGGGGTAGTTCCGCTTCCAGTGTCCTGTCTGGTTGCAGTAGAAGCACTTAGTCTCAGGCTTAGGTCCAAACTTGGGTTTCTTCTCTTGAGCAGCAACTTGTTTGCCGTTCTTCTTGAAGTTCCCCTTCTTCTTCCCTTTGCCCTTTTTCTTGAAACTGGTGGTCTTATTGACCATCAACACTTGATGCTCCTTCTTGATTTCTACCTCCGCGACCTTTAGCATTGCGAAGAGCTCGGGAATTGTCTTGTTCATCCCTTGCATATTATAGTTCATGTCGAAGCTCTTGTAGCTTGGTGGTAGTGATCGAAGAATTCTGTCAATGACACTATCATTTGGAAGATTAACTCCCAGTTGAATCAAGTGATTGCAATACCCAGACATTTTGAGTATATGTTCACTGACAGAACCATTCTCCTCCATCTTGCAGCTGTAGAACTTATTGGAGACTTCATATCTCTCAATCCGGGCATTTGCTTGAAATATTAACTTCGACTCCTGGAACATCTCATATGCTCCGTGACGTTCAAAACGTCGTTGAAGTCCCAGTTCTAAGCCGTAAAGCATGGCACACTGAACTATCGAGTAGTCATCAACTTTGATCTGCTAGACATTCTTAACGTCGTCAGTTGCATCTGCAGCAGGCCTGGCACCCAGCGGTGCTTCCAGGACGTAATTCTTCTGTGCAGCAATGAGGATAATCCTCAAGCTACAGAACCAGTCCGTGTAATTGCTACCATCATCTTTCAACTTTGCTTTCTCAAGGAATGCATTAAAATTTAACGGAACAACAGCACGGGCCATCTATCTAACAAACATAGACAAGCAAAATACTATCAGGTACTAAGTTCATGATAAATTTAAGTTCAATTAATCATATTACTTAAGAACTCCCACTTAGATAGACACCCCTCTAATCATCTAAGTGATCACGTGATCCAAATCAACTAAACCATAACCGATCATCACGTGAAATGGAGTAGTTTTCAATGGTGAACATCACTATGTTGATCATATCTACTATATGATTCACGCCGACCTTTCGGTCTCGGTGTTCCGAGGCCATATCTGCATATGCTAGGCTCGTCAAGTTTAACTCGAGTATTCTGTGTGCAAAACTGGCTTGCACCCGTTGTAGATGGACGAGAGCTTATCACACCGATCATCACGTGTTGTATGGGCACGATTTAACTTTGGCAACGGTGCATACTCGTGGAGAACACTTTTATCTTGAAATTTAGTGAGAGATCATCTTATAATGCTACCATCAATCAAAGCAAGATAAGATGCATAAAAGATAAACATCACATGCAATCAATATAAGTGATATGATATGGTCATCATCATCTTGTGCTTGTGATCTCCATCTCCGAAGCACCGTCATGATCACCATCGTCACCGGCGCGACACCTTGATCTCCATCGTAGCATCGTTGTCATCTCGCCAACTATTTCTTCTACGACTATCGCTACCGCTTAGTGATAAAGTAAAGCAATTACAGGGCGATTGCATTGCATACAATAAAGCGACAACCATATGGCTCCTGCCAGTTGCCGATAACTCACTTACAAAACATGATCATCTCATACAATAAAATATAGCATCACGTCTTCACCATATCACATCACAACATGCCCTGCAAAAACAAGTTAGACGTCCTCTACTTAGATGTTGCAAGTTTTGCGTGGCTGCTACGGGCTTATCAAGAACAATTCTTACCTACGCATCAAAACCACAATGATAGTTCGTCAAGTTAGTGTTGTTTTAACCTTCTCAAGGACCGGGCGTAGCCACACTCGGTTCAACTAAAGTTGGAGAAACTGACACCCGCCAGCCACCTGTGTGCAAAGCACGTCGGTAGAACCAGTCTCGCGTAAGCGTACGCGTAATGTCGGTCCGGGCCGCTTCATCCAACAATACCGCCGAACCGAAGTATGACATGCTGGTAAGCAGTATGACTTCTATCGCCCACAGCTCACTTGTGTTCTACACGTGCATATAACATCTACGCATAAAACCTGGCTCGGATGCCACTGCTGGGGAACGTAGTAATTTCAAAAAAATTCCTACGCACACGCAAGATCATGGTGATGCATAGCAACGAGAGGGGAGAGTGTGTCCACGTATCCTCGTAGACCGAAAGAGGAAGCGTTAGCACAACGCGGTTGATGTTCACGATCCGCCTGATCAAGTACCGAACGCACGGCACCTCCGAGTTCTTGCACACTTTCAGCTCGATGACGTCCCTCGAACTCCGACCCAACCGAGCTTTCAGGGAGAGTTTCGTCAGCACGACAGCGTGGTGACGATGATGATGTTCTACCGACGCAGGGCTTCGCCTAAGCACCGCTACGATATTATCGAGGTGAACTATGGTGGAGGAGGGCACCGCACATAGCTAAGAGATCTCAAGGATCAATTGTTGTGTCTATGGGGTGCCCGCCCTCCCCGTATATAAAGGAGTGGAGTAGGGGGCCGGCCAAGAGGGGGAGGCGCTCCCAAGGGGGGAGTCCTACTCCCACCGGGAGTAGGACTCCTCCTTTTTCCAATTTGGAGAAGGAGAGGGAAGGAAGAGGAAGGAAGGAGGAAGGAAAGGGGGGCGGCCCCCCTCCTAATTCGGATTGGGCTTGGGGGCGCGCCCCCTCCCTTGCTCCTTTCCCCTCCTTTCCACTAAAACCCATTAAGGCCCATATACCTCCCGGGCGGTTCCGATAACCTTCCGGAGCTCCGGTATTGTCCCAATCTCACCCGAAACCATCCCGGTGTCCAAATATAGTCGTCCAATATATAGATCTTTATGTCTCGGCCATTTCGAGACTCCTCGTCATGTCCGTGATCACATCCGGGACTCCGAACTACCTTCGGTACATCAAAACACATAAACTCATAATATACCGTCATCTTATTTAAGCGTGCGGACCCTACGGGTTCGAGAACTATGTAGACATGACCGAGACACGTCTCCGGTCAATAACCAATTGGATGCTCATATTGGCTCCTACATATTCTACAAAGATCTTTATTGGTCAAACCGCATAACAACATACGTTGTTCCCTTTGTCATCGGTATGTTACTTGCTCGAGATTCGATCATCGGTATCTCAGTACCTAGTTCAATCTCGTTACCGGCAAGTCTCTTTACTCGTTACGTAATGCATCATCCCGTAACTAACCCATTAGCTACATTTCTTGCAAGGCTTATAGTGATGTGCATTACCGAGAGGGCCCAAAGATACCTCTCCGACAATCGGAGTGACAAATCCTAATCTCGAAGTACGTCAACTCAACAAGTACCTTCGGAGACACCTGTAGAGCACCTTTATAATCACCCAGTTACGTTGTGACATTTGGTAGCACACAAAGTGTTCCTCCGGTAAGCGGGAGTTACATAATCTCATAGTCATAGGAACATGTATAAGTTATGAAGAAAGCAATAGCAACATAGTAAATGATCAAGTGCTAAGCTAACGGGATCGGTCAAGTCAATCACATCATTCTCCTAATGATGTGATCCCGTTAATCAAATGACAACTCATGTCTATGGTTAGGAAACTTAACCATCTTTGATTCACGAGCTAGTCAAGTAGAGGCATACTAGTGACACTCTCTTTGTCTATGTATTCACACATGTATTATGTTTCTGGGTAATACAATTCTAGCATGAATAATAAACATTTACCATGATATAAGGAAATAAATAATAACTTTATTATTGCCTCTAGGGCATATTTCCTTCAGCGGGTACCTCTCAGGGTCGACCCGACTTCAACATGGTTCTGTGGGTAAAGTCAAAGTAACCGTGTGTCCAGAACAGCAAGGGGAAACCCGAGGAATCACCCTCGATGGATTCCCACTCGATGTAACCGTCAAGGTGGACTTGGAGGAATCACCATCGATGGTCCACACTTGAGTGTTGCACGACAGAGTCATTATCGGGAGTGGTGAAGGACGAATCGCCCTCGAAGACCATGACCGATTAGCTACACTACAGAGTTAACATCAGAAGGGTTATACGAGGTATCACCCTCGGCACTCGATAGTAGATCTGTAGAGTCGTACAACTAAGGGGGGTGTGATGTGATGTGTCGGGCCGTGGACGGTGATCACGTTGATCGAGTCATCGAACATAAAGCGGGGGAAAACAGGGACAAGGTGAGGGGAACTGATGGAACACTAACCAACCTATACTAAATAGTTTAGGATAAGCAGGTAAGGTACAAGAGCAGGTTACAACAGTAGGCTATGCATCAGAAAAGGAGCAATCAAGTATAGTAGCAAAATCTAATGCAAGCATGAGAGAGAATGGAATGGGCAATATCGGAATGATCAAGGGGGTTTTGCCTGCCTGGAATCTCTGCTGAAAAGCATGAAGGGTCATCGATGACGTAGTCGATCCCAGGGGCATCGGCAACAGTCCCAGGGTCTATCGAAGAGGAAAGAGGAGGGAGAAACAAAAAAATAACGGGCAAACAAATGTACACAAAGCATTACACAGCAATACACGGTGCTAGAGGTGACCTAACGCAATGCTACACGTTGCAGACGGAGCGGACAAATATCCGGGAATATTTTCCGCGCTCCGGGCATTTATCGGTCCGACGATCCGGAGGGGAAGGTTCCATGTTTGCACTGCTGGAGGCATGTAACAGGTAAGTGGGTGGCGCAATCGGATTCGTCATATTTTTCTGATCAATTTTCATACATAAATTATTTTCATCTGATTTAAGGTTTATTTTATATGATTTTCCGAAGTTTAAACAATATTCTGAAATTTCTGGAATTAAATTAAATTCGAAATAAAAACAGAATACTTAGGTCACCTAGTACTACATTAGCCATAGTCCATTACATGTGGGGCCAGAGGGGTGCTGACTCATCCGTCAACAGTCAAAGTGTTGACTGTTGACTAGTCAAAACTGGGCAGTGGGGCCCAGGTGTCATGGTGACATAATTTTATCATAGTTTTCCTAGTTTAAATATTTAGTGGGGTCCACCAGTCATTGTCAGGGGTAATGACTTAGTCTAATTGCACTAGGCCTAATGTCCTTATGCCCACGGGTCAATGTGGGTTAGTGGGGGTTAGTGGGGAGGGTTAGGGCCCTGATCTAACAGGGTCGGCCTCTTTGGCAGAGAGCCAGCTAGCAGGGCACGCCCGCGTGCGTGCGCTCGGCGTGCAGAGGCTACGGCCAGGCAGCACGGGCGGCCGGCGAAGAGGGGCTGTTGGGCACGGCAGTCGGCAGAGGCGGCGGCTAGCGGCGGACGGAGCAGCAGGCTGGGCGAGCGGCCGGGCGGAGCGGAGCCGAGTGAAGGCGGCGACGGGCAGCGGCGCAAGCCGGCGCTGGGAGCGGAGCTCCGGCGGGCGCTGTGGGAAGCGTCGGCGAGCGACGGGGAGGTGCGGCGAGGCAGGGAGCGGGCTGGGTGGAAGGCAGCGGGGCAGCGAGGACGGCGCGTACAGGGGCGAGAGGCTGAGGCACGGGCGAGCAGCGGCGAGGGGGAGCAGGTGCGGGGGACGACTGGCGCGATGCAGACGCAAGGGCGCGGGCGCGGTCAGGGACATGCGGAGCGCGCGGCCACGGGCAAGGGGCACGCGAGGGCGCGGCCATAGCGCGAGGGGCCAGGCACGGCAGCAGGCAGTCGAGCTCGTGGGGCTACGGCAGACGGGCGCGAAAGGGCGTCTGGCACGACGGTTCTTGACCAGAGGAAGAGCGGGGTGCGGAGCTCATCGGGGAAGCCGGAGAAGAGGTCGAGGAAGCCAGAGATTGCGGGGATGGGGCAGATCGACGGCGGTGTTCGTGGTCGGAGCATGATAAGGCAACGACGATGGCGATCTGCAGGGACGGTCCGGCTCATCACAGTGCTCGGAGAGGACAACGGCAAGTGCGGCGATCCTCCAGGACGTCCCTTGGCAGTGCGGGAGGGCTCCTGGGCATGCTATCGACGGCGGCGAGCTTGAGGAGGAAGAAATGGAGGGGGAGAGGGGAATCCGGCGCGCGCTAGGGTTTCGTCAAGTGGGCTCGGGGCATCTCATCTACGTCGTGGCACAGCCGGATGGTCAGCGCGTGGCCAGGCGTGGCCATGGTGCCGACAGATGCCTGCCACGACGGAAAACCCTATTTGCCGCTCTTTGCGGCAAACAGTCGGGCTACCGCACAGGTATCGACCGAGCGCTCGCAGGGTGGGCCGGCCTGTTACGTTCGAACCATACCAGTTTTGCGAACCTTCTATGCATGTTTCCAGCTGATTTTTTCCGGTTTTGGGAACCTTCTAGAAGGTTCCTGAACCGGTTTTTCTTTTTATATTTTTTTTTCGTTTTTACTTTTGATTAATCTTTCCTTTTTCGTCTTTTCTCTATCTTTTTTCTGTTTCTTTATTTATGTATGTTTTTTATTTTTTATTTCTTCTTGCGCTTTTCTCTTTGAACTTTTTCTATTTTAACGAATTTTTAAGAAATTCAGAAAAAATTGAAATTTTCAAATTTTGTTTGATTTTTCAGTAAATGTTCCAGCTTTTAAATTTTTGTTCCTAAACTTCGAAAAAGTTTAGAATTTCCAAATTGTTCTCTTATTTTACAAAAAATGTTCAAAATTTCAAAAAGTGTATGTTCTTTTAATTTTTTGTTCACAAACTAAAAAATGCTCGGTTTAAGAAATACGTTTCTGTCTTCCATATTTGTTCAAAAATTCAGAAAATATTCATGTTTTAAAATTTGTTCTTTTTATTTTCTTCTCCTTTTTCAAAAAGTATTGAAATTTTGAATATTGTTCATGTTTCTAAAAAATTAAGTTTTTAAAAAAATGTTCTCAAAATCAAAAATTGTTCTCGTTACACAAAAAAGTTCAAAACTTTCAAAATACAGAAATATTACTAGATTTCAATTTGTTGTTCACATATTCAAAAATGTTCGCTCTTTCAAATTTGTTTGTGATTTTTCAAAATTGTACTCTGTTTCAAAAATTGTTCTCAAGATTCAAAATATGTTCGTGCTCCCAAATTATTCCGGGATTTTTTTTAAATTGTTCTCCGTTTCAAAATTTGTTCTCAAGATTCAAAAAATAGTTCGTGCTTCCAAATTTGTTCTCAAGCTTCAAAAATCGTTCGTGCCTTAAAAAATTGTTCTCAAATTCCAAAATGTTCTTGTGTTCTATCTCGGATTTTTTTTATTCAAAATTTTCACAACTTTGCGGAAAATATTGGGATTTCAAAATATGTTTTCTTTTTCAAAAAGTGTTGATAAATTCAAAACATGTTCTAGTTTCAAAAAATATTCATGAATTCGAAAAATGTTCGTATTTTCAACTTTTGTTCTGGAATTTTAAAAAATGTTCCCAGTTCAAAAACATTGTTCATGATTTTGAAAAAATGTTTCTGTTTTTAAAAATGTTCCATTTTTTCAAATCTGTTAGCCAATTTTGACAGTGTTTACGTTTTAAAAAATGTTCAGGAATTTCAAATAATGTTCTTGTTTTAGAAATTTGTTTAAAGTTTCAGAAAATGTTCAGGTATTTCAAATTATATTAATTTGTTCACGTTTTTTGGGAATTTTTTGCGAGCTATTCCTTTATGTTTTGACCTGTTGTTCGTTTCTTTAAGAGCCACGTTGTAAATCTTTAAAATCAGGTGTTTGGTCGCACTGGCTAGCAACGCGTGTGAGTAAGCTGGTGATCATGGGTTCGAATCCCACCAGATGCATGTATTTTTGTTGATTTTTAAATGCGTGCCATGTAAATGGGCCGGCCCAGGTCAGCGGCCTCCTGTGCGAAGCCTCGTCTGTTCGCCGCAATATGCGGCATATAGGAAGTCCCTGCCACGACCCATGTGTGTTGTAGCAGGACGTGGATGAAGGTGGGGGTGGGCTGGCAAGGTGTAGTGGGCCAAAGCCCAGTGGGACAGGGGGTGGGCTATTTCCCTTTTCTTTTCTCTTATTTTTGTTTTCTTTTTATTTCAACTTCTGTTTTCTACTTAGTTTCTAAATCATTTTCATTCCATTAAATACAAAACTTGCTCCAAAATTAGTATAGTAATTTAGGCTACTGCCACAAAAGTTTGGGGGCAAATAAAATAGTTCAGATATTTCTACAATTTTGAAAAGGCATTTTAATAAATATTTGGCCCCCAATTCATTATTTTAGGTCACTTAAATACTTTATAAAAAGTTGATCTCACCATGAAAATTATTCTTTGATTATCTGTAGCTCAATGTTTTTATTTTGGTGTTTGAATAAATATTATTTTTACTTTATTTTAAATTTGAGTTTGATTTGAGTTTTGATCAAGTGAAAAATGGATTAGTGAAAAGGTGATGACATGGCACCATTAGGGGGAGATTACTGCAGCATCACACTGGGGTGTTACATGAACGATGATGATGTGTAGGGGAACAATGAGCCAGCAATGGTGTCTCGAGAAGAAGAGTGTGTCCGGCGGATTTCGCATGTTCGTGCAACGTCCTTTGCGGCTCCGCTAGGTTCTATGCCTGCAGGTTCAGCTGCGGGTTGTTATGATGAGATGATGCATCATTCGACGATGGAGGGAGGAGAATGGGGAAGTTTGGGTTGGAGGATGTACACAATTACGGAGGGCGGGTTACTTGTCGCATACTTGTCCGACTGATCTAGAGGGTGGGCAATGGTGATGTGCGTGGGGAGAGGGCCAAAAGGAGGAGTGGTGGTAGCGGAGGTAAGGCAGTAGGGTGTGTAGCATGGGAGGTTGACCCTCTAGCCGTGGGAGGGCAATGTTCCACTGGAGTTTTGGTGCAAAACCTTTCATCCGCCTACTGCATAGTCCGCCTTATTTTAAGCGTGCCTTAGACTAATCTTAGGGGTTATATTTTAACAGGGCCTGATTGTGTACGTTAAATGGGGTGTACCTAAGAAAGAAAATGTTTGCTCTTTTATAAGTATTCTCTTTTATGAGTACTCCCTCCGTCATAGTGTCAAAAACGCTCTTATATTATGGGAAGTACTAGAGATAATTCAGCATCCCCATGTTGTCCCCTTGGAGACTAGGGTGGCTCCGCTGCCACCGCCGCTCCAGGCCCCCCACCTCACCTCCTGCCGGTTTTAAATCTGGCGTATCTCGTAATAGGGGTCCTAAGCTAGGCTTCTTGGAGCGATGGTAACATGGACACAGGCTTTTACCCAGGTTCGGGCCCTCTTGATGGAGGTAAAACCCGACATTCTGCTTTTGATTATATTGATATGGGTGTAGTACAGGATACATGTATCTACCACGAGATTGTTCTAATGAATATGAGATGATCTATTAACTAGCCTGGCCTCGGTTTATATAACACATCGGAAGCCTAGGGTTTAGGAGAGTCCTTGGCTTGAGTGTCAAGTCTTGTGGAAACCTCCTTGTATGCGGCATGGGCTGCCCGAAGTGGCCCATGAGTGAACCACCATGGGGGTCCTCGGCCCGATCCAGTTGGTCGGGAGACGACATGGTGAGTACCCCCTAGTCCAGGACACCGTCGGTAGCCCCCTGAACCGGTCTTGGGATGCTCCTCGATTCCTCTGAACCGTTCTTCATCTTCGGTCGTCAGTCTTGAAAACCAGTTCAACAAATCTTCCCATCTTCGATCTTGAGGATTGCCAAGCTAAATCCGAAGAGTTCACACGTCGGGTATCTGAGGAGCCCTTTAAGTCTTCAGCCTTCATCAATGCCTTTTTTACGCCACACCTCGGGTTCGAAGTGTTTCCCGTGCGGTGGTGTCCTCTTGCATCCAAGCTCCAACGCCGGACTGCACACAAGGTGTATTTTTGCAGCCGAGCTCCAACACCGGGCTGCATCCAAGCTCCAACGCCGGACTGTATCCGAGCTCCAACGTTGGACTATATCCGAGGTGTCATAGATCACCTTGGCTCAAAAATTCGAAGGAGTTTACCGAGCTTAATGCCGGAAATGCCCTCTATGAGGACAACCATTTGTATCTGAGCTTTATGCCGGACTACTTCCGAGGTGATATGCCATCTTGGTTTTGGGCTGATTTTTTGTGGATATATTTTCTCCATTGGTGCAATTTATTCTCTGATGCAGATATATAGCCCTTTGAGAGAGGGTTTTGAGAAGTCGCCGTAATATATTAGCTTGATGCCGGATAAGTCCCAGATGGTACCTATTGTTGTTCGAAGAAGCGTTTGCCCATAGCTCGGTCAAGCCAAACACTAAGCACTTTGAATTTTCTGCATTAAATAGGCAAAGCAATAGCCCTCGAGCCACTGGTTGGGTGGCAACATCAGATCAGGGGATCAATGTGCCCCTTTAATATTTGTAAATGATAAACCCAAAGCACAGTAGCTCCCGAGCCTTAATGTGGGCATGGGTGGCCGAATTAAGGATCGATATCCAGAGAAAAATCACAAATTATGTGTAATGATTCTATGTATCCAAGTACTCTACATCATTAATGCTCGGATCCGCATTGTACAAAACTTTGTTGGCCGACCATCGGCTTCAACCTCCTAGGCCAGTAGCCGAGGAGTGTTTGCCCTACTTTATAAAGCCTTCATAAGGGCAAAGATTTACGGCAAACAAGGCAATCCGGCCATATGGTTTTATAAACAAAGTTACACAGAGAGATATGTTATATTACTATTAACATAAGAAACCTCTTCCAAAGAAAATTGTCCTGGTATCGGTTCCTTTCTTTGGGTTGTCATGCTGACCATAATCATAAAACCTCACCTCCGATCAATGTGGGAGGAAAATATTGAGGATTTGGGAAAGTTCCCGAACTATGTGATCTTTAGTGAATCTAAATTTTCACTTCCATCATTGCCGACCAATTATATTCTTTAAGATGACTAGCTTTCGGCTTCACCCAGTCTGAGGTACTAGCTCGGATGATCCAATAGTAACAATCATAGAGGTGCTCCCTTTACCGTCTAGCTGAACGATCGGGAACGTAGGGGTAAGCACAGGAGCCAAGCAACCCAGCTTAGCCAAAATCTTAAGTCAAATTGATGCATATTTATGGCTTTATAATGATAAAAATGAAAGGCGGCGTTCGTATTGAATACAAACGCTGATGAAACATGTTTATTTTGACTCTGTTGCGATCGTTTATCATTTGAAAGTGGCCCATCATCAGCTTCTACCCCTCTGAAGATGCTACGTAGGGTGTTTCCTCAATAACAAGACAATCCTTAGCCGACGTCTCAGAACCCGGAGGCGGTTGTGTTAGCGGAAACAAGGCAATCGGATATGCAGGCTTTATGACTTTCACTTAGTCATAGGAGCTTAAAGTTGGGGGCAATCACTAGCCCCCGGTTAGTGTTCAGCGTCAGCCGAGCACAAGCCAGTAACACTTCGGCCAATATAATGAAAGGCCCATCATTCAATACGGGGTGACCTCCATCGATCGATAGTTTAACATAGTCATCGGATCGCCGGCCAGTTTACGCTTGTTGTGACAGTCAATTTTTGGCTTTCTCCACTAAGGCACTTGACCAGTTGAATCCAGAATCACAATACCAGTGGTTCTCCTTTTACCCTTAGCCGAATAATTGGAACGTAAGTGTAAGCATGGGAGCCGGGCTGTAACACCCACGATGCGGCTATATCTCCCACGTGTCGAGGCACGACTTAGAGGCAAGAAGGGTCATCTTCACACAATCCCATGTAATGAACAAGAATGGGACAAAGAGTTGGCTTATAATCGCCACTTCACACAATGAACATATAATTCATACATCATGCAAAGCACACACATAGTCCAACTACGGACGAAGCCGAAAGAAAAGAAGATAACCCAACTGCTAGATCCCCGATCATCCCAACTGGGCTCCACTACTGATCAACATGAAACGAAACATAGCAACGACCAAGATCTTCGTTGAGTTCCCATCTGAGCTCGGTTGCATCACCTGCACTGGTATCATCGGCACCTACAACTGTTGTGATAGTATCTGGTGAATCACGAGGACTCAGCAATCTCAAAACCCGCGAGATCAAGACTATTTAAGCTTATGGGTAGAAAGTGGTAATGAGGTGGAGTTGCAGCAAGCACTAAGCAAATATGGTGGCTAACATATGCAAATAAGAGCGAGAAGAGAAGCAACGGAACGGTCGAGAAGCTAGAAGTGATCAAGAAGTGATCCTGAAACTACTTAAGCACAATCATAACACAAAAACCGTGTTCACTTCCCGGACTCCGCCGAAAAGAGAACATCACGGCTACACACGCGGTTGATGCGTTTTAAGTCAAGTGTGAAGTTCTCTACAACCAGACATTAACAAATTCCCATCTGCCACATAACCGCGGGCACGGCTTTCGAAAGTTTATACCCTGCAGGGGTGTCCCAACTTAGCCCATTATAAGCTCTCACGACCAACGAAGGATATTCCTTCTCCCAGGAAGACCCGATCAGTCTCGGAATCCCAGTTACAAGACATTTCGACAATGGTAAAACAAGACCAGCAAGACCGCCCGAATGTGCCAACAAATCCCGATAGGAGCTGCACATATCTCATTCTCAGGGCACACTGGATGAGTCAAGCTACGAGTAAAACCAACCCTCAAGTTTCCCCGAGGTGGCCTCGCAGGTTGCTCGGTTCGGACCAACACTTGGAGAAGCACTGGCCCGGGGGGGTTAAAATAAAGATGACCCTTGGGTTGGCCTGCCCAAGGGAGGGTTATAGGTTGTTAGGCAAATGTAAAACCAAAGTTGGGCCTTGCTGGAGGAGTTTTATTCAAAGCAAACTGTCAAGGGGTTCCCATATACCCAGCCGCGTAAGAAACGCAAAATCAAGGAACATAACACCGGTATGACGGAAACTAGGGCGGCAAGAGTGGAACAAAACACCAGGCATAAGGCTGAGCCTTCCACCCTTTACCAAGTATATAGATGCATTAATTAAATAAGAGATATTGTGATATCCCAACATAATCCTGTCCAACATGGAGCAATCTTCAACTTCACCTGCAACTAACAATGCTATAAGAGGGGTTGAGCAAGCGGTAACATAGCCAAGCTACGGTTTGCTAGGAAGGGTAAAAAATGTTAGAGGCTGGCATGGCAATTTGGGAGGCATGGTAAACAAGTGATAGGTAGCGCAACATAGCGATAGAACGAAGCAACTAGCAAGCAAAGATAGAAGTGATATCGAGGGTAATGGTCATCTTGCCTGAAATCATGCAAGGAAGAAGAACAAGACCATGAAGAAGACAAACGGACGTAGTCGAACGAATCCTCACAACTTTGGAACGAAACCGAAGCTAACGAGAGAAGCAAAACGGAAAGGAGGAAACAATATGGTAAACACACAAGCATAATCATGGCATGATGCACAATCAAGTATGATGCATGTCCGGTTTAATGAGGCATGGCATGGCAAAGTGCAATAAACAATACTACAAGTTAAGTGGAGCTCAATATGCAATGAGTTGCATATTGACAAAACACCACATTGACATATTTAGTTTAATCTCGTTTAAGCTACCAAACAATATTAAATGTTGTTAAACATGGCAAGAGGTGAAGCATAACTAAACTACCTATCTAGGCAAGTTTAAATGAGGCCGGAACAACAAACAACAATTCCGGAAAATCCCCATGTGCATAATTTGAGTTTGGTACTGTTCTGCCTATTACATAGTTTTAGAGTTGTTAAACATGCAAAGTAAGTGCACCAAGTTAAACTCGGCATTTCTCCACCCCATTTACATATAAAGTTTATTAAAATTGGAACTACGATTATTTAGTTATGAAATAAATCATTTTAACATGGCATTTAAGCAAAATTAAATAAACAACATGTTTAAACATTTTTAACATGGATGAAAGTTGCATATTATGAAACTAGACAAAATTCTAAGCATTTTACATATATGAAGTTTTTACATATGACACATAGTTTGTGAGATATTAAATGCATGATCTAGAGGGACTTTTCTGTAAATCTGTAAACTCCTGGATAATAGCTAAATTCGCGGATCTGGAAAAAAAACATGTCGGGCTGAATCTGGTGGGCGCAAGCTAATATGTGGTGCGCTGGGGCGAGGGATGGGCTGGAGGCTCACCATGGGCGAGGCATTGGAAGCGAAGAGGCCACTGGGCTTGGTGGATCTGGCTGTTGGCAGCCCGCAGCGCGGCTGGATGGCATCGGGCGGTCAACGCAGCTGCTGTGCATGCGTGCGAGCAGAGGCAGGGCGATGTCTTGGCACGCGAGGTCAGGAACGGCTGCGGCGCGACGCGGCAGGAGCTCTGGAGAGGCGGCCTCGGTGGGGACTGGCCGGACGGACTGGGACGGCAGAGGAAGGTGAGGGCTTGGCGGTTGGCATCCACGACGTCGGCTGTTACCTGAGGAACGAAGACAGAAGGGATTCAGAGATGAAAGAGACGGCAAGGAAGATGGCAGGGGCGTGACGGGGCGACTGGATGCTCACCGACGAGGTCAGCGGCTGTGGGGCCGGGTGGGCACAGTGGAGGTCTGACAAACCAGCGATGGTGGCGCGCGGACCTGAAGCAGCCCGGGGGCCGAGGACGACGAGCTTGAGGCGTCGGCCATGCGAGCTCCGGCGAGGTCCTTGAGGAGAGGAGAACGGGCGTCGAGGCGGGGCTAGAGCTGCTGCGGGAGGAATCCCGCGAGGTCGATCCGGGCGCGAGGAAGGCCACCGGTGGCTTGGGCTTCAGGCTCCTGTCCATGGGGCATGAAAGAGAGAGGGATGCGTGAGAAAAGAGAAGCACGGGGAGGAGCGGAAAGACAGGGAGGAGAGGAGCGGGACAAGGCCGGTCCTGGTCGTGGCCGCCTGTGGCGGGGTCGCCGGTGGGCGCGGCCTGCAGGTTCGACGAGGGCTCCGATGGCCGACGAGGGTTGGTGGCGAGGCGCTCGGAGAGGAGTCGAGGAGTGCGCTGGTTTGGGAGCGAGCTCCTCTCGCTCGGGCTCCGATCCAGATCGAACGAAGGGGCAAAGGAGGCCCTCATGGCTGATGGATGGATGGATTTGGTGGGGATCGATGGATGAACTGGATCAGGAGGTGGTGGCGACGGGTTGGTCTGGCACAGAAACAGAGGAGGTGGGTGGATTGGGTGGAGATGGATCCCGAGGTGGGAGATGCTGGCAGCGGCGGGATGGGACTGATGGGACAAGAGGCCTAAAAACTAGGGTTTGGACTGAATATATATACATCAGGTGGATTAGGTTAGGGGCTACCTTGTCCCTCCAATTGCAATCGGGCGGTCGAGAAATAAATAGGTAGGGAGTCCAAATAAGAAAACGGAGATGTTTTATTGATGTTAGGGGATGATCCAGACCCATTGGTAACGACAGAGTGGGTCGGGTTTGGGACAACTTTCGGACGCGTGCGAGGGGTCTGAGCGCTGTGCAGAGGAACAAGGCGATCGCGTGCAAGTGGGTGGTTGGTCTCAGAACGTTCAATGAAGACAAGCGGTGACGACATGCCACGGAGACAAGGAGAGAAGCAACAAGTACGAACGGCTGCGAGTCTTATGAAAACATGCAGATGCAATGCGAATGATGACATGAGATGAAATGCATGGCATTAACAAAATGCAAAACAAAATACAAAAACCCAACCACGGGGGAAAAAACATAACACATAGCCGGAAATGGCAAGAGTTGGAGTTACAATTATGGAAAGTTATATCCGGGATGTTACACGGGCAACCCAACTATTGACCAAAGACACAATTCAAAACCGATACATATAAAAGCAATATCCGAGAACATGTTGCCGAGGACTCCATGGAGTACCTCGGATTTTAATGATTCGGCTCTAGTCGCAGCCCCCTGATAATATTGTCAATGCTTTAAAGGCGTTCAACATTGCGCTTCTCGGGAACTAGCTCAGATATGGTTTGTGTTTTGACAATGCCGAGCTGCGGGTCGGAAAGGATATCCCGAGCTGAATTATAACGCCGGGCACCTTGGTCATGAGGATGTCCTCCTAAAAGAAAAACACACACATAGCTTAAAAGTTCCATAAGCTTGAAAAGCCAAAAGAAAAAATCTTATGTAAAAACTGGACGTCCGAACTAAATCAGGTTTTTGGTGCCAATCCTAAAAATTGGTCTTAAAATAAACTTTTCCTTCCGCCGTGCTTTATCATGAGACATCCGATCTCTAAACTGCAAGTAGGTCAGCCTTGCTTCAACCTCCATATCCCGAAGGCGGAGTGCTCCTCATAGGCCAATTTAGAGAACTAAATCGAGCGGCTTTAGAGAGAAATTAGGCTATCCGTCTATTGACCGTACACTCGAGTCCAAAAAGGAGTAGTAGAAAAAGACTGCGCAACGGCTTAGGAGAAAATAATTAATATAGAACGGCTCGTATAAATCTAAGAGCCCCCAGTTTAACTTGGACAAGAGAAGTGTTTTTAACAAATAACGTTTTAAACAAACTAAATTTAAAGTTTGGTCAAACTGAACAAGAATTAAAAAATAAAAAAATAAGCACGGAAGCGACTTAGTTGGTTAATGTGATCGATGTCGATGTGCGGCCTTAGCTTACGGCTGGACGAGGTCCCAGCCCCAAAGCCTGTCTCAAGGTGGCGGAGCGAAGAGCTCGGCACTCCAAAGTGGCGGCGTAGCACGGCCGATGTGGCGAGGTGAAACCCCCAGTCTGACCAAGGCGACGGAGTAGATCGGCAGTGTGACGCCGAAGTCCCCTGCGTGGGTTAATGAAGTGATGATGAAGCCCCTGGTCCAGCCGAGGTGCCATGGTAGGTCGGTAAGGTGACGGCAGAACCCCCACGTCAGCACATTGGTCCCGAGGTGATAGCGCTGCCCAACCCGAATCATTTACCTGTGCACAAAAAATAGTGCAATTTGGAGATAATAATAAATTTAAAAAAATCGTTGCATAATTAATAATTTATGCAAAGTTAATAATAAAATAAATATGGCCTGTGTGCCGGACACCCGACGAGGTAGAGCTCTCTCGGCGATGCCGAAGCCCCTGAGGCAACCGAACATGTTGGTATGACAATTCAACCAACAAGGTGATCACACCAGCGGATTTCCGCCGATTGGGACGTCGACGTGACGCAGAAGTAGATTTCCTGCTCACATGGAAATAGTGTAAACTAAAAGTAATAACAATTAAAAAACTGCATAATTTATTTATGTGAAGTTGATCATTCAAGGAATATAGCCTGGGCGTTGAGGTCGAATCAGCAATGCGGTGACGTCGATGTAGGTCGGAGCTTGAGGGACGACGGTTTCGAGGCATTGCGCCGATGCCGTGACGAAGTTTCAACATACGACGTAGACCGTGTCGCGCCGGTAGTGTCCGTCTATCCGCTGATAAGAATCCAGGCTCCAAATTGTGAAATAATTAGCACACTTTTGATCATACCCATGCTAGTAGGTGAGGGGTGTAGAGTATTAATTGTGATACATGAAAAGTAGATGGAAAAGCAAACCACTAGTCCAAAGCGCAGACTATTTCCATGTATAATTAAATAATGAATAAAGCAAAGAAAAAGGATCTGATCTCCCTGTGTGCTGCCATCAATCCGAATTCTGGTTGGCCCCTGTGCGCTGTTTTGCATGT
Organism: Aegilops speltoides; assembly: GCA_021437245.1. Classification (NCBI taxonomy): domain Eukaryota; kingdom Viridiplantae; phylum Streptophyta; class Magnoliopsida; order Poales; family Poaceae; genus Aegilops; species Aegilops speltoides. Next base: position 461,748,350 of record CM038147.1, on the reverse strand, counting down.
GCAGTACTAGCGCTGCGCAGTTTCCTTGCTGGATTACCACGGGTCGAATTTCCTTTTCTGGCAGGTGAGTTCCTATCCAGCCAGCGTATGAGTCTGGCCCTGATCGGGTAGGCTCGACACATGTCCCCAACGCTGGGACAGAGTTCGGTCGCCAGGCCTCTTGCCGCCTTGATAGCTTGCATGGGCCACCAGTATCTGGCGCCGAAGTCGATGTTGATGCTGGGCGCCGGCGTCACGCTGTGAAGGCGTGAAAAAGCCCGAATTCACAGGGCGGTTCGAGTTTTCGATGTTGCGTTCGTCGGACCGCGGATAAGACTGCACCATTATATAGGCCATACTGCAATATGGTGCAACAATAGCGGATGTTGTAGCAATTAGTCATTAGGTTAAAATCAATACGGCGCAGGAAATCTTAGCATCTCATGCGGAGGTTAGCAAGTAGTGGTAGTATAGTACTACTACTCACGCTGGGGTCAAGCCAATCCCGTATGTGAAATATGCATAGGACAAACCACTAGCGCAAAACACGTCATTAAATAATATAAAAAGAAAAGGAAGGAGGGAATCTCCCTGTGTGTTTCCGCATAGATGTGTTCACGCCGGCCTGGTGTATTGCCGCACGCCAGAAGTAATGTGTGTGTGACCAGCGCCGCTGACCGGATCGCCTCCGCAGCACGGGGCATAGATCGCCCTTGGGTGTGCTGCCCGTAGCATCACACCTCGGATCTGACGTACTGGCAGGTAGCGGACAAGGCCGCCGCCGCTAGAAATTTTTTTGATCTTGTTTTGCAAATAAAGTAGCACGACGCGGAACCAACAATTTTGCAAAAATAATAATTTACATGGAATAGATCTAACTGAAAAAATATCACCTGATCATCACATCGATCCGTGTAGATCACCTGGCAGACTCTCAATGAAAGCACCAATGTCAGTTCTAAATCCGGCGTATCTTGTAGTAGAGGTCCTAAGTTAGGCGTCTTGGAGCGATGGTAACAAGGACACATGATTTTACCCAGGTTCGGGCCCTCTTGATGGAGGTAAAACCATACATCCTGCTTTTGATTATGTTGATATGGGTGTAGTACATGGTACATGTATCTACCACGAGATTGTTTTAATGAATATGAGATGATCTATTGACTAGCCTGGCCTCCGTTTATATAACACACCGGAGGCCTAGGGTTTAGTAGAGTCCTTGGCTTGGGCACCAAGTCTTGTGGAAACCTCCTTGTATGCGGCATGGGCTGCCCGAAGTGGCCCATGAGTGAACCGCCATGGGGGTCCTCGACCCGATCCAGTTGGTTGGGAGACGACATGGTGAGTACCTCCTAGTCCAGGACACTGTCACCTCCCTTCCCTCGCCGCCGCCAGTCGGTGCCACCCGGCAAATCCCTGATCAATGGTTGGCGGCGGTGTGATATTCTGCATGCCCTCCCATACTCCTGCTTAGCCCTGCCCCTAGGATGATCTCACCTCGCCGCACTCGACATGAGTTGCCTGCCGGCTCGGGTTGCGGGACTCCTCACCATGGGATGTTAGGCGCCTCGGCTTGCGCCCTAGGTGTTGTTGCCGACGGAAGTATGTGTCTCCGCTGCAACCTCGGTCCATCGCTGGTATGCACCCTCCTGGTGGCGCTTCCGTTTGTGGTATGGCTAGATCCGATGCCCCGGCGTGGATCTTGGTCTGCAGTAGTTCGAATGCACTCGAGCGTGAATCCACCCTCCGTTGTAAATCCGCCCATCCATCTTATGGTCTACCGGGCCAACGTGATTGGCCAGGGCTTTATTCAGTGACGTGGTGATGGTGTGCTCTGTCATTAGTGTTGGTACCACTCTGGCCTGCGGAGGCAACTTCACCGCGGATTGTAGTGACCATTGAAAAGTCTTCGTGAGGATTTTCCCTCTTCAGATCTGTTGGTTGCCTTTGGTGGTGAGATGCCATCTATGGATGACGACTTGACGCATGGGAATGGTTGTGCGTCACACATCGCATGTAGCTGTTCGGATCGTGGAGAAGTGGTGGACACAATGCATGAGTGACTTCAATGACGGTGCTATTCGAGCACCCGGTCTCAGGCTCTGAGGGTGAAAACCTAGGCGTGACCTGAGTTGGTTATACCTGGCAATGACAATGTTGTTGCATTGTTACCTTGTTGAAGACATTTTTCGGATATGCTTAAAATGGTTCTTCAAGGTAAAAACCTAAAATCTGGCCATTGGTGGTTCGATCCGGTGACTGCGGCGCTTGAGAGTCGCTTTCTTCCTGAAGGTGTTGTTGTTGAAGAATTTCGTCGTCCGTGTGATGTGATGAGAAAGTTGACGCGGATAAGGTCATTGTTGTAGTTGTCGTTTGAACGCTTCGGGTATTGAATAGCTTTGGTCTTAAATGATTTTGCTATCTGCCAGTTTTTTTTTTGTGGACGTTAGTGTTGGCTTTGTGCGTTCTAACAACTTCTTGTGTTTATATAGCATCAATCCATCTTTTGTTGAACGTCCTTGGATCTATGTGTTACGGTTCATACAAACTGCAAACCATTGTAGCAGGGGCGGAGCCAGGATTTGGACATAGGGGGGGCGAAGAGAATAATGACTGCACCCGGTAACTAATACTAACATACATTCAATTTAAGTAACATACATGGTGAAGAATCTTTATGTCAAAAATGTGCCTTCACAAGCTCTGTAGGTAAAACAAGCTTGGTTGTGATACAATATTTAATGATGATATCTTCCTTTTTCGTTCACACCATTTTGAAAGCATGTTTTTGGTGATCTTATTGACAATGAATCATAGTTAAATTACAAAAAGGCAAATCAGGCTTCTAGTTACACTCTTACTTATGCGTACATAATTCATGCTTGCATGTATCCTCATAAAACAATTACAATATACGACATACCTCTAGGTTTAGACTTGATTGCATAACCGCTTGATGATTTAGCACTCCAACTGACCAACATCAGCACCAGTGCACCACCAGCAATTCTACTTAGTACAAACAGTATGTAATTTAATTGATCTGACTTAAATTTACAGACCTACGAGTAGTAATTTGTATAATCTACAATATTAGTATGTCTATACGATATATCTCAGAGATCACGGAATCAGATTTGTACCTACGTGTGAGGCATGTAGCGAGACAGAAGACCGCAGTCGGCTGGCTGTTAACAGCAGCTATTCGGCAGGCCGTAGTTGACAATCGCGTCCCACATGGCCGCCACACCTTCGCCAGTCGCCGGCGGAAACACTGAAGGAAGCCCTAGATCGGGCGGGACGGCAGTCAATCGAGATCGAGACCGTCGAGTAGAATTGAACATGATGGGGATATGCCTCAATGGGTAAGGTGTATGCGTGTTTTAATGGATCAAAAATAGTCCGGGGTATGTTAATGGATCAATTGAGCGTGTCGCTAATTATTTTCCTTTTGGGCTTTGGGTCATTCAGCCATTCGACGCTACAGCTTATAGCTTAATTTGCTAATGGCCAGGATTAGCGCTGGATCCTATTTGACGCCCTCAGCGCCGAATACAGCGTTAACTGTACAGGGCGCACACCCCCCATGCGCAACGGGCCAGCCCACATTCCCTTTTTTTTTTTCTAAACTGATGCAAAAAAACAAGTGCGGGGAGGAGGTTTCGAACCCGCGCCCTAGCGGTTAAGTGTGCCACGCCATTACAACCGCGCCACGCGCCATTCTGCGGTCAAGTTCATTTTCTTAACTCTTTTCTTCTTTCCTTTTGTTCTTTTTCTAATTAAAAAAGTTCACTGGATTTCACGAACAATTTTTCAACTTTAACGAACTTTTCCAAAATTAGTGAACTGTTTTTTTCAAGTTCGATGAATTTTTTTCAAATTGGATGAACTTTTTTCCAAATTCGTTGAACTTTTGTTCAAATCCGATGAACTATTTTTCAAATCTGATGAACTTTTTCAAATTCGCTGAACTTTTTTTCAAATTTGATGAACTTTTTTTGAAATCCGTTGAACTTTTTTTCAAATCCGATGAACTTTTATCTTTTTTTGTTCAAAATTGATGAACTTTCGAAAATTTGTGAACTGTTTTTAAGATCGTAAATTTCAGATTCATGTGTTTTCAGTTTTGTGAACGAAAGGACGAACAGCAAAAAAGAAACAACGAACGAAGGAAACGTGAGCGAGCGATCGAAGCGGAGAAAGGAAGAGAGGGTGCTAGCTGGGCCGGCCCATTCGAGGCTGCGCACGAGCGCCCGCTAAGCGAACGGGCGCATAAGGCGCCGGAGAGGAGGTCTCAGGATTAGCATAGCCCCTGCTCTAATCTGTTGAGGGGGGGTCAATCCATAGGAGGGGGGGCGGGTCTGGCCCCCGCTCGCCCCCCCCCACTGGTTCCGCCTGATTGTAGCGTTTTGTTTTGTTTGTGTCGTGTAATGGCTAAACGGGTTGCGTGCATGTTTTCCTCTTCTCTTTTGGGGCCACTTCTCTCTGGGCTTTCTAATACCCTTATCCCTTTTTATTTTTCACGTACTTGAGTCGGATATATGAGCTTATTTTCGGGTTTTCCTATTTGATGCATTCTGCGTCAAAGCGACGGGCGCCGCACACGAGTGATCAAAGTGATGGACATGGATTGGGCGGCCCTTTTAGAAGCAAGGTGTGCGTTCCACCTACCCTCCGAAAGGTTCAAGCTGGGTTCCCCGGTTTTGGGTACCTTCTAGAAGGTTCCTGAACTGGTTTTTCTGTCTCTTTTACGTTTTCTTCTTTCCTTTTTTGTTTTCTCTCATATTTTCTTTTTTTGTTTTTCATTCTCTTTTCTTTTTCTGTTTCTCCCTTTCTTTTCTTTCCTTTTTATTTTCCTTCTCAATTTAATTTTAGTTTTTCAAAAAAAATTCCCTAATTTTTAAAAATGCTCGCATATAAAGTATTTGTTCACAAATTCTTAGATTTTTTGGGGATTTTCAAAATTGTTACCATTTTCAAAATTTTGTTCACCAATTTTAAAATTATTCATGTTTTGAAAATTTGATCATAAATTGAAAAAAAAAATTGGAAACTTCAGAAAATGTTCCCAATTTCTCAAAAAAATCATGAATTTGAAAGCTTTTCATGTTTAGAAAATTTGTTATGAAATTCGAAAAATATTAATAAGTTCTTTGGTTGTCTCCCCATCAACCATTGTAAAGACTATGTTACTCTCTGTTTGTTATGAAATTTGTTAACTTTTCATGTTTGGAATATTTGTACTTTAATAAGTTCATTGGTTGTCCGCAACTTTAAAAAATGTCCGCAATTTTATTTTTTGAAAATGACACACAGTAAGGCAATTGCCTTACTGTTTTATGGTAAAAAAATTCGAAAAAAATTCCGGGGATTTAAAAAATGTCGGCAATTTTATTTTTTGTTCACAAATTTAAAAAATGTTTTGGTATTTCAAATAATGTTCTAGATGTTCAAATTTGTTCAAAAATTCAAAAAACATTCTTGTTTTCAAATTTTGTTCGCAAATTTAATAAATGTTCAGGGAATTGCGAAGAATGTTCGAGTTTTGAAATATTTTTCATTAATTTGAGGAATGTCCTCATTTTCAAATTTTGTTTCTATTTTTTCATAAAATGTTTGCGCTTTTTAGAAAATTGTTCGTAATTTCGAAAAAAATCTCGTTTGCAATTTCATTCCTTTTTTTTACAAGAAAATGGCTTAGAATCGCAAATAATATTCATGGTTTAATGAAATGTTAGTGGTTTGAAAATTATGTTCACAATTTAAAAAAATTCTCATTTCAGAAAATAATTACTTTATGAAAAAATCATGTTCGAAATTTCAAAAAACAAAAAAAATTGGTTGCATCTCATAGTTCATATAAATCGGGCTGCAATTTTAGAGATTAATTCCCAGGAAGTATAGTGGCTAGCCACCTGTTTCCCTAGCAGGAGGTGCTTGTTTCGATCCCGCAGTTGGACTTTAGCTTTAATTTTTGGTAAATTTTAGCAAACGTTAAGTTTATCGTTGTCCTTTGGTTATTTAGTGTTCCGATGCACAGACCCCGCAAGAAAAGTGTTACGATGCACATGAGCACGATAGCTAGTTCGTCACAACGGATGGCACATCGTGTGTAACGCTGTAATTCCACATATAAGATTTGTTTTAAGTCAAACTTCTAATGGTTGACCAACTTTATACAAAAATATATTAACATTCATAATACGAAATTAATATCACAAAAAATATGTGTTATGAATTTAATTTTCATATTGTATGACTTTAGTATTGTAGATGTTAATGATCAAACTTTACAAATTTTGATCTCGGACAAATTTTATATGCAGAGTAAAAAGGACCGAAGGGAGTATTACAATCCAAACAAAATCAAGGTATTCAACACCATTTTGGCGCTGTTGCCAGGGAAATTTTACGGTACCATTGGTAAGGTCACTTGAGTTCCTATTTTTTAATCATTTTTTGTAAGTCACGGGTTCGAAACCCAGCGCTAGCGAGTTCGTTTTTCATGTTTTTTAATCTCGCGAAAGCCAAATGAGCCGGCCCAGGTGTGCCACCCCTATGCGAAACATCGACTCTTCGATGCAACGAGTGTCCCATAGGAGCTCTCCTTATTTTCCCAGGAAATCTCTGACAGGGCATTACTAGCGGCAGCTCTCCTTTCCCTTCACATTTCTCTTTTATTCTCATTTACATCACTCTATTTTTGGAACATTTTTTCATTTATTCTTTGTATGTCTTTGATTTTCCTTCGCTTCTGTATCTTTCTTCTTTATTGTGCATGTACCATTTATCTTTTAGTTTGATTTCTTATTATATTATATTTTCAGTTTCTCGAACGCACTATTTGGGATGAATTTTGATCACACACATTTTTCAAATAATAAAATACTGGCTAATTTTTTGCTATGCAATGAATATTTCTTTTTGTAAATACAAGACTACCATTTTTAGGTATACAACGAACATTTTCTAAATTACCCGCCAAACTTTTTTTGGAAATATATGATAAACATTTCATAAAAACACGATGAATTGTTTTATATAGATGTTGAACATTGTTACACAATGAACATATTTAAATATATGACGAATATTGTTTGAAGTATCAGAACATATTTTAGATACACAATGGACATGGTTAGAAAATACACACTAAACTTCTTTTGCTATGTGATGACTTTTTTAACAGAGAATAAATATTTTTTTTAAACACATGGTGAACAATTATAAATACACGAGATAAAATATTTTAACGCATGATTTACATTTTGTAACACATGATGGATATTATTTAAATACACGATGAGTATTATTTAAATACATGATGGATATTTTTCAGATAGATGTTGAACATTTTGCAATAAATGTGGATATTGTTTAAATACCCAATTACCTTTTTTGTATGCACGATATTAAAAATAAGCGATGAACCTTTTTAAAAAACACAACAACAAAAAAGAAATAGCAGAAAAAATAGAACAAAAATGGAAAATATGAAAGATGAAAAAATGAAAAATAAAAAAAGTACAGGCCCCCTAGAAGTACCGAAACCATCAGATTACTATTATGAGTATGTAAAGCCATGTAAAAACGGGCGGGTGAAACAGAAGGCATAAAACAACTACCCCTGCCCTTCATACTAGTTGGCTGGCCCAGACTGGGTGCTTTGTAGGCAGGGGCGTAGTCAGGCCCAGGGCTGCCCAGGCCATGGCCCAGGGCATGGAGGATAAACACTACGTGTACGGTAGCTATAGTAGAGTACTATAGCTGCAGTACGTACTATACTACCAAGGATTTTCATGTTATCACATAGGATTTGGTGAAAATGGATTAGATGGATCAAGATGGTTTTATCCATTGCTTCCACATTATTTGTTGACAATGGCATTGTTATACAAAGGTGATCCTAAAAAGGGTGTTATACAAGGTGACACCCTTTACACATTACTATTTGACATGGCTACTGAATTACTCCAACTAGTAATCAATGATGCATGGAATAATAGACATATCTACCTCCCTATTTGGAAATCCTTTGGATTGATTTATCGTGTAATCCAATATGTCAATTACACTTCAATTGTCCTGCCTGCTAACCCCCAACAATTTATGAATTTAAAAAGCATACTACAGAAACTCAGTGATTCCACTTGGCCATAGGTTAACTATATAAATAATTTCGAGTACCCATTAACATTATCAATGATAGATCTAACGAGCATGCCAATATTTTGAATTAGCAGGAAAGTATGCCCTTCACATATCTTGGATTACCAAGGCTTGAGAGCGATACCAACTTGTAAGGTTAGTGTTTGTAAACTCTATTAGTACTTCGGCCCAAGGATCACGATCTGCTTAATCATTTATCTTATTGTGGCAAACTTTGGTAATATTATATGGTTTTCTTTTGTATGATCTCTATGTTTGGTTGTAATCCATCTCTCTTGTGTGAGTAATTTCCCTAGGCGGGGGAGACGTAGGAGATTGGTGAAATTCATTTGTGTCTAATCCTATTGATGATATATTTTGTGGGACTACTATTGTGATAGATTACTAGGTTGGTTATCCACGTCGAGTGTAATGCTTGTTGTCCAATTTAAGGGCTCAGACAACAAGATCTAAATACCTACACGGGTAATAACTTATTATCCAGGAATCTGTGACCTCCAGAACATAGTTGTTAGTGTCAATGAGGAGAGAAGACAATACAAGGAGAAAGGGAAGCCACGATGCTTAAAGTATTTGTCCATTCTAGTGACCTTAATTGTTGAGTTGATGATAATGGAACCCAACAGGAGGAGTCGTTATTCAAGAGTGACTTGCCTACAAAACATACAATGCAAAGGGTAATATCACATAAATAGACTTGCCTACAAAACATACAATGCAAAGGGTAATATCACATAAATAGATAAATTCACATTACGACTGCACCCAGCACTCGTTATTCACCATGAACTGAATCTCTAGGTGCTTAACCTCTCCATTGCTGAAAAATGCCATTTATTCTCTGTTCTTTAATTTTACGTTGTTTACTTACAATTTTAATTTTAGCTCATGTATTTTACTCCGTGGTTACTCTTCCACCATTATAACCATAATTCTTGCACATACCAAGCTAGTCAATTCACACGGGACTTGTGGCACTTCATGTGTGACTGAAATGCTCAAATAACACTCTCGTGTGATCTTTATTAGAAATGATATTAAACTAAGATTATACTTCTTGGAAGTGCTTCAACCAGCCATGTGCACTTGCATGACATAGTTGCCTCAAGGTTTATCACAACTAGTTGGGAATCAACTTTGTGGTTACATCTCAAGGAGAAGCACTTGAGCCTTTGCGTTGTTGGCTGAGCCTTGGTGGTTCTCCCACCTACCCAGTGGTAATTATCTCCCCTCCAAGGGAGTAACCATTGAGATGCATCTTTCTCTCCACTGTCTTCAGTTAGCGTACTTGTATTCTTTCCTTTGGTCTGTTGAACTTCCAAGCATCATATAGGTTGTCGTCTCATCGTAGCATATTTAGGCACACACTTTATATTCCACAAGGCCTAAATTTGCTAATAAGTGAAGAAAACTTTGTACTTGTACCTATTCACCACCTCTAGGTCCATATAGATCCTTTCAGGTGCATAATGACGATGACGCTAATCGACAATGTGAATGGTAAATATAATTTAAGGTCATTTTACTAAACAAGATTTTACTTTGTCTTCCAAAAAATGGATAGCCCATACATTGGTCAATGACAGAAGAAAACAATGGTAATATGGTAAAGAACGTGCACATATTTCGTCATTTTAAAGGCTTGACATTTTTGTTGTTAATACTTCAACAAAAAACTTAGTTTGCTGCATGTATTCTTCCAATTAAATTAAATAATTATGATCATGATAAATCTATTAAACAAAATACGATGAGTCTTCTTCTAAAAAAAACACAATCAATCTTCATAACTATATATCTAAACATACCGATGTTGATATCTCATAGTAACTACTTTTGACATTCATTTGTATCTAGATAATATCATCTATCCTATTTAAATTCAAGTGTAGATGTTTCAAGTTTAGTCATGAAAGTACGTGTTTCTGCCCAATCAATAGGTAAATATTTATCCCAAGACATAGCATAGTCATAAGATATTTACCATTATTATAATGAAAAAATGAAAACAAGTAGAACAGATTAAATGTTTTACTCGTATTAACGCAATAGAGCTTATTTGGTCCTCACTCAATGCAATATGACCTTTGATAAGTATAATATTGTCATATTTGTGGTCGGTAATATAGATAGGTAATTAGTCGAATATGATATCCCCTGGGTAGGTACATAATAGTGATAGCAACGCAGGGCGACGTTTGGGCAGGGCAGATGACGTCGCTTCTTCGTCGAGTTGGTCTTCGGGCTCCGATCCTTCTTGAGTTCGTCCATCAGGACGGAATCGACAGAGCTCCGGCGTAGATTCCTGTTGGGGAACGTAGTAATTTCAAAAAAAAAAATCTACGCACACGCAAGATCATGGTGATGCATAGCAACGAGAGGGGAGAGTGTTGTCCACGTACCCTTGTAGACCGAAAGCGGAAGCGTTCACACAACGCGGTTGATGTAGTCGTATGGCTTCACGATCTGACCGATCCAAGTACCGAACATACGGCACCTCCGAGTTCAGCACACGTTCAGCTCGATGACGTCCCATGAACTCCGATCCAGCAGAGCTTTGCGGGAGAGTTCTGTCAGCACGACGGTTTGATGACGGTGTTGATGATGCTACCGACGCAGGGCTTCGCCTAGGCACCACTACGATATTACCGAGGTGGAATATGGTGGAGGGGGGCACCGCACACGGCTAAGAGATCAATGATCAATTGTTGTGTCTATGGGGTGCCCCCTTCCCCCGTATATAAAGGAGTGGAGGAGGGGGAGGGCTGGCCCTCTCTAGGCGCGCCCAAGGGGGGAGTCCTACTCCCAGTGGGAGTAGGATTTCCCCTTCCCAAGTTGGAGTAGGAGAGGGAAGGGAAGGAGGAGTAGGAGAGAAGGAAAGGGGGGCCGCACCCCCCAAACCTATTCCTATTCGGCCTCCTGCCCAAAGGGGGGCGCACCAGCCCCTTGTGGGCCGATGTGCTTCCTTCTTATTGAAGGAAATATGCCCTAGAGGCAATAATAAAGTTATTATTTATTTCCTTATTTCATGATAAATGTTTATCATTCATGCTAGAATTGTATTAACCGGAAACATGATACATGTGTGAATGAATAAATAAACAACAAGTCACTAGTATGCCTCTACTAGACTAGCTTGTTAATCAAATATGGTTATGTTTCCTGACCATGAGCAAAGAGTTGTTATTTGATTAACGAGGTCACATCATTAGTAGAATGATCTGATTGACATGACCCATTCCGTTAGCTTAGCACACGATCGTTTAGTATGTTGCTACTGCTTTTATCCATGACTTATACATGTTCCTGTAACTATGAGATTATGCAACTCCCGTTTACCGGAGGAACACTTTGGGTGCTACCAAACGTCACAACGTGACTGGGTGATTATAAAGGAGTACTACAGGTGTCTCCAAAGGCGTATGTTGGGTTGGCGTATTTGAGATTAGGTTTTGTCACTCCGATTGTCGGAGAGGTATCTCTGGCCCTCTCGGTAATACACATCATCAAGCCTTGCAAGCACTACAACTAATGAGTTAGTTGTGAGATGATGTATTATGGAGCGAGTAAAGAGACTTGCGATACGAGATTGAACTAGGTATTGGATACCGACGATCGAATCTCGGGCAAGTAACATACCGATGACAAAGGAACAACGTATGTTGTTATGCGGTCTGACCGACAAAGATCTTCGTAGAATATGTAGGAACCAATATGGGCATCCAGGTCCGCTATTGGTTATTGACCAAGAATAGTTCTAGGTCATGTCTACATTGTTCTCGAACCGTAGGGTCCGCACGCTTAAGGTTTCGATGGCATGCTTATTATGAGTTTATGTATTTTGATGTACCAAGAAGTTGAGTCCGGATGTGATCACAGACATGACGAGGAGTCTCGGAATGGTCGAGACATAAAGATTGATATATTGGGCGGCTATATTCGGACACCGGAAAGGTTCGGAAGTTTCGGAGAAAACCGAGTGCCGGAGGGTTACCGAACCCCGGGAATATGGGCCTTAGTGGGCCAAGAGGGAGAGTGAGGGCCGCACCAGAGGTGGCGCCCCCAGGGAATCCGAATAGGACAAGGAGGCGCGGCCCCCTTTCCTCTCCCTCCCTCTCTTTCCTTCCCCTTCTCCTTCCTAGTTGGACTAGGAAAGGGAGTCCTACTCAACTAGGAGGAGGACTCCCCCCTCCTGGCGCGCCTATAGGGGCGGCGGCCTCCCCTCCCTCCTTTATATACGGGCGGGGGGGCACCCTAGAACACACAAGTATTGATCTACGGATCGTTCCTTAGCCGTGTGCGGTGCCCCTCCACCATATTCCACCTCGATCATACCGTTGCGAAGCTTAAGCGAAGCCCTGCGCCGTGAAACATCAAGATCGTCACCACGCCGTCGTCTTGTGGAACTCTCCCTCGACACTCGGCTGGATCGAGTCGAGGGCGTCATCGAGCTGTCGTGTGTCAAGAACTCGGGCGCCGAGTAACGGCGTCGGGATCGGTCGGATCGCGAGGAGAACGTCGACTACTTCCTCTACGTTGTGATCGCTTCCGCTTCGGTCTCACGAGGCGTAGACAACACTCTTCCCTCTCGTTGCTATGCATCACCATGATCTTGCGTGTGCGTAGGGAAAATTTTGAAATTACTCGTTCCCCAACAAAGGCATCCGAGCCTAGGTTTTTATGGTTTGATGTTTTGCACGAGTAGAACACAAGTGAGTTGTGGGCGATACAAGTCATACTACCTACCAAATGTCATACTTTGGTTTAGCGGTATTGTGAGATGAAGCGGCCCGGACCGACATTACGCGTGCGCTTCGCGAGACTGGTTTCACCGCCACGAGCACTCGTTGCTTAAAGGTGACTGGTGGGTGTCTCTCTCTCACTTTAGTTGAACCGAGTGTGGCTACGCCCGGTCCTTGAGAAGGTTAAACGGAGTCTATTTGACGAAATATCGTTGTGGTTTTGATGCGTAGGTGAGACCGGTTCTTGCTTAAGCCCGTAGCAGCCACGTAAAATTTGCAACAACAAAGTAGAGGGCGTCTAACTTGTTTTTGCAGGGCATGTTGTGATGTGATATGGTCAAGGCGTGATGCTATATTTTATTGTATGAGATGATCATGTTTTGTAACCGGTTATCGGCAATCGGCTGGAGCCATATGGTTGTCGCTTTATTGTATGCAATGCAATCGCCTGTAATGCTTTACTTTATCACTAAGCGGTAGAGATAGTCGTAGAAGCATAAGATTGGCGAGGCGACAACGATGCTACGATGGAGATCAAGGTGTCGCGCGGTGGCGATGGTGATCATGGTGGTGCTGCGGAGATGAAGATCACGAAGCACAAGATGATGATGACCATATCATATCACTTATATTGATTTGCATGTGATGTTTATCCTTTATGCATCTTATCTTGCTTTGATTGACGGTAGCATTATAAGATGATCTCTCACTAAATTATCAAGAAGTGTTCTCCCGGTATGCACCGTTGCCAAAGTTAAATCGTGCCCGGACACCACGTGATGATCGGGTGTGATAAGCTCTCGTCCATCTACAACGGGTGCAAGCCAGTTTTGCACACGCAGAATACTCGGGTTATACTTGACGAGCCTAGCATATGCAGATATGGCCTCGGAACACGGAGACCGAAAGGTCGGCGTGAATCATATAGTAGATATGATCAACATAAGATGTTCACCATTGAAAACTACTCCATTTCACGTGATGATCGGTTATGGTTTAGTTGATTTGGATCACGTGATCACTTAGATGACTAGAGGATGTTTTTCTAAGTGGGAGTTCTTAAGTAATATGATTAATTGAACTTAAATTTATCATGAACTTAGTACTGATAGTATCTTGCTTGTTTATGTTTGATTGTAGATAGATGGCTCGTCTTTGTTGTTCCGTTGAATTTTAATGCGTTCCTTGAGAAAGCAAAGTTGAAAGATGATGGTAGCAATTACGGATCGGGTCCGTAACTTTGAGATTATCCTCATTGCTGCCTGAAAGAGTTACGTCTGGATGCACCGCTGGGTGCGAACTGCTTCTTGATGCTGGCCCGACGCGTTAAGAGCGTCTGGCGAGCAAAGCGATGACTACTCTATAGTTCGATGTGCCATGCTTTACGGCTTAGAACCGGGACTTCAACGGCGTTTTGAGCGTCATGGAGCATATGAGATGTTCCAGAGTTGAAGTTGATATTCCAACAGAATGCCCCGATTGAGAGATATGAAGTCTCCAATAAGTTCTATAGCTGCAAGATGGAGGAGAATAGTTACATTAGTGAGCACATACTCAAAATGTCCGGGTATTACAATCACTTGACACAATTGGGAGTTAATCTTCCGGATGATTGTGTCGTTGATGAAATTCTTCAATCACGCCACCAAGCTACAAAGGCTTCGTGATGAACTATAATATGCAAGGGTTAGTAAAGACTATACCGAGCTCTTCGCAATGCTAAAGGCTGCGGAGGTAGAAATCAAGAAAGAGCATCAAGTGTTGATGGTCAATAAGACCACTAGTTTCAAGAAGAAAGGCAAAGGGAAGAAGAAGGAACTTCAAGAAGAACAGCAAGCAAGTTGCTTTGCTCGGAGAAGAAACCCAAGTCTGGACCTAAGCCTGGCCTGAGTGCTTCTCTTTAAAGCGGTAGTCCTTTGAAGCGGAACTGCCCCAAGTATTTGGCGGATAAGAAGGATGGCAAGGTGAACAAAGGTATATGTGATATACATGTTATTGATGTGTACCTTACTAGAGCTCGCATAGCACTGGGTATTTGATCTTGGTTACATTGCTAATATTTGCAACTCGAAGCAGGGACTACGGATTGCGAACAACGGCAAAGGGCGAGGTGACGATGCGCGTGGGAAATGGTTCCAAAGTCGATGTGATCGCGGTCGACCGCTACCTCTACATCTACCTTGGGATTAGTTTTAGACCTAAATAATTGTTATTTGGTGCTGCGTTGAGCATGAACATTATATCTGGATCTTGTTTGATGCGAGGCGGTTATTCATTTAAATCGAGAGATAATGGTTGTTCTATTTATATGAGTAATATCTTTTATGGTCATGCACCCTTGAGGAGTGGTCTATTTTGATGAATCTCGATAGTAGTGATACACATATTCATAATGTTGAAACCAAAAGATGCAGAGTTGATAATGATAGTGCAACTTATTTGTGGCACTTGCCGTTTAGGTCATATCGGTGTAAAGCGCATGAAGAAACTCCATCTTGATGGACTTTTGGAGTCACTTGATTATGAATCACTTGGCACTTGCGAACCGTGCCTTATGGGCAAGATGACTAGAACCCGTTCTCGGTACTATGGAGAGAGCAACAGATTTATTGGAAATCATACATACAGATGTATGTGGTCCGATGAATGTTGAGGCTCATGGCGGATATCGTTATTTTCTCACCTTCACAGATGACTTAAGCGGATATGGGTATATCTACTTAATGAAACATAAGTCTGAAACATTTGAAAAGTTCAAAGAATTTCAGAGTGAAGTTGAAAATCATCGTAACAAGAAAATTAAGTTTCTACGATCGATCGTGGAGGTGAATATTTGAGTTACGAGTTTGGTCTACATTTGAAACAATGCGGAATAGTTTAGCAACTCACGCCACCGGAACACCACAGCGTAATGGTGTGTCCGAGCGTCAGAATCGCACTTTACTAGATATGGTGCGATCTATGATGTCTCTTCTGATTTACCGCTATCGTTTTGGGGTTATGCTCTAGAGACGGCCGCATTCACCTGAATAGAACACCGTTGAAATCCGTTGAGACGACACCTTATGAATTGTGGTTTGGCAAGAAACCAAAGTTGTCGTTTCTTAAAGTTTGGGGATGCGATGCTTATGTGAAAAAGCTTCAACCTGATAAGCTCGAACCCAAATCGAATGTGTCTTCATAGGATACCCAAAGGAGACAGTTGGGTACACCTTCTATCACAGATCCGAAGGCAAGACATTCGTTGCTAAGAATGGATCCTTTCTAGAGAAGGAGTTTCTCTCGAAAGAAGTGAGTGGGAGGAAAGTAGAACTTGATGAGGTAATAGTACCTTCTCCCTTACTTGAAAGTAGTTAAATCGCGAAACCGGTTTACGAGACACCTACACCAAGTAGTGAGGAAGTTGATGATGTTGATCATGAAACTTGAGATCAAGTTACTCTGAAACCTCGTAGATCAACGAGTAAGATCCGCACTGTGGTGCGGTAATCCTGTTCGGAAATCATGCTACTAGATCATGATGAACCTCGAACTATGAAGAAGCGATGGTGAGCCCAGATTCCAAAATGGCTTGAGGCCATGAAATCGAGATGGGATCCATGTATGAAAACAAAGTATGGACTTTGGTTGACTTGCCGAGGGTAGGCAAGCAATAGAAAACAAGTGGATCTTCAAGAAGAAGACCGACGCGACGGTAATATTCTTGTCTATAAAGCTCGACTTATGCAAAAGGTTTTGACAAGTTCAAGGGATTGACTACGATGAGACCTTCTCACCCGTGGCGATGCTTAAGTCTGTCCGAATCATGTTAGCAATTGCCGCATTTTATGATTATGAAATTTGGCAAATGGATGTAAAGACTGCATTCTGAATGGATTTACGGAAGAAGAGTTGTATATGATGCAACGAAGGTTTTATCGATCCAAAGGAAGCTAACAAAGTATGCAAGCTCCAGCGATCCATCTATGGACTGGTGCAAGCATCTCGGAGTTGGAATAAGCGCTTTGATAGTGTGATCAAAGCATTTGGGTTTATCTGAGACTTTTGGAGAAGCTTTGTATTTACAAGAAAGTGAGTGGGAGCTCTGTAGCATTTCGATATTATATGTAGATGACATATTGCTAATCGGAAATGATATAGAATTCTGGATAGCATAAAGGGATACTTGAATAAGAGTTTTTCGATGAAAGACCTCGGTGAAGCTGCTTACATATTGGGCATTAAGATCTATAGAGATAGATCAAGGCGCTTAATTGGACTTTCACAAAGCACATACCTTGACAAAATTTTGAAGAAGTTCAAAATGGATCAAGCAAAGAAAGGGTTCTTGCACGTGTTACAAGGTGTGAAGTTGAGTAAGACTCAATGCCCGACCACTGCAGAAGATAGAGAAAATGAAAGATGTTCCTATGCTTGACCATAGGCTCTATCATGTATGCAATCTTGTGTACGGACTGATGTGTGCCTTGCTATAAGTTTAGCGGGGAGGTACCAAAGTAATCCAGAGTGGATCATTTGGACAGCGGTCAAGAACATCTGAAATACCTAAAAGGACTAAGGATATGTTTCTCGTATATGGAGGTGACAAAGAGCTCATCGTGGCAGTTACGTTGATGCAAGCTTTGACACCGATCCGGACGATTCTAAATCGCAGACCGGATCGTATTTACACTAAGCGGAGGAGCTGTCGGTTGGTGCAGTTCTAAACAAAGCGTCGTGGCGGGATCTACATGTGAAGCGGAGTACATAGCAGCCGGAAGCAGCTAATGAAGGAGTGCGGATGAAGGAGTTCATATCCGATCTAGGTGTCATACCTAGTGCATCGGGTCCAATGAAAATCTTCGTGACAATCTTGGAGCAATTGCCTTAGCGAAGGAATCCAGATTTCACAAGAGGACCAAGCACATCAAGAGGCGCTTCAATTCCATCCGGGACTTAGTCCGGTGGGAGACATAGAGATTTGCAAGATACATACGGATCTGAATGTTGCGAACCGTTGACTAAGCCTCTTCCACGAGCAAAACATGATCAGCACCAAGACTCCATGGGTGTTAGAATCATTACTATGTAATCTAGATTATTGACTCTAGTGCAAGTGGGAGATGAAGGAAATATGCCCTAGAGGCAATAATAAAGTTATTATTTATTTCCTTATTTCATGATAAATGTTTATCATTCATGCTAGAATTGTATTAACCGGAAACATGATACATGTGTGAATGAATAAACAAACAACAAGTCACTAGTATGCCTCTACTAGACTAGCTTGTTAATTAAAGATGGTTATGTTTCCTGACCATGAGCAAAGAGTTGTTATTTGATTAACGAGGTCACATCATTAGTAGAATGATCTGATTGACATGACCCATTCCATTAGCTTAGCACACGATCGTTTAGTATGTTGCTACTGCTTTTATCCATGACTTATACATGTTCCTGTAACTATGAGATTATGCAACTCCCGTTTACCGGAGGAACACTTTGGGTGCTACCAAACGTCACAACGTAACTAGGTGATTATAAAGGAGTACTACAGTGTCTCCAAAGGCGGATGTTGGGTTGGCGTATTTGAGATTAGGTTTTGTCACTCCGATTGTCGGAGAGGTATCTCTGGGCCCTCTCGGTAATACACATCACTGAAGCCTTGCAAGCACTACAACTAATGAGTTAGTTGTGAGATGATGTATTACGGAGCGAGTAAAGAGACTTGCGATAGCGAGATTGAACTAGGTATTGGATACCGACGATCGAATCTCGGGCAAGTAACATACCGATGACAAAGGGAACAACGTATGTTGTTATGCGGTCGACCGACAAAGATCTTCGTAGAATATGTAGGAACCAATATGGGCATCCAGGTCCGCTATTGGTTATTGACCAGAATAGTTCTAGGTCATGTCTACATTGTTCTCGAACCGTAGGGTCCGCACGCTTAAGGTTTCGATGGCGGTTATTATGAGTTTATGTATTTTGATGTACCAAGAAGTTGAAGTCCGGATGTGATCACGGACATGACGAGGAGTCTCGGAATGGTCGAGACATAAAGATTGATATATTGGGCGGCTATATTCGGACACGGAAAGGTTCGGAAGTTTCGGAGAAAACCGGAGTCTTGGAGGGTTACGGAACCCCGGGGAATATGGGCCTTAGTGGGCCAAGAGGGAGAGTGAGGGCCGCACCAGAGGTGGCGCCCCCAAGGGAATCCGAATAGGACAAGGAGGGGGCACGGCCCCCTTTCCCTCTCCTCTCCTCTCTTTCCTTCCCCTTCTCCTTCCTAGTTGGACTAGGAAAGGGAGTCCTACTCAACTAGGAGGAGGACTCCCCCTCCTTAGCGCGCCTATAGGGGCGGCCGGCCTCCCCTCCCTCCTTTATATCACGGGGCAGGGGGCACCCTAGAACACACAAGTATTGATCTACGGATCGTTCCTTAGCCGTGTCGGTGCCCCCTCCACCATATTCCACCTCGATCATACCGTCGCGAAGCTTAAGCGAAGCCTGCGCCGTGAAACATCAAGATCGTCACCACGTCGTCGTCTTGTGAAACTCTCCCTCGACACTCGGCTGGATCGGAGTCGAGGGACGTCATCGAGCTGTCGTGTGTCAATAACTCGGGGCGCCGAGTAACGTCGGGATCGGTCGGATCGCGAGGAGAACGTACGACTACTTCCTCTACGTTGTGATCGCTTCCGCTTCGGGTCTACGAGGGTACGTAGACAACACTCTTCCCTCTCGTTGCTATGCATCACCATGATCTTGCGTGTGCGTAGGAAATTTTTTGAAATTACTACGTTCCCCAACACTTATGACCCATAAGGCCCATAACTTCTCACCGGCGAATTCCCGTAACTCTCCGGTACTCCGATAAATACCCGAATCACTCGGAACCTTTCCGATGTTCGAATATAGTCATCCAATACATCGATCTTTATGTCTCGACCATTTCGAGACTCCTCGTCATGTCGCCGATCTCATCCGGGACTCCGAACTACCTTCGGTACATCAAAACACATAACTCATAATACCGATCGTCACTGAACTTTAAGCGTGCGGACCCTACGGGTTCGAGAACTATGTAGACATGACCGAGACATGTCTTCGGTCAATAACCAATAGCGGAACCTGGATGCTCATATTGGCTCCTACATATTCTACGAAGATCTTTATCGGTCAAACCACATAACAGCATACTTTGTTCCCTTTGTCATCGGTATGTTACTTGCCCGAGATTCGATCGTCGGTATCTCAATACCTAGTTCAATCTCGTTACCGGCAAGTCTCTTTACTCGTTATGTAATGCATCATCCCGCAACTAACTCAACATAGCATACTTTATAGAACCTATGACTGAGGCATATGGAATGACTTTTCATTTTCTTTCTATTTTCTGCCATGGTCGGGTTTTGAGTCTTACTCAACTTCATACCTTGCAACACAAGCAAGAACTCCTTCTTTGGCTGTTCCATTTTGAACTACTTCAAAATCTTCTTAAGGTATGTACTCATTGAAAAAATCTTATCAAGCGTCTTGATCTATCTCTATAGATCTTGATACTCAATGTGTAAGCAGCTTTACCGAGGTATTTCTTTGAAGAACTCTTATTCAAGTATCCTTTTATGCTATCCATAATTTCTGTATCATTTCCAATCGACAATATGTCATCTACATATAGTATTTAGAAATGCTACAGAGCTCCCACTCACTTTCTTGTAAATACAGGCTTCTCCAAAAGTCTGTATAAAACTATATGCTTTGATCAACTCATCAAAGTGTATATTCCAACTCTGAGATGCTTGCACCAGTCCATAGATGGATCACTGGAGCTTGCACACTTTGTTAGCACCTTTAGGATTGACAAAGCCTTCTGGTTGCATCATATACAACTCTTCATTAATAAATCCATTAAGGAATGCAGTTTTGACATCCATTTGCCAGATTTCATAAAATGTGGCAATTGCTAACATGATTCGGACAGACTTAAGCATCGATACAAGTGAGAAAATCTCATCGTATTCAACACCTTGAACTTGTCGAAAAACTTTTTGCGACAAGTCGAGCTTTGTAGATAGTAACACTACTTATCATCGTCTGTCTTCCTCTTGAAGATCCATTTATACAATATGGCTTGCCGATCATCGGGCAATTCCACCAAAGTCCACACTTTGTTCTCATACGTGGATCCTATCTCAGATTTCATGGCCTCAAGCCATTTCGTGGAATCTGGGCTCATCATTGCTTCCTCATAGTTCGTAGTTTCATCATGGTCTAGTAACATGACTTCCAGAACAGGATTACCGTACCACTCTGATGCGGACTGTACTTTGGAAGACCTACGAGGTTCTGTAGTAACTTAATCTGAAGTTTCATGATCATCATCATTAGCTTCCTCACTAATTGGTGTAGGAATCACTGGAACTGATTTCTGTGACGAACTACTTTCCAATTCGGGAGAAGGTACAATTACCTTATCAAGCTCTACTTTCCTCCCACTCACTTCTTTTGAGAGAAACTCCTTCTCTAGAAAGGATCCACCTTAGCAACGAATAACTTGCCTTCGGATCTGTGATAGAAGGTGTACCCAATAGTTTCCTTTGGGTATTCTATGAAGACGCACTTCTCCGATTTGGGTTCGAGCTTATCAGGTTGAAACTTTTTCACGTAAGCATCGCATCCCCAAACTTTAAGAAACGACAACTTTGGTTTCTTGCCAAACCACAGTTTGTAAGGCGTCGTCTCAACGGATTTTAATGGTGCCCTATTTAAAGTGAATGCAGCTGTCTCTAATGCATAACCCCAAAATGATTGTGGTAAATTGGTAAGATACATCATAGATCGCACCATATATATAATAAAGTGCGGTTACGGCGTACGAATATACCATTACGCTGTGCTGTTCCAGGTGGCGTGAGTTGTGAAACTATTCCACATTGTTTTAAATGAAGTCCAAACTCGTAACTCAAATATTCTCTTCTACGATCAGATTGTAGAAACTTTATTTTCTTGTTATGATGATTTTCAACTTCACTCTGAAATTCTTTGAACTTTTCAAATGTTTCAGACTTGTGTTTCATTAAGTAGATATACCCATATCTACTCAAATCATCTGTGAAGGTCAAAAAATAACGATACTCGCCATGAGCATCAACACTCATTGGATCGCATACATCGGTATGTATTATTTACAACAAGTCAGTAGCTCATTCCATTGTTCCGGAGAATGGAATTTTAGTCATCTTGCCCATAAGGCACGGTTCGCAAGCATCAAATGATTCATAATCAAGTGATTCCAAATGTCTATCTTTATGGAGTTTCTTCATGCGCTTTACACCGATATGACCCAAACGGCAGTGCCACAAATAAGTTGCACTATCATTATCAACTTTGCATCTTTTGGCATCAATATTATGAATATATGTATCACTACGCTCGAGATCCAACAAACTACTTTCATTGGGTGTATGACCATCGAAGGTTTTATTCATGTAAACAGAACAGCAATTATTCTCTGACTTTAAATGAATAACCATATTGCAATAAACATGATCAAATCATATTCATGCTCAACGCAAACGCCAAATAACATTTATTTAGGTTCAACACTAATCTCGAAAGTATAGGGAGTGTGCGATGATGATCATATCAATCTTGGAACTACTTCCAACACACATCATCACTTCACCCTTAACCAGTATCTGTTTATTCTGTAACTCATGTTTCGAGTTACTAATCTTAGCAACCGAAAAAGTATCAAATACCCAGGGGTTACTATAAACACTAGTAGGGTACACATCAATAACTTGTATATCAAATATACCCTTGTTCACTTTGCCATCCTTCTTATCTACCAAATATTCAGGGCATTTCCGTTTCCAGTGACCATTTCCTTTGCAGTAGAAGAACTCAGTTTCAGGCTTTGGTCCAGCTTTGGGCTTCTTCACGGGAGTGACAACTTGCTTGCCATTCTACATGAAGTTCCCTTTCTTTCCCTTTGCCCATTTCTTGAAACTAGTGGTCTTGTCAATCATCAACACTTGATGTTCTTTCTTGATTTCTACCTTCGTCAATTTCAGCATCACGAAGAGCTCGGGAATCGTTTTCGTCATCCCTTGCATACTATAGTTCATCACGAAGTTCTAGTAACTTGGCGATGGTGACTAGAGAACTCTATCAATCACTATCTTATCTGGAAGATTAACTCCTACTTGATTCAAGTGATTGTAGTGCCCAGACAATCTGAGCACATGCTCACTAGGTGAGCAATTCTCCTCCATCTTTTAGCTATAGAACTTGTTGGAGACTTCATATCTCTCAACTCGGGTATTTGCTTGAAATATTAACTTCAACTCCTAGAACATCTGGTATGGTCGATGATGTTCAAAATGTCTTTGAAGTCCCGATTCTAAGCCGTTAAGCATCGTGCACTAAACTATCAAGTAGTAATCATATTGAGCTAGCCAAACGCTCATAACGTCTGCATCTGCTCCTGCAATAGGTCTGTCACCTAGCGGTGCATCAAGGACATAACTCTTATGTGCAGCAATGAGGATAAACCTCAGATCATGGACCCAGTCCGCATCATTGCTATTATCATCTTTCAACATAGTTTTTCTCTAGGAACATATCAAAATAAACATAGGGAAGCAACAACGCTAGCTATTGATCTACAACATAATTTGCAAAATACTATCAGGACTAAGTTCATGATAAATTAAAGCTCAATTAATCATATTACTTAAGAACTCCCACTTAGATAGACATCCCTCTAATCATCTAAGTGATCACGTGATCCAAATCAACTAAACCATGTCCGATCATCACGTGAGATGGAGTAGTTTTCAATGGTGAACATCACTATGTTGATCATATCTACTATATGATTCACGCTCGACCTTTCGGTCTCCAGTGTTCCGAGGCCATATCTGTATATGCTAGGATCGTCAAGTTTAACCTGAGTATTCTGCGTGTGTAAAACTGTCTTACACCCGTTGTATTTGAACGTAGAGCTTATCACACCCGATCATCATGTGGTGTCTTGGCACGAAGAACTTTTGCAATGGTGCATACTCAGGGAGAACACTTATACCTTGAAATTTAGTGAGAGATCATCTTATAAAGCTACCGCCTAACTAAGCAACATAAGATGTATAAAAGATAAACATCACATGCAATCGAAATATGTGACATGATATGGCCATCATCATCTTGTGCCTTTGATCTCCATCTCCAAAGCATCGTCATGATCTCCATCGTCACCGGCATGACACCATGATCTCCATCATCTTGATCTATATCAATGTGTCATCACATGGTCGTCTCGCCAACTATTTCTTTTGCAACTATTGCTACCGCATAGCGATAAAGTAAAGCAATTATTTGGCGCTTGCATCTTATGCAATAAAGAGACAACCATAAGGCTACTGCCAGTTGCTGATAACTTTAACAAAACATGATCATCTCATACAACAACTTATATCTCATCACGTCTTGACCATATCACATCACAACAAGCCCTACAAAAACAAGTTAGACGTCCTCTACTTTGTTGTTGCAAGTTTTACGTGGCTGCTACAGGCTGAGCAAGAACCGTTCTTACCTACGCATCAAAACCACAACAATATTTCGTCAAGTCAGTGTTGTTTTAACCTTCGCAAGGACCGGGCGTAGCCACACTCGGTTCGACTAAAGTTGGAGAAACTGACACCCACCAGCCACCTATGTGCAAAGCACGTCGGTAGAATCAGTCTCGCATAAGCATACGCGTAATGTCAGTCCGGGCCGCTTCATCCAACAATACCGCTGAACCAAAGTATGACATGCTGGTAAGCAGTATGACTTGTATCACACACAACTCACTTGTGTTCTACTCGTGCATATAACATCTACGCATAAAACCTGGCTCTGATGCCATTGTTGGGGAACGTAGTAATTTCAAAAAAATTCCTACGCACACGCAAGATCATGGTGATGCATAGCAATGAGAGGGGAGAGTATTGTCCACATACCCTTGTAGACCAAAAGCGGAAGCGTTAGCACAACGCGGTTGATGTAGTCATACGTCTTCACGATCCTACCGATCCAAGTACCGAACGTACGGCACCTCCGAGTTCAGCACACGTTCAGCTCAATGACGTCCCACGAACTCCGATCCAGCAGAGCTTTGCGGGAGAGTTCCGTCAACACGATGGCGTGATGATGGTGTTGATGATGCTACCGACACAGGGCTTTGCCTAAGCACCACTATGATATTACCGAGGTGGAATATGGTGGAGGGGGGCACCGCACACGGCTAAGAGATCAATGATCAATTGTTGTGTCTATGGGGTGCCACCTTCCCCCGTATATAAAGGAGTGGAGGAGGGGGAGGGCCGACCCTCTCTAGGTGCGCCCAAGGGGGGAGTCCTACTCCCGGTGGGAGTAGGATTCCCCCTTCCCAAGTTGGAATAGGAGAGGGAAGGGAAGGAGGAGTAGGAGAGAAGGAAAGGGGGGCCGCACCCCCAAACCTATTCCTATTCGGCCTCCTGCCCAAAGGGGGGCGCACTAGCCCCTTGTGGGCTGATGTGCTTCCTTCTTATGGCCCATAAGGCCCATAACTTCTTCCCGGCGAATTCCCATAACTCTTCGGTACTCCGATAAATACCTGAATCACTCGGAACCTTTCCGATGTCCGAATATAGTCGTCCAATACATCGATATTTACGTCTTGACCATTTTGAGACTCCTCATCATGTCGCCGATCTCATCCGGGACTCCGAACTACCTTCGGTACATCAAAACACATAACTCATAATACCGATCATCACCGAAAAGCGTGCGGACCCTACGGGTTCGAGAACTATGTAGACATGACCGAGACATGTCTCCGGTCAATAACCAATAGCGGAATCTGGATGCTCATATTGGCTCCTACGTATTCTACGAAGATCTTTATCGGTCAAACCGCATAACAACATACTTTGTTCCCTTTGTCATTGGTATGTTACTTGCCCGAGATTCGATCGTCGGTATCTCAATACCTAGTTCAATCTCGTTACCGGCAAGTCTCTTTACTTGTTATGTAATGCATCATCCCGCAACTAACTCATTAGTCACATTATTTGCAAGGCTTATAGTGATGTGCATTACCGAGAGAGCCCAGAGATACCTCTCCGACAATCGGAGTGACAAATCCTAATATCGAAATACGCCAACTCAACAAGTACCTTCGGAGACACATGTAGAGCACCTTTATAATCACCCAGTTACATTGTGACGTTTGGTAGCACACAAAGTGTTCCTCCGGTAAACGGGAGTTGCATAATCTCATAGTCATAGGAACATGTATAAGTCATGAAGAAAGCAATAGCAAGATACTAAACGATCAAGTGCTAAGCTAACGGAATGGATCAAGTCAATCACATCATTCTCCTAATGACATGATCCCGTTAATCAAATGACAGCTCATGTCTATGGCTAGGAAACTTAACCATCTTTGATTCAACGAGCTAGTCAAGTTGAGGCATACTAGTGATACTATGTTTGTCTATGTATTCACACATGTACTAATTTTCCAGTTAATACAATTCTAGCATGAATAATAAACATTTATCACGATATAAGGAAATATAAATAACAACTTTATTATTGCCTCTAGGGCATATTTCCTGCAATTCCTACCGTCTCCTTAGGTGGTGAGGTTAGAGTTTCTCGTCTTGTGCAGCGGCGAGTATACGAGGGTGTATGTGTGAGACATCTCCCGGGTGCACAAATTTGATGTCCTCTAAATAAACAAGTTAGACAATAAATTTCTTTTTTTGCGGATGTTAGACAATTATTTCACCCCCACATAATGTCCACCCCTTATGAACATGACTATATATGTGTGTGAAGTGTACATGTTTATTTAAATAATTTTGAAAAACATGTAATGCCTGCTCTAGTGATGAAACTAAAATAAAACAAGTTAAGATAACAAAGTGCTTAAAGTAAATATATTCACCCCCATGACATATTGTTCCTTTGAATAGATTTAAATATATGATGAGCATTTTTCGAATGCACGTGAACATTCGTAAACTACGTGATGGACCTTTTATAAAACATGATAGAAAAATAGAAAAAATGGATAAAAAAGAACAGAAAAAATGAAATACGAAAAAGAAATGGAAAAGAATTAAAGCTATAGAAACGTAAAAAACCAAAAAGTATACTTAAGCAGTTGGTTGTTGTTCCCGAGTAAAACCATGGAGAAAAACAACGGGGAAAAGCAAAAGGTGGGAAAAAACAGCCCCTAGCCTCGTCATAACTTTTTTTTGAGACAAACCACGAAGCTTTTATTAAACCGTCACCACATTTACAGGGACGAACTGAAGTTCACCAGGGTTGCCTAACCAAACATGGCGGCCTACCCCCAGCTTCAAAGCATGCTTCGCTAGATTGTGAGCCTCGAAATTCGAGCTCCTAAACTCATGCACAAAATTGCATGACTGAAAGCTACGAGTGAAATCTATGATCTCATGAATAATAGCACCATAGCTAGGACTACTCTTCTGGCTTATGTCACTTACAATACCCTTGCAGTCTGTCGCAACATGTATCGCCTGCAACTGAAGATCTTGAGTGAGTGC
The DNA here is from genome assembly GCA_021437245.1 of Aegilops speltoides. NCBI lineage: Eukaryota > Viridiplantae > Streptophyta > Magnoliopsida > Poales > Poaceae > Aegilops > Aegilops speltoides. The sequence goes on along the minus strand of CM038147.1, from coordinate 461,720,860 downwards.
CATTACTTCCCGGACTGCCAGCGCTTCTAGGGTAGTTGGGTCAGATATACCCTTGAAGACAATTGCTGAGGCTCCCAAATATGTTCCCGCCCGGTTTCTACAAACTGCAGCACCCGTCCCAAAACTCGATCTCCTTCCCGTAGCTGCATCGACATTAATTTTCATCATGCCCTGAGGGGGTTGGATCCACTGCTTCGGCCGGACGGGTGTTGGCTTCACTCCTGCACTATCCGGTTTCTTCACTATATCCATATCATTCAGAAAAGATTTTACAAAACAGTGAGTCGAGAACGGGCTCTGAAATATATCCTCATAGACGGCCTTTCTCCTTGCTGCCCAAACTGCCCATAGTGTCACTGTCATCTGGACAAATAGATCGTTCGACAATGCCTTCCTCAAAGCGAAAAGCCAGTCCCGTACATTCTCGGTGTCGCAACTGCTGAATTGATCCACAATAGCCTCATGACTCTGTAGCCGAGGGAGCCATATATATCTCGCACTAGGAGAGATATAGACTGTGTGTTTTACATGAGCTTCTTTTCCTAAGAAACCTTTGAGCAGGGTGTTACTCGAGGTAGCTCTCTTTTACTTTCTCCTTCACCTTTCTCTGTTTTTCTTATTGTCATTTACTCTTTTTTGAAGCATTTTCATTTATGATTTTATGTCTTTGATTTCCTTTGTTTCTCTTTGTTGTTTTGTCCTATATTTTTTTATTATCTGTGCTTGTCCCATTTATGCTTTAGTTTTGTTTTTCCTTCTCCTTTTTATTTTCTTTTCTCATGCCTATAACACCCTTATCTGGAATGAAATGTTGGGGAGGTGTTGGAGATGCTCTTATATCCCATGTACGAGATGGAGCTTTTTTTGAGAGAGAATACGCGATGGAGTTGGGGCTGAATTGTTAGACACAAGCAGCATGGAATCAAAGTAGTAAAGGTGGTCCAGAAATAACCAGTGGACATCAACCCGTTTTAACCGCCAACCACAACCTGAAAATAGCAAATGAGCATGATTGGACAGATATTTGGACAGGGATATACGACAGCTGTCGTTTATTTCAGCCGTTTCTGTCTGGGCTTCCTAATACTCGTATCACCTTTTTGTTTTTCATGTATTTGAGCTTATTTTCCCGGGAAATGTTTGGACAAGGCGTTACGGCAGCTGCGTTTATTTTCCTTAACCTTGTATTTCTCATTTCCAATTACTCCATTTTTGGAACCATTTTTCATATAATCTTTGTATGTCTTTGAATGTCCTTCATTTTTACGTCTTTTTTATAAATTGTGCTTGCAACATTTACCTTTTAGTTTTATTTCTTATTTTTCTTCTTGTTTTCAATTTCCCATACACACTATTTGGGACGAATATTTATCTTATAACACACAAAAATATCAAAAATAATAAATTATGTATAATCTTTTGCTATGCGATGAATAATTTTAATACTCAATGAATATTTTTAAAGTACATGAATTTTTTATAACACAAGATAAATGTTTTTAATAACAGATGAACCTTTTGAAATATACTATAAACTTTTATGAAGACAAGATTAACATTTTGAGATATACGATGAATAATTTATAAATTACCCGATGAGTTTTTTTTGAAAATATACGATAAACTTTTCATAAGTGCACGATGGACTATTAATATAGATGTCGAACATTCTGAAATATACAATGAACATATTTTAAATATATGAGTATTGTTTGAAGTACCGGCTCATTTTTAAAATACACAGTGAAGACTGTTAAGAAATTCAAGCTAAACTTGTTTTGTTACGTGATGAATATTTTTAATATAGAATAAATATTTTCAACCGCACGATGAACATTTAGGAATACAGAAGATGAAATATTTTTATGCACGATTTACATTTTGTAGTACATGATGGATATTATTTAAATACATGTTGGATATTATGTAATTCATGATGAATATTTTTCAAATAATGTTGAAAATTTAGGATACCTGTGAATGATTAAGTACATGATTACCTTTTTTGTAGGTGAACCTTTTTAAAAACACAACTACAATTTTTTTTTCCTTTTTTTTCTCTTTGTTGTTTTGTATCTTTTTTATTATATGTGATTGTCCCATTTATGTTTTAGTTTAGTTTTTTCTTCTCCTTTTTATTTTCATTTTCCCATTCCTACAACACCTTATTTGGGATGAAATATCGGGGAGGTGTTATATCCCATGTACGAGATGTAGCTTTTTTTGAGAGAGAATACGAGATGGAGCTGGGCTTGAATTTTCACACACAAGGAACATGGAATCGAAGTAGTAAAGGTGATCCAAAAATAACCAGTGGACAGCAACCCGGTTTAGCCGGCAACCACAACCTCAAAATAGCAAATGTGCATGCATGCCATGAGCATAACGAATAATTAAGCCGAACACTTGTCCCCCCCTGAACCGATGTGTATATAAGGTTGGGCTTTGAAGCTCCTGGCCTGAAAGGATCAAGGATCGAGGAGATTCCACAGCCAAAATGGCGTTGAGGAACGTTGCGATGAGAGTCTTATTGCTCCTGGCGGTGGTGAGCGCGGCATATGCCGCCAAAGGCAAGGCGGAAAAGAAGGAGAGCGCAGATGGTCCGGCGGCGTCCGGTCCGGCGGCGTCCGGTGAGGGCGGGGAGTACGACATCACCAAGCTCGGCGCCAAGCCCGACGGCACAACGGACTGCACCGAGGTACGTAGGTGCTGAAGGAGAGAGAATATAAGAATGATGATGGATCGATGGATCATGTGGTGGATTGCATTGCAATTGCATGCAGGCGCTGGAGGAGGCATGGGCCTCGGCATGCGGTAGCACCGGGAACCCGACCATCATCATCCCCAAGGGTGATTTCCTGACTGGAGCTCTGAATTTCACGGGGCCGTGCAAGGGCGACGGACTCAACATCAAGCTGGAAGGCAACCTGCTAGCTTCCAACGACCTGGCCAAGTTCAAGTCTAACTGGATCGAGATCATGCGCGTGAAGAAGCTCTCCATCACCGGCGAAGGCAACATCGACGGTCAGGGCAAGGCCGTCTGGACCAAAACAGCTGCCAAAAGAACTACAACTGCAAGATATTGCCAAACGTACGTACGCGTGCATAACATTATACAGTAATAATTAATTGTAGATATGCGTATTCGTGCGCGCATTCTGCTTAGTATCAATGCAAGGAAATGCTATTCGTATGTACGTAAATGTGCATGCATACATGTACCATGCAGTCGTTGGTGCTGGACTTCTGCGACGACGCACTCATCGAAGGCATCTCTATCATCAATTCCAAGTTCTTCCACATGAACATCTTCCAGTGCAAGGGCGTGACCGTCAAGGACGTGAAGGTGAACGCGCCCGGGGACAGCCCCAACACCGACGGCATCCACATGGGCGACTCGTCCAATGTCAGCATCATCGACACCACCATCGGCGTTGGCGACGACTGCATCTCCATTGGCCCCGGTTCCACACAAGTCAACATCAGCGGCGTGACCTGCGGCCCAGGCCATGGTATCAGCATTGGCAGCCTCGGGAGGTACAAGGACGAGAAGGACGTGACCGACATCTCCGTCAAGAACTGCGTGCTCAAGGGCTCCACCAATGGCCTCCGCATCAAGTCGTACGAGGACGCCAAGTCGCCCTCGTAGCATCCAAGATCCACTACGAGAACATCGAGATGGACGACTCGGGCTACCCCATCATCATCGACCAGAAGTACTGCCCCAACAAACTTTGCACCTCTAAGGGCGACGCCGACAGGGTCACCGTCAAGGACGTTACCTTCAAAAACATCACCGGCACCTCCGCCACCCCCGAGGCCGTCAGCCTGCTCTGCTCCGAAAAGAAGCCCTGCGAAGGCGTCACAATGTCCGACGTCAAGATCGAGTACTCCGGCAAGAACAACAAGACCATGGCTATCTGCACCCACGTCAAGGTCACCGCCACGGGAGTCGACAAGGCCAACACATGCGACGCCTGAACCATTGCTCCCACGGTAGAAGAGATAACAACACCGTGAGAGGCACTCTCCTTCCATCTTGCGCGGCATGATTTCTTTTCTCGGTATGTAGATTTTCGAATCCGCGCTAGGAGATCGTCCTTTACTTTTCTTCCTAGGTTGACCGCTTACCTTTATACTCAAATATATGTACGTGCCAGCTCAGAGCCACTTGATCCATATACTTTTGATGATTTTGGCGTTTATTTGTCTTTTGATTTTGGGCAACGATCTGCGCCGGCGCGCCGGCCCAACTGTTGGGCCGGTCGCACCGCGATCGTTGGATCTGAGCGCGTGGGCCGTTGGATCCGGCTGAAGAAAACGATTCGTCCTATCATCTTCTACCTCGCGCCGTGGCGCCGCGCCTCCTACTGCCCCTGCCGCTCCAAGCGTTGCGCAGCCCCTCCCCCTCCCCTCCCCCCCCCCCCGGTCGTCCTCGTCTTCGTGCTCGTCGCCGCCGGTCGCCGTAGCCGCTCGTCGTCGCTGCTGCAGCAAAAAATGCTTCGGATGCATCAAAAAAATGGGGGCCGTTGGTTCCAGCAATGGCAGGGGCGCTTCTAGCACATACAAAATGCGTTCCTCGCCATTGCCACGGTGTTGTGCTCGTAGCATCACCAGTAGTCAGCAGTTGCAAACAAAGGCACGGAGCGGCTTCGTCGTGCTCGGCCAACGGGTCGCAGGTGAAGCCGCACGGTAGCGTGGCGGCATGGAGACACGAGCGGCGACCAACACCTGCGCATAGCAGACGCGGCACACGGTCGCGGCGAGCGCGTTTATTGCATCCGCACCCGCCTCCAGCCGTATAATGCTACGTGAATAAATACGGGGCGTACAAGGGCTATATTTAGACCGATATTACAGAAAATGGCATAGGTAGAGGTATGAGAAAGTTGTAGTGGCATATTTCCAACTTCGGCTTTTGTAATGGCATTTTTCCAACCTGTGAAAATTACAATGGCATGAATCCAATTAACCCGAAGAACTGAGTGGTGAGAAAGGAATTCTCGATGGGATTGAGTGCCTGCTGCTACTGCTTTTTTTAAACGATGCCACGTCGCTGCTGCTAGATGATATTTTTTCTTTTGAGAGAGAAATTGTGTCTGCTAAGGTTTCAGTTTTAACGTCAGCTCGTTACAATAAGTAACTACTTATAGACTACTTCATCCGGATGGGTTTGCAACTTTGTGTACAGACTGCTTCAACACTTCTATTTTCTATAGGACTTGGATTAATAATCTCCAACAATATGGTCATGCTTCTTATATTTACTTTCAATTCTAAATACATTTATGCTTTTCTCTATGTTGTATTACTAAACTATGTGTGCTAAACTAAACATAAAAATATGATGGCGTGGTGGTTTCAGCCATAGAAAGAATTGATTGGGAGAACAAAGGGAATTTTCGGCGGACGATGAACTTGCTCAAGATGCTCCAGTGATGATTTTATATAGCGTGTTATCTAAACTTGGGTTCCTTCTTTCAGACTGGACGGTGCCATATGATGTGAAGCCAGTGTAATAACTTTTTCATTTGGCAACGTGGTGATGTGGCAACCTTTTAGACAATTTGGCACTTGTAACACAGTGGAAGACATCATACGAGCTGGTTGCCTTCTTGGTAGTTGTTGCGGCTTCTGAATTAAGTGTAGCACTATGTTTAAAACGCCACGATCAGAAGCTGTGGTGGGTGTACCGATTGACTCTTATTACATGACTATTTCTAAGATTGATTCTTATTGGGCTAGGGGCATGTGATTTCGTTCTCCCGGTGCAACGCACGGGCCCTTTTGCTAGTATACTCAAATATATGTACGTGCCAGCTCAGAGCCACTTGATCCATATACTTTTGATGATTTTGGCGTTTATTTGTCTTTTGATTTTGGGCAACGATCTGCGCGCCGCCGCCCAACTGTTGGGCGGTCGCACCGCGATCGTTGAATCTGGCGCGTGGGCGTTGGATCCGGCTGAAGAAAACGATTCGTCCTATCATCTTCTACCTCGCGCCCGGCGCCGCGCCTCCTCTGCCCTGCCGCTCCAAGCGTTGCGCAGCCCTCCCCCTCCCTCCCCGCCCGGTCGTCCTCGTCTTCGTGCTCGTCGCCGCCGGTCTCCGTAGCCGCTCGTCGTCGCTGCTGCAGCAAAAAATGCTTCGGATGCATAAAAAAATGGGGGCCGTTGGTTCCAGCAATGGCAGGGGCGCTTCTAGCACACACAAAATGCGTTCCTCGCCATTGCCACGGTGTTGTGCTCGTAGCATCACCAGTAGTCAGCAGTTGCAAACAAAAAATAGCACTGATTTCCAGCAAATCTAATGGCTGGTTCCAGCAAAAATTCTACGGACGCCACCGTTTGAAGCAAAAAAATCCGCCGGTTCCAGCAAAAAATGAAGCCCCTTCCAGCAGAAAAATTCAGTGCGGTTGTAGCAAAAACGCATCACCGTCGTCGTCGCCGGTTGTAGCTCGCCGTGAAGGGTCGCAACAAAGTGAGTCGCTGGTTGTAGCAAACGATGCCGCTGGTTCCAGCAAAAATGACATCGTCGCAGGTTCCCACATTTTGGTTGAAGCTTTCTCGATCTCTTGTAGAAGCTTTTTCATCTGCGGAATGAAGCTTTTTCATCTGCAGGATGAAGCTTTTTTTAAAACGGTTGCAACTTTTGTAGTGTCTGGTTGAAGATTTTCAATCTCTGGGTTAAAACTTTTTCATCTGCGGGATGAAGCTTTTGTTAAAACGGTTGCAGCTCTTCATGTGTTCCGAGTCTGGTTTGAAGCTTTTTTATTTACTAGATGTAGCTTTTTGCATTCATGGTTGTAGCACGAGCATTGCCGTTTGCAGCTGCAGTACCAGTACGTCCGCGCGGCCGCCGTTACTGGTTCCAGCAAAACCAGTACGCGATTGCAGCTTCCTCCCCAGCCGGTTGTAGCATCTGTGTGCTCCACCGCCATGGCTGCCGGTCGAGGTAGTAGCTCGTCCCGTTGATTTTCGCCGTCGGCGCTCTGAGTAGCTGGAAAAACGGTGGTGGATGGGGTTGAGACCCAACGGTGGCGGCGCCCTCCGGCGACCGGCCGGCGGGTCTTGGGCGGCGGAGCTCGGCGGCGCTGCTCATGGCGCGCAGCCTCCAAATGACCGCCAGCGAGGTGGCGGGCGCGGGCGACGGAGCTCGGAGGCGGCTCATGGCGCGCGCGAGACTACGTGGGCACGACCGGGGGAGGGGACGGATAAAGATGCACGGGCCCACATCAAGAGAGAAGTTGCTATATATGCGTGTGTGTTGTGCGTGACGAGGCAGGAACCGGCCGAAACTTGGGCCGGTGCGCCAGATCTAAACATTTCCCTTTGATTTTTGTGCTGCTAAGACCGGTTATATTTGTACCAACAAAGCTTTTTTAATGATCTTGAGATTTATTGAGAATCTGGTTTTCAAGTGTTGCCACTATTTAGCCTTTAGTTGCAAAGTCGCTACTCAAAAGTGTTCTGCTCAAATTCAACGGTATGGCCTCATTGGCCTTCTTATTTTTTTTTTGCGGGGAGTAGTACAAAGAACATAAGAAATAAAAATTACATCTAGATCCGTAGACCACCTAGCGACGACTACAAGCACTGGAGCGAACCGAGGACACACCGCCGCTATCGCTCTTCTATCACTGAAGCTAGGCAAACCTTGTTGTAGTAGACAGTCGGGAAGTCGTCGCGCTAAGGCCCCAGAGGACCAACACACCAGGACATCAACCGCCACCAATGAAGAGAAATGTAGACTGAAAGGATCCAACATGTAGACACACGAACATAAACGAACGAAGACTGGATGAAAGCAGATCAACTGAAGACAAAAATGCTGACCGAATACCACGGTATCCGCCGGAGACAAACCTCCACACGCCCTCCGATAACGCTAGAAGCACCACCGGAACGCGGGCTAGATGTGGAGAATCTTATTCCATCTTCAGAAGTTCATCGCCGTCATGCCTTCGTGAGCAGGACACAAACCCTACCAAAACTATATAAAAAAACTAAAAGCGAAGTCCTCCTGCCGGTAAGGGCCGGGATCCACCGTGCCTCCATTGCCCTAAGGCCACCAGAGACGAGGTAGGCTGGCGGCTATGCGGCGGGAGATAGTGGAAATCCTAGCGTGCGCAGGAGCGAAGGGGTATCCGATAGTGCCATTGGCCTTCTCATTTACCTTTAAGGTTTGCAGAAATAGGCATGAATTGAGTGGAGGCGGTGGCATCAAAATTAGTAATTGTTCCTTATGAGATAATTCATAGATTGGATTAAGAGATAATGAGTTTGTCCCCAAGACAGATTCGTCAAAGCCTAGGACAAAATTAAGTGCAAAATTCTCTATGAACAATGCGCATGCAAGGCTTCTCCTTAAAAAAGTAGACTTGGATTCAAAATTTTCTAAAAGTAGAACATGTTAATGTGAAAGGAACAATGATGCTGCAAAAGTCTTCCACACTCGTAAGTAGTTGAGACAGGGTGGTATGTTGTCTCGTTGTTGTTTAACATCTTGGTGGATATGCTTGCAGTAATTACTAAGTGAGCTAAGGAGTGTGGGGCAAGATTCATGGGGTCATACCCCATTTGATTTATGATGCCTTTTTGGTTCCCTAATATGCAGATGATATTGTGGTCATTTTGGGTTAAAATAAAAATCAATAGTTAAAATGAAAATGATAGATATGACTGACTCATCATCAATCAAAGCATGTCTAACAAGGTATGATGCCTTCCTCCTGACAAACCGTTTCTCCGTGGTGTACCCGTAGGAGTGAGTTCTGGAACTATCCAAATGATCGTATAACTCTTGACAGAGATCCGACACTCACCTCCATGATATGATCACATAAGTTTGACCGTCTTACCGATTTGATTCTACTTCATTCTACTCCTTGAACTTTTCAAAAGTTTATGACTTATGCTTCTCCAAGTAGATATATACATATCTACTCAAGTCATCGGTGAAAGTCACAAAGTAATGATAACCACTTCTAACAGTCGCTCTCATTGGTCCACACACATCGGTATGTATGAGTTCCAACACGTCTGATGCCCGCTTGCAACTCTTTACAAAATGTGCTATATTGTTCACTCCCTCGTAAAAATATCATTCAAAATCATTAAAACATTATTAGGGAGTGGTGCACATTTTCAACCTTGCAGAAGAAACAACCCAACAGAAAATGTGAAGAAACTAGCAGAAAATCCGTAGGAGAGGATAGAAATCTTGCATCAATGTAAGAAAGAGTAGTAGGAATGGGCCGACCCATATCGCTAGCAGGCGTGCATTATAGCGACAATCTGTCGCGACATGCATAGAGTAGGAAATTCCCCATGTCAAATAGTGCGAGCCCTCCTATTTGCCGCTCAATGTTGCGAAGAGGCACCTAATGCCGGGCCACCCCTTGCGGAGTGCATAAGAGAGTGCACGCAGGGTAGCCCCACTGTGACCAAGTATCATGTGGCCGTCAGCATCGTTAGGATGGTCCAACCCAATAATATTGCTTACATTAGCTTCTATATGTACAGTAGCCACCAACTTTGGGAACCTCCCACACGGTTTTGGGAAGCTTTTAACCGGTTTTATTCTTTTCCTCGTATCTTGTATTTTCCTGTAACAAATTTAATTATTATTATTATTATTTTGTATTTTCATTTATATATTTTCTACATTTTTTTACTTTTATTTTCTGTCCTTCCTTTCCTTTTCTGTTTGCTTTTTAATATTTCCAAACACATGAACTTATTTGAATACACGTTGAACGGTTTTTAGATACACGTTGAATATTTTTTTAAATACTTGTCAAACTTGTACTCGACTAGATGGTGAAACATTTGCCAAATCCACACTGAACAGTTTTTTACACAAGTTAAACAATTTTTAGATACATGTTGAAAATTTTCCAAATACACGCTGAACATTTTTTGAATACATGTTGAATTTTTTAAAATGTGCATTTAATTTTTTATAAACACATTGATATTTTTAAATGTCACTAACATTTTATGTAAAACCTGCAAACGTCTTCTGTGCTTATGACCATATTTGTAAATGGCACAACAAATTTATTAAATTTTATGATTTAGAAAATGGTGTGAGGAAAAATTCGCATTGTGCGAACCTTTTTAAAATGTAACAAACATATTTGTTAAACTAAGGAATATTATTTTAATGCGATGAACACTTTCTTGAATGATGCAAACAACTTTCATAATTTACATGAATTTATATTTATTCTTGAACAATTTAAAAGGATATATTTAACATACTTTTAAGCATTTCAATATCTTTTTTGAATTGTACGAACATTTTAAAAGATATACATGATAATTTTTTTTACCTTCATGAATTGCACACAACTTTTCACAAAGTCAAGTAAAAAATATTGATTTTGTTATATATCTACAATATTTTAGAAATATAAAAAGTAAAAAATATAATAGAAAAGGAAACAAAACTAACTAACAAATAAGTTACTCCCTCCGATCCAAATTAGGTGTCGTAGTTTCGAAGTAGGTTTAGTTCAACCTTAGTTCAGAACTACGATACTTATTATGGATCGATAGGAGTAGTTTGTCGATCCATTTCCATTTCCTTTTCATTTGTTATTCTTTACAAAATCAGATGTAGATATGTTTTTAAGAAATACACAAATATTTTTTTAAAAATGTAATTAGTTTATGTTGTATATAGACAACAATAATAGAAACTACTACATATGACAACCAAAACTTAAAAAATTGTGCTACGTTTTGTTGGCTTGGCCCATTTTCAGGTTGCCTTGAGGAGATGTGCTCTTCTGTGTCTCACTGGAAGCAAGACATAGGCGCACATCCATCCTCGTGTAAAGGCCCCTGCGCAAAGCTTGCCGACTTTGACCTTGTGTTAGACTATTTTACTTGATGGGTCGACAGTACTAGAATCTGCGTATGAAAGGGATTGTGGCATTTCCTATTTGACGTATCGCCAGTTCACACAGGGCTAGTGGAGAAAGGCAACAAATGGGCGTGCCCATTCCAACAAATAAAAACCTAGAGAGTTGTGCAAAAAAAGTCTGGCGTGCCCATTTACTATATAACTTTAGTTTTACGGTTTTTGAAATATTCTAAAAGGTTCTAGTCCTTGTATTTTAGCCTTTTTTTGTGTTGTTCACTTTTACTTTTTTCTTCTACTTTTTCTTTTCACTTTTAAATGTTTAGTTATTTAAAAATCCTGTATTTTTTTCAAAAATATCAACATTTTGATCTTTTTATAATATCCAAAATTGGTCATATTTTTAAAACAATTCTCAATAAAATTTTGGGAAATTTATTTTTTACATTTTATTTTTCACATAATTACATAAACTGTTTGGATTTTTAAATCCTATTTTTTAGAACAAAATTTAAGAAAATGTTTGAAACTTTTTAAAAATCCGTTTTCTAAAAGGTAGTGAAAATCATATAAATTCCAAAATGTTATTAAATTTGAAAAAATATTATCTTTTTCAATAAAATGATTTCATTTCTTCTTCAATTTTTGTATAATATGTATTTATTTATTATAATAAAACATGGTTTTAAAGAACAGTATGAAACAAAAATGCAAGAAAAACGACCGCTACATTATTGGCTCGCAACATGGGTCACCCTGTGCGGCTGCGCACTTGTCGTGGCGACCGTGTGGTTCGATAACTATGGGTCACGTCTATGCAGGTGTCAGCCTCTTCTCCGTGCGGTTCGATAACTATGGTGACCATGCGCACATGTACTTTTTTTAAATGTACACCATGTATTCAAAAAATGTTACGTATATCAAAAAAGTTCGACGTGTATAAGAAAATGTATAATGTGTAGTGAAAATGTTGAAATGTGTTAAAAATAAAAATAAAAGGGAAAATGAAGAAGAAAAGAACCAATAAAACAGTTAAAGAAACATAGAAAAATGGATAAAAGGAAAAAACGCGAGAAGGTTCTATAACCAGTTTGGCCCATCTACCGATCGCCAGCCGTGGGCGAGATATATAGCCATGCGGGTAACTGCGTGTGGTTTGTGCTTCTCTGTAGCATTTCCTCACTTTCCTTAATTCTTGGGCCTTCTTCACCGATGAAATATTAAAAATAAACCACTCAAATTCATATACCTCTAAAAAAAACTCAGAGAAATACACCAATCAATGCGCAAAATTCCAGACCTCAGAGAAAACTTCTTATCAGACTAAGGATGAAGTGCTAACCGTTGTAACAATGCAGCAGAAAAAGGATCATCAACATAACTCCGAATAATGTCATGCAATCACAATGGTTGAATAGAAGAAATATGATGAAGTTCAGGGAGCACTTCGTGTGAGGTCTCCTAGATAAAGCATCAGCAGCCCGGTTCTCAGCTCCTTCTTTTAATAACAAATGGTGTAACTGAGGGCAAGTAACTTAGTCAAAGCTTTTTGTTGCCAAACTGTATGCAAACGCTGGTCAGACAGACTGGCTAAACTCCTTTGATATGTCTGAATAACGAATTCAGACAACTGCAAATACTGACGCCAATGCTCCACAGCTAAAAGTATAGCTAGATACTCTTTTTCATAAACAGAAAGAGCCTGATTTTTGGGACCCAAAGCTTTACTTACATATGCTAAGGGATGACCATCTAGCATGAGAACTGCTCCAATGCTCACATCACAAGCATATGTTTCCACAATAAACTTTTTAGATAAATTTGGGAGAGCTAATACTGGTGCTGATGCAAGAGCTTCCTTAAGTGAAAAGAAGGGTCGTTATTCAACATCTGTCCAATGGAAATACACCCCTTTTTAGCAATAAAGTAAGAGGCCTGCTGATAACTCCTTAAAGCTTAATAAACTTCCTATAATATCCAGCCAAACCTGAAAATCCCCTGACTTCCTTAACAAACACAGGTACTGGCCAATCCTGAATAGCAGAGATCTTGGCAAGGACAGTGGACACCCCCTGACCACTAATGGCATGGCCCAAATAACCAATTTCTTGCTGAGCAAATGCATACTTGGATAATCTAACCTGCCACTGATGTTTAATCAATAAGTGAAGCACCTCTGCCAAATGCTGCAAATGAAGTGCATAAGTTGCACTAAAAACTAGAATGTCATCAAAAAATACCACTGCACATTTTCTCAACACAAGAGACAGATCACTATTCATAGCAAACTGAAAAGTGTTAGGCCCTCCAGTCAATCCTTGTGACATAACCAAGAACTCAAAATGGTCATTATGAGTTTGAAATGCAGTCTTATACTCCTCTCCAGGGGCAAGCCTTATCTGATGATATCCAGACCTTAAATCCAACTTAGAGAACCATGAAGAACCAACTAATTCATCCAAAAGCTCATCAATTACTGGGATTGGATATTTGCACTTAGTAGTGATATCATTAAGGTGCCTATAATCAATAACAGGCCTCCAAGTATGATCTTTCTTTTGCACCAAAAGCATCGGGGAAGAAAAAGGGCTATTACTAGGCCTGATCACACCAGAATCCAACATATCTTGCACCTGTCTCTCCAATTCATGTTTTAATGTAGGAGCAACTCTGTAAGGTCTAACAGCAACAGGACTAGCTCTAGGAATGAGAGGAATTGCATGATCATACTTCCTTCTAGGTGGTAAACCACTAGGAGCTGCAAAACTAAAGCAAATCTCTCAATAAGCTCTTGAACTTCCTGAGGCAAATCAGACAATACCATTTCTTCAGTTACTAATAAAGCTGACATTTCCATCACTGCACATAACTGAGGACTAGCATCTGCACCAAGCAATGTGACCAAAATTTGATCCTTCTAGAAAGAAATCCAATGTTCAGCCCAATCCACCTGCATAGGACTATGAGCAGCAAGCTAGTCCATGCCCAATATGCCATCATAAGTTCCCAAATGGAAAAATCGAAAATGACTAGTAAAACTGTAACCACCACAAGACCATTGTCCTGCTTTCAATTGACCGGAACAAGGGATTAATTACCATCAGCCACTCTGACCATGGAAACTGGCATATTAGAGACACCTGACAATGAACTAGCCACCACTGCATCAATGAAAGTGTGACTACTACCAGAATCCACTAAAAAGAACAATGTGCGCCCTTGCAACTGAATTCTGAGCTTCATAGTTGATACAACAGGAACAATAGGATCACCAATAGCAGCTGCATAAAGTGTCATAGCATTAGCCTCACTAATCGTATCTTCCTCTGAATTACTAAAATCATCAGGCCAACATTGCACATATTCCAACATCTCGTGAACCACATGCTACTAAACTTCCTGCTTACACTTGTGGTCTCGAGCCCAACGTTCACCACAAACGAAACACAATCCCTTGGACATCCTGAATGCGCGAAGAGCTGACCAACAATCTTCAGTCGTGGACAACTTTGCAGAATCAGTCACTTTCTTCTCCTCCATAGGCTTAGATGATCCTGAGCGACCTGAACCAGTCAATAATGACGATGTTGGGCGAGGAACAAATGGAATGGGTTGTACCGACGTGTTAGTCGATTCATCTGACAACAAGGCCAAAGCATAAGCAGAATCATGATCAAGTGGTTGCTTAATACCAACCGAGATTTGCACTGTAGGTGTCAACCCTTCCATGAAACGAGTCACATAATGCACTATATTCGGATGGTCCTCGTAAGCAGTTAACTGATCGAACAACTCTGAAAACCGCTCAAGATATTCCTCGACAGTGCCAGTCTGACGAATAGAAAACAGCTGATGGAACAAGTTTTGATGCTTATTACGGCCAAAGCGAGACATCAATAAACTACAAAACTCTGACTAAGATGCATTAAGTGCTCTACGCTGAGCTGACTCTAACCAACGAGCAGCTGATCCATCAAATAAAGATGAAGTAAATGAAACCCACTGACTCTGCGACGTGTTCCAGAAATGGAATAATCCTCACACCGAGTCTGTAATAGCTTCGGATTAGACCCATCAAACCTAGGTAACTCAATCCGAGGGCCAAAACCAAGCGCATCAACTGGAAACTGCGGAAACTCACTGATGATGTATTGATATGCCTAAGAGAATTGTCTCTGAATGCACACTTCGGGCCTGTGGGGGAACATACTTGAGCCCCGACCCATCAGATCTAGTCATAGTGGTTCCCTGCACCGGCTGTTTGCTGGCTGACGGATCTCGCGGTGACGGAGGAGGTGCGGCAGCAGCGCGGTCGACCCCAATTTCTCCACGGATCTCGTCGAGGTCGACGCTGAGAGAAAGCTTGACATCATCGATCCGCCCCGAAAGCTGATCCAGCTTGGTGTCGAGCTTAGCGAGCATGGTCACCATCGCCTCGTTCCGCTCGGAGGAGCTCTTGGCGAGGGTGGTGTCGAAATCCGCCTGCAGCAACTAGTAGAACGCCTTCGTCTCCGGCGGAATTCGATCCATGACCTCGGCGCGGCGGCGGTCGGCGAAACGAGTGCGGTGGGGGTGGCGAGGGAATTCCAGGATGGGAGGACTCTGATACCAGATTGTTAGGGGATCTCTCTCTTTATTTCACCATGGAATTCAAATCCGAGCTACACGCTTGAGAAGAATGGGATTGAGGAAGAAGATACAATCTCACATGCAAGCCGCCCAGCCGTTTGCCACCGCCTGCCTTTAAGTAGTGAGCGACTCCAATAGAGCCCATTCCGGCCCAGCGAGCCAAGCGGGGCGGCGAGGCTTTCTTTTGGGCCGGCCCATCACTTGAACCTCCTCTTGGCGCTCTTCTGATGCGTCTCCAATGACTTGATCGCTGACAATACATTTCATGCAAAATTCTTCCACACTCCACACCTGCCGGTGTTGATCGTTGCCTCCTTTCCACTTCTAGCTCCGTCACTAGAATAACGGTAGATTAGATCGACCGGACGAGACAACTATTTGCATGTTGCCCGCACCTGGCCTGACACCTTCCATCTATCAAGGCACGTACGCACGATGAGCCTGGCCACACAATTATTCCCTCTATAAATAAATATAAGAGTGTTTAGATCACTACTTAGTGATCTAAACTCTCTTATATTTCTTTACTGAGGGGGTTCTACGGTTTGCGAGAGTAAGATGGTATAGAAATTTAACGTGATTAGGTCTGCCAGATGAGCATCTTAGTGATTTGAGTCCGCGGCATCTCTGTCTATCTGCTTCGATCTGATTCACAGCAACCGTACGTGCAGCGACTAATTTCATTGTGTTACTGTATACATCAGTACATCGTTACGTTACGTCAAAAACAAGGCGACAACTATCTGAAATGGCACACGTGATATATCAGCCGATCCCAGACATCAACCGAACTTGGCAGCTTTGCAGTGATCGACTAGCTGTGAGTCTGTGAGTGGCATGCAGCAGGATACATGCATCGATGGGATCCATGCACGTAAATGCCACGTACTGCAAGCACATGCAGAAGCATGCATGCTTGCTCTCGAGGAATTAATCCGCACTATTCCCCGTCCATCATGGCGATCAGAGGGCCACGGCCGATGGCCCGATCGCTCGGCAGCTCGCACGCTGGCTAGACACCCCCTCTCGCGGCGTTCATGCCGTCGACCCAGCTGGACGACGCACTCAATCAGCCACGCGCCCTGTTCACCCACAGTCGTGGCGGATCGATGCATGCGCGCGCGCAGCCCAGCCGGCGACCCCGCACCCCGCAGCGCATGCATGCAGCAACGATGGGTTCAGAGAACAATGTCCTGCGAGCCACCGAGGCCGGCCGGGCAACGTACGCACAGTGCCGGCCTGGCGAGATCCGGGGCAGGCGGCCGGAGCGCATCATTCTGTCGCGCCTTACGTCCTCCATCCATCGAGTAATTGCTCTGCGTGCAGCATGCGCTCCGCGACGAGCCGACGGCACGCGCTCGCGCGGCGGCAGCCTCCCTCCCTGTGCGCTCACAGTGACCTCCCTGGACGTATCCATGGCGGTCTTCGCCGCGTTGGTCCAAGAGAATGAGTGATGGAGCTAACCCTGCGTGACGGCGACCGGAGAAAGATAGGTGGGGAAGAGGCTAGCTAAAGCTAGCTAGAGGTATAGGTAACTCTATAGGTCCGGTTGGAAAAGGTAACTCGATAGGCAAGCCGTTTCTGGGATCATGAGAGACATGCGGAGAAAATACGTACAATATTGGAGGAACAGCCTCAGCGACAGTGCCAACGATGGCATTGTCCTGGATTTTAATTATTGACCATGTATATCCATGGCCATGGGAGATCGATGGATGATCCACTTCTGGGGACACGCATGTGACCGAGGACACCACCACAGCACGGACATACATTGATCTTGGCACGCAGCTGTTCAGAATAAGACGGCGATTGATTCATTCCCTGCCAATTTGCAGGCCGAACGACTAACTAACTGAAGCCCGTGAGTTGGTAGTTAGAGCAACTCCAACATGGCGACCCAAACGGACGGCGCTTTTGTCCGTTTGGGTCAGCCGCCGGCCTGGTGTCCGCCCTGTTCTAGATTTCGGTCGACAGTGCACCCAACGCACCGACCCATTTCATGTTCGCACACAATTTTTAAAAATGGCCCGCGGTCATAGATCATTGCCAGCGGCCATGTCATCGCCCAAAGCTCATGCCTGTATCATGCCAGCGTCGACATACAAATGCCAGTTTCAAAATAACACCATACAGTTCATGCTAGCGCACTCGCCAGCAGCCGGCGCACATGCCATCACACCAAAAGGGGTGGAACTTGAGTTCGACCACACCATCGCGGCCCCGTGGTCATGCCAGCACACTTGCTGGCATACAAAAAAAGGATGGCGCTCGCCGCCATAGGTCACTCGTCGTCGAATTTGAGCATGTCGGCCTGCACCTCCTCGAACTACGGCCCCTTCCTTGGCGACACGGTGTTGAGATCCACCTTCATGATTCCACCCCGGTCATCATGCTCGCGAGAGCCACTTCTTTCGCCTTGGTCTTGGCATTGGCGGCCTCGATCTCTAGCATCTTGGCTTGCTTCTCGCCTCCATCTCAAGCATCTTGGCTTGCTTTTCCGCCTCCATCTCAAGCCTCCTCCTTTGGATCTCCATGAAGGTGTTCATTTGTTCTTCTTTGTATCATCGGCGCTCCTCCTCCCTTGAGTCCTTCTTGCTCATCATGCCCTCCACGCTAGCGATCAAGGCGTTGGACGCCGCATCCCGCTTGTCCTCCTTCTTGAAGTTGGTCTTCCCCCGCGGCCGTGCCTTCTCGCCGTCCCCAACCTCCTCCACGGCTTGCTTCCCCCCACGTGACTTGAGGGCGGCATATTGCGCCTTGAACTTCTCCTCGCCTTTGATGACCCTAAAGCAATGGGAGAGGTTGAAGCACTTGCCATTGTGTTGGACCTTGAATGCCCCCAAAGCTTGAAATGCCTACAAATGTATTTCATGCAAGCATATTGGCAAAATGGTATGCAAATGAACATGCAAGCATAAACGGAATGACACAAAAGAGGGCAGCTTGCTAGCATACCATGTCTTGCATGCCGATGCCGCTCACGGGGCGGGCTTTGACGCTCTCAAGAGTGGCACAAAACTTGTTGCACTCTTGTTGGATCACCCTCCATCACTTCGAAATGGACACCCACCCGCGCGTGCTTACTATTTGGTACGGCGAAAACTTCTTGCGCTCATGGAACTCACGGTGGACACGGATCCAAAAGGTTGATGCCTTTTGTTCGGCGCCCGTCTTGGGGTCTTGCTCAATGTCTCTCCAACACTCACAAAGAAGCTTGTCCTCGGCCGTCGTGTATGCCTTGGTCCGCTTGCTCTTGCGCTTCGGCTTCGCCCCGACGGCTTAGTTGGCAAGCTTGTCCTCGAACAAAGGCAGCCCTTCGATGTCACACTCGTCGTCTTCCTCTTGTCCGTAGTCCTTCGGAAACTCGTGGTCGAGTGCGAAGCCGTCCAGGTCCAGGCCGACCTAATCATGCATGAAGGCCGCCTGATCTTGATCAAAGGTGGACGGCGTGAACGCCCCTCGGCTGTCCTGGCTTTGTGTCTCGTCGGGGTCGTAGCCAGCCCCGGCGGCACCGCTAGTGGCCGGCATACCACCCTCGCAGATGATGTTCTGCATGTAGTCGTCGTCGCCGGGCAGGCATTCCGTCGAACAGGTTGCGTGCGCCCAGCAGCACGTCGGCTGGCATGTGCCGCACGCGTTTCCTGGCGCCTCCGGATGACGAGCCACCGGCCACCGGTGTGGCTTTGAGGTCGATGGGCATGGGCGCAGGCGTGGAAGGCGCCACGACGCTCACCTCGAGCGAGCACTCCCCAGAGAGGCGGGAGGCTTGTGGGTAGATGTGAAAGCCTGGCATCGGGGTGCAAGCCGACGCGCGGGGCGAGTCGGGCAGCACCATCCGAGAGAATGCGGATGAGCCGGTGCTGGCCGCGGCCACGGCGGCGTTGACGAGGCCGTGCTGGCTAGGGTTTAACCCTAGCATATAGAGCGCCTCCTCGTTGTCGCCGCGACGTGTGCATTGGTTACCTCCTGCTGCGCGGCGGCGGCGAGGGCGGCCGCTGCGATGGCTTCATCCTTTGCGACCACCGCGTGCCTTGGGCCCTTCCTCTTGGCCGACTCCCTTGCCCGTTGTTCGGGCGTCAGCGTCTTCTTCGGCTTGAGCGCGGCGGCGGTCTTGCGGGGGGCGCGAGGCTTGCCTTTGCCGGAGGAGGTGGTCGTCATGCCGGACGAGGCGAGGGAGGCGAGGACGGCAGCGGCGTCGAGGTCGTCGTCCATGGCAGGGGGCGGGAGCGCGCGTGGGAGGGAGGGTTTTTTTGGGGGGAGGGGGGAATGGAGGGTAATGGTGGAGGCTGCCACCGACCAGCGGGCCCGAAGAAGGAGAAGGCGAGCGCGCATGCGTCCGTCTCGTGTCCGCGCCGACGCAAATCCGGCTCAAAAATGGGTCGGGAATGGGTCGGCTGGCGGACGAAAAGCGGACGCGCGTCCGTTTGGGTTGGCGCGTTGGGCCGACTTTTCTGTCTGCGCGACGCCCTCGGACGAAATGGGTCGCCCGTGGAGTTGCTCTTAGTACATAGTACTTCACCGAAGCTCAAATTACTGAAACCACAGATCCAATACCACAGAGAAAATGACAGCGAAAGGCCTTTAAGAAGCATTGAATTGTCTTGGAGGGGGAACAAGGCATCAACCGATCTAGAAACAATGTGGATAATTTAGCTAGTTTGTGGTATATGCGTGCAAAGTGTGTGGACACTAGAGATGGGTTACTGATTAATTAGTGGAAACAGATGGAACAGTACGGGTGTCCGATTGTTCATGGGCCACTGCAACAGTGAAGTTGGTCATAAGATTCTTTTTGTATGGGACTGGGAGGACCACTTGCCTGTAGTTTTCCAATGCCAACTTCAAAGCATGTCAAGATCGATCTCTGTACCTCACTCTATATCTCTCTGTGTCCATCTCTCCCCGTTCCCGTATGCTTCGGATCTCCCTGTCAATTCACTGCATTGCCTGGCTTGCTTGATAGCAAGGCCGAAAATGATTAAATGTGCCGGTGTACCTCCAAACTACTGATGTGTACGCCCTTGCATTGATGCATGGGGATAGAAAAAGAACCAAAGTCTATTAGTTATAGGGTTTGATCTACATGAAAACTTGTAGTCATCATATGAAAAAGTGGGAGCAATGCACTGTCATACAATAATCTCATCCGTGGTTGTTGTTTTGGTTGTGTGCATGTTCGAATGCTAATACCGGCGGAAGCTTTGCTTTGACGTGAATAACCGAATGACCTCATCTTAGCCATGTACTCCCTCCGTTCCTAAATATAAGTCTTTCTAAAGATTCAAAAGAGACTACATACGAATGTATATTATAAGATAATTATAAGATATGCACATTTTGGTTTGCGGTCATTGCCTGATCACAAATTAGGGTTGTGTATGTGTGGCGCTTTGGTTGCTTGCTTCATCTCCACTAAACTAGAATGAAAATGATCGATTTATTTCACTGTAGATATTCATACATGCATGTGATCGATCGTATCTGTAATCATGTAACATATGCAATGCAGGAGCGCCATAATATGTGGTGTGGTTGTTCGCTGCAGCGATGGCATCAGGGAGCTGTGCTTAAAGAGGCAACGGTGCTGAATTATGATGATCAAGACGCCTATGAGATGGGGAAAGCCATTCCCAGCTATGGCCCATGGGGTTATGGCTTACCATCTATCAAAGGACCTTTTGTTGTGCGCGTGCAAAAATTTCCTCAATTTTGCACCTCACACATGACTCCAGGCCTCACACGGTGATGTCTTCATTAATAAAAATAAGAAAGCAAATTACAGATACTAACCAGAAAGTTAAAATGCAGAATATTCATGGAATGAATCTTTCTTTTATATTGTCCTATCCTGTGTGATAAATATTTAAGGTCGAAAGTAGTTACTAGATGACGTTCACCTAGTAACCGGCGGCTTTCCCCCTAGGAACAGCCGTAGTGATATCTTTGAAAAGAGAAAAGCACCAAAGGTAGCACTGCATGCTTGATAGTACTTGAACTCTAGTGATGCTGTAATGTAGGCAAAGGCTATTGGACAACATATTGCTGCTGCACCAGCTGCAGTGTTTTTTGAAACCTGCACCAGCTGCAGTGTTGTACAAATTCAACACTATATTCCTCAAGAAAGGGACCTGCCATTAATCATGTATAGATTTTTTTCTAAGAAAACTATTAATTATATTTAGCTAGCTTGCCTTGGAGGACTCCGTGAGCGAATCGGGTATACTAGCATCCGCATCAGTATTGTAATGACTTTTTTTGAACGGTCAGAAAGATGAAGAGGGTCCCCATAGGAATTTGAGATTCAAAAAAAGAAAAGTGTCGGTTAAAAGGGGGCGTTGTCGAGCCAGGAAGTAGTCACGCCAAAGTCTGGCAGCTACCTTTTGATTCGAATCATTGAACTGGACATACCCAATAGTTGTAACCCTGACAATGTTTGAGACGATTACATTAATTGTAGATCTATCAATCATATAACTTTGGCATTTTGTGCATCCCAAATCTTCCACAAAACTTCCAAGAATTGTGATGGTGTGCCTTGGTTGTTGAGTTGTTAATGTATTGCCCACTTTTCTCCATAGGTTTACCTTTTGGTAGAACAGCTCGGCGGATGCAGTTGTATATATGGTACCAGAACCAATTCACCAAAAACCACAAACTAATGGAGAAAAGTGGATAATACACTTACTTTTTGTTGAGTCAGGATCATACACTCACTTGAACAGTGATATACCATATTATATATAGCCAAATAACAGAAAGACCGAAAGCCGCCATAAATCAACATTACGATATTTTGGAGTTACTTTGGAGTCATTTTTTCAATGTTCTTACCTCCCCATTAGTGTGTGTCCACATCTATGTTGAGGTTAAAAATCTTTGAAGCAAACATTTCATTTTTTTTGCAGATGAAACAACTATAGCACAAAATTTATAGACACAAATATGACCTTATATAGTGATTGCCAACAATAACACTCGATCTTAGAAAAACTATGATTTGGTATATAGCGATTGGTACGGGGATAATTCCTATCAAGGGATCTCACATACTTCCACATGGTGACCACATAATAATTTGTCAAAGTCAAGTCACCTAAAGTCCAAATAACTAGGCTTGGTCAACAAGTCAAAGAAGAGAAAACCTAAAGAGAAGGCCAAAGGAACCATGCCCCAGAGAAAGAGGCATATTAGGTGGAGAGTTTTTTGGGATTCCACCATGATCGTGCATCACCCACTCTTTCCTAGACCACCATGGAGTTGTGCACCAAAACATACTTCAAACATCCTTCCTATCTATCGCCTTAAGGGTATCCTCCATAGATGGCAAATCACTCCAAGCCTATAAATAGTGCTCCGTATGCATGTACCAACATTCGATCGTCATTCGAATCAAGACAAAAGGAGGCACTAGACCTCCAAGATTCACTCAGCAAGCATAATATCCATTCTGATGAGTCATAGACGACCCATACCATTGTCAACGAAAAGAAGTTTGGAGTTGACCTCGAGGAGTTTTGTGCAATTAGAGCCATCGACCAAGCATCTGTGGCACCCCGGCTCATAGCAACCGATTTACCTTGCATTGCCAGCCTAGAGATCTAGTCTTCTGGCAACACACAACAACTTGGTACAGAAACAACCGCTTTATTGATGCTAGCGGAAACATAGGTTTGATATTACATCAAGTAGCGAGGGCAAGCGGCACACACGGTGCGACTGAACAATATGTACATTATTTAATGAACATGAAGGGGCCTCGATCACGACAACTATGCGGCAGCGGAATGACAATGAAGTGGAACTCCATAGCACAGGGACACCGATGTGGACAAGATCTGGACATGGGAAGCACTCCGATCCGGTAAGATTGTTCCTGAAATCTGGCATGACATGCTAGGTCAGTACATTGAATGTACTTGCAAGCTCACGACAAATAAAAGCATAATGGCAATCAATATATGACAATTAAGCAGGTTAAATGCAAAACCCCGACATACTACTCATGCAAAGCATCAACATACTACTCATGCAGTGAGCATGCTCGTGCACCGAGTCCCTCAGACTCACTTACCAACGGGTTACCTCATAACCAACATCATCAAAACAGTGATCACTCTGGATCACAAACAATACCAATCTCATCAATACGGTGATCATTCCCGGAGCACAAGCAGAACCAATTCTTTGGCTTCCACGACAACGACTATCTCATGGTCTCATCAATCTCATCACATAACCAGTGCCACGGTGTATCTTTAGTGTGCAATATTAGCTTATTTATGTTGAACCATGGTGTGACCTACTTACGAGCTATGTCCATAACCGAGGACGCGGCTATCGATAGATTAATAGACACTCTGCAGAGGTTAGTACACTGTACCCACACCACGGAACCCATGGCCTCGCTCTCCCATCCGGGTGGACCAATGGCATTCCGACAGAACCCTCCCATTGCCATGACACTCCCTCAGCCACTCCGACCAACTCCCCTCTTGGGCTAAGTCAAGGATGGCCCCGATGTTTGCCAACGACATCCAACGGCCACCGTCGTGGCAAAAAAATCTACGGTCCCAAACAGGGACAAGGTACCATAACAACAACAACGAGCACACAAGGTTATGTCTGCTTACCGGGACAGGGTACCGCACGCCCATAACCTTCCATTGTTGGAGGCACTGACCAGAGGCATGACAATGGACCGAATAAAGGCCTTCCCATAAAGGCAAATGTGGTTGCACTGGGAAGCTCGATTCAGTGGCACCATGACCCTATCAACATTTTGTTCAAGTTGAGTTTAACATCAGGTTTAACTTGAAATGAAATAAACTCGAGTCACATTATGCCATGATCATGCAACTATCCGACATGCACCATATCCACATAGCACGAAAACAAAAGGATCCACATCTTGGTGTCATGCTACTTGCACTACTCACCACTTTAACTTACCGGTTTCAACTTCACTGGTTTTCTTTCTCATCATTTTTAGTTAACCATTATCATAATAAAATCAATAACTCCTATATGAAAATGATACCGATCATATCCAAATCATAACCGTATCATCACCATAGTATCAAACATACTTCTACTGCCTCATACTAGTTCATGCATTCAAACACTACTGTAAACTAGGCACTTCAAGCATGAAAAGTAAACTAGCATAACCATTATTCATTTAAATGATTAAATGCATGAAATAACTCATATTCAAGTTGAAAAATCATAAATATTGAAATGACACCATGCAAATGCTTGTGGTGGCTTGCCTTAGCACAGAGGAGGGTCATACTCCTCCTGGTTTCCTTCAAGGCAAGGTTCCTCCTCTGGAAATAAATAAAACCACAAAAATAAAATATCAAAAACACTTCTAAAAATCACCAGAAATTCTAGACAGCAGAGAAAAATCTCAACTTTTATGTGCTGCTAGAGAATTCCAAGACAAGCACAATGCAAAAAATAATCAATTCATTTGAACTTATGGTTTAAAAGTTGTGGTTGGTCAAAGTTCTGGTCAATATTTGAATGAAAATTAAATAAAAAGAAAACAGAGGGGGGTGGGGGGTGGGGGTGATGTCAAAGGCGTATTTCAGCAGGGCGCCACCACTTATACCGCTTCGGGCGCGGCTGTGAAGCTGACAGTGGGCCCCCACCGTCAGGTTTAGAGAGAGGGAGGGAAAACAGAGGAGGGGCGGCGATGCGCCGGCGTTTCTCGACGAGGAGAGGTCCACCGCCGCCATGGATGGGGGGATGGATGCGCAAGACCTCAAGGAGTCCATACGTACCCGAAACGTGGCTAGGGATGGACAGATGGGCTTGGAATCTTTGTCTCCAGTGGTGGCCGTGGTCGGCGTTCGTCGGAGAGGAAGAAGACGGTGCGAGGAGGCGACTCTAGGGGCTCCAACTGCACCAGTGCGCACCAGAGGATCACCAGGGACATGCCGGAGATGCTGGTTGAGCTTGAGAGGCTCTGGAGAGATGGGAGCAGCGGAGGGGATCGCCGGTGAACTCCGGTTGGAAATGGCGGCCTGAGGCCTACCCAGTCGGGTTGCGGCTATATACCGAGTCGTGGCAAGTGTGTGTGAGAGAGGCGATGCTCGGAGAGGCTGGGGAGGGGTCCTATTTATAGGCGAGGGAGGAGGGGGCTCGGGGCTCCGCTACAGTTCTCTGGAGACGGCGCCCGGCGATGAACGATGTCAGTGAGAGGGGGATAAGCATCCATGGCTCATGTAGACACTATGGGTGAGCGAGGACGAGCACAGGAGGCGGGTGGCGACGAGAGCAGGGGCACGGGTGCACCGTACGCTTCGCCGTGTCGTGCCCGTGCTCGCTGCGGCGAGCTCCAACATCGGCGAGCGCCAGGGTGGAGTTAAGTGCACCAAGACAATCATTGTGGCGAGGTTCAGCAAGGTGCGGCGAGCGGGGAAGCGAGAACTCGTGAAACAGGAGCGTTGGCGGTGTCCAGAGCGCGTCGACAAGCAGGTTGGCATGGTGCACACGCATGGTCACCGCGTGAACTCTGGCATAGAGCCATGTCGTGCATTGAATTCATGTCTCGCATGTATTCCTTGATTGTTTGGGTTGCTCCAAGGGTTTGAGTTGATCATGGGTGAGTTGATCATGAGTGTATCAACTTGGCAAGTTTCTGGATAGAAACTTGCGAGGTTAACTGAGAGAGATCTAGAAGGGTTTTAGGGCTGATCTTTGGAGGTTAAGGGTTTCTTTGGAGGGTAATGAAGCTATACAATTTTCAGATTCATTGGATCAAGGAAAAATACATTTTCTTTGTCAAGTGCATTTTCCGGTCAGAACAGAAAATATTTTCTGTAGAAAAAATATTCCAAAACTATGAAATATTTTTGCACAGGGAGGTGTGGCAAGGTCCAAAGAATATTCAAGATTTTTCTCAGAATTTTATGGCCAAGAAAGATGAGGGTTGCTTTGGAGCATATGTTGCTGAAGTGATTATCACAGAGGGAAATGAGCCATTTTGAGAAAAACCAGAGAGGAAATGATGTGTGTGTGAGAGAGAGGTGGGTCACTTGGGTGAAAATCAAGGACATGCCCAAGTGTTTAAGTCCAACTAAGTTGATTCAAAACCTCAAATTCAAATCAAATGGCAAAGAATTCTAGAAAAAGATGGAGGGCAAAAACCAGGGTGTCACAAACCTCCCCCACTTAGGATGAATCTCATACTCGAGATTCGGTTGCTTGGGAAAACAATTCTGGGTAAGCTATCCTTAAAATGTCCTCTCTTTCCCATGTTGCTTCTTCCTCGGAATGATCCTCCCGCTCTACCTTATAAAATTTGATTGCTTTACTGCGGGTGACTCTTCCCATCTCGTCCAATATTCGGAACGGTTTCTCCTCATAGGTTAAATCCTTAGCAAGCTCTATCTTTGCCATATTAGTCCTTTCCTCGGATGGCGAGATACATCTTCTCAACTGTGAGACATGGAACACAATGTGCACTTCTGACAATTCCGAGGGTAGTTCCAACTAATAAGCCACGGTACCAACTCTGTACATAACTGGGAACGGACCAATATATCTAGGTGCAAGCTTTCCTCGAGTCTGGAATCTTTTAATGCCTTTCATGGGGGTGACTCTGAGGTACACATATTCTCCAGGTTCAAACTGATCTGTTGGTGCTTTGAATCATAGTAGCTCTTTTGTCGGGACTTAGCAAATTGTAATCTATCATGAATCTCTTTGACTTGCTTTTCAGCCTCCATCATTAAGTCTATCCCGAAAATATGACTATCTCCATTTTGAGACCAGTTCAGCAGAGTGCAACACTTACGACCATACAAAGCTTCAAATGGTGACATCTTGAGGCTGGTCTGGAAACTGTTGTTGTAGGAGAACTCAACATAGGCAGACAATCTCCCCACTTGGGTCCTTGGGCCAAAGCACATACTCGGAGCATATCTTTGAGTATTTGATTTACTCACTCAGCTTGCCCATCTGTCTGGGGATGATAGGTTGTGCTGTAGTTGAGTGCGGTCCCCAAGGTTTGATGGAGACGTGACCAGAATGCTAAGGTGAAGAGAGACCCTCGGTCGGAAGTGATAGTTCTTGGCACTCCATGCAAACTGACTATTCTGGACAGGTATAGCTATGCGAGTTGATCGCCTGGGTAGGTGGTTCGGATGGGAATGAAGTGGGCCACCTTGGTTAGCATGTCCACCACAACCCATACTGCATCATTGCCTCAGTGAGTCCTTGGTAGACCGGTGACGAAATCCATGCAGACATCATCCCATTTCCATTGTGGAACGGCTAACGGTTGAAGAAGTCCGGCGCGTTTCCGATGTTCCGCCTTTACTTTGTTGCATATGTCGCAACATGCAACAAAATAGGCGATGCCCTTCTTCATTCCATCCCACCAAAATGCCTGACGAAGGTCCTCATACATTGGTACCTCCTGGATGGATCGAGTACGAAGACACACATGCTTTTGTCAAAATATTCTTTCTCAGGTCTGCTCGCTCAGGTACGCAAATCCGTCCTCAAAACCTTAGAGTACCTTGCTCATCCTTAGAGAAATCATGGGTCTTGCCTTCTTGCATACGCTTGACATGGTGTTGCAGGACTGAGTCATCTTGTTGGGCCATGCGGATTTCTTCTTCGAGGGTAGGGTGACTTCTAATATATTGGCAAGGTCAACCTCGACAATAACTAGATTCAGCTGAGCGATCTCTTCTTGGAGTTCAGGAGGCAAGGACTCCATTAAGGCATTCAGGTTGGCGAGCTTGCAACTGAGGGCATCGGCAACCACGTTGGCCTTGCCAAGATGGTAATTTATTCCAAGATCATAATCCTTAACCAATTCAAGCCATCTTTGTTGTCGGAGGTTTAAGTTTGATTGGGTAAATATATACTTGAGGCTCTTGTGATCGGTAAATATCTGACATCTTTTGCCAATGAGTGTCAGGGAAACTATACAGGGGTACATGTTTTCCCCTGACTTGTGCGCGGACAAGCCAGAGACAGAGCAGCAGAACCAGAGACCAAGAGACTCGAACGATCAGCCGAAGGAACCAAGGCCAAGACAAAGGAGCCAAATATTGTCAAGCCTGAGGCCTCCCTCGCCAGGCAGGCGAGCCCAGCAAGGGGCGAGGCCACCCCAGAAGAAAAGGACCAAGGAGTCCCGACAGGGTCTGCCGGGACTCACGGAGACCAGATCACCCCACCAATTGCTCCACCACAACCCACGTCATGGATCAGTGTGGTGTCAAGACGCTGGATGATTAAGTGGCAGCCATTCACCACATGGTGGCCACTTCCTACCTAGTGAACCCACAAATGACACCCGTCCAGAGACGTGTCAAGCAAGCAGGCATGGAGCTGGCAGATTAGCCCGACAAGCCTTGCCGGGCAACCAATGATGTGACACTAAGCGGCACATTAAATGCATACTGTCAGCCTGCAGAGTTAGGTATGATAGCACTATTTGCTATCATATCAGTGTCTAATGACCAATTTGCCACTGTGGTAACCCCTTGATCTATAAAAGGAGGCCCATGGCAACGATTAGAGAGGTTGGAAGCTTAGATCACTCACACCTCCATACACGCGTAGTCGCCACTGCCCCGAAGCAACCTTGCCGGGCAAGTGTACTGCACACCACCACCACCTTTTCCCAATCAATCCACCAAAGCAGGAGTAGGGTTTTACGCCGCACGGCGGCTCGAACCTGGGTAAAACTACCTGTGTGATCCCTGTCGCGCTGCCTTGCGTTGGTCTGCTCTTTGTGCAATGCGACTCCCCCCTGCCGAACCAGCAAGGGGCCGTCCTGGTCCCATAGGTGGCCGTGGTTTCCCGTGACAACGAGGTAGTGCCTCCAAATTTTAAATGCGTGCACCACTGCGGCCAATTCCATGTCATGGGTTGGGCAAATCCCTTCGTGGGGTCGTAACTATCGAGATGTGTATGCTACAACCTTGCCATCTTATATGAGTAGACATCCAATACCTCTCCTGGATGCGTCACAGTGTACATCAAAATTGTGGTAGATGTCTGGAAGGGTTAACACAGGTGCGGACGTCAGCCTGGTCTTTAACTCATTGAAGCTCTTCTCACAGTCTTCAGACCATACAAATTTCTTATCCTTCTTGAGTAGTTCTGTCATTGGCTTGGCAATCTTAGAGAAGCCTTCGATGAAGCAGCGGTAGTACCCAGCTAATCCAAGAAAACTTCGGATCTCAGTCACTGTTGTGGGTGCTGTCCACTCAAGCACGTCCTTCACTTTGCTTGGATCCATGGCTATGCCTTCTGTTGACAGAACATGTCCCAAAAATCTGACTTGCTTGAGCCAAAATTCACATTTGCTGAATTTTGCACAGAGCTGATGGTCACAGAGTCTCTACAAGGCTGCTCTGAGATGTTCCTTGTGCTCTTCTTCACTCCTTTAGTATATGAGGATGTCATCAATGAAGACCACCACAAATTTATCCAAGAAGTCCATGAATACTTTATTCATCCTATGCATGAAGAAGGCGGGGGCGTTGGTGAGGCCGAATGACATGACCGTATATTCGTAAAGACCGTATCAAGTGGTGAACGCGGTCTTAGGAATATCTTCGTTCTTGATCTTGAGCTGGTGGTATCCGGTCCTCAAATCAATCTTGGAGAATACTTTTGCCCCACTGAGTTGATAGAACAAATCATCAATCCTCGGAAGTGGATATTTGTTCTTGATAGTGACATCATTCAACTGGCAGTAATCCACACACATTCGGAGACTGCCGTCTTTCTTGTCCACGAATATTCTGGGTGATCCCCATGGTGAAGAGCTTGGGCGGATGTATCCTTTCTGAAGCATATCATCAAGCTGTTTCTTCAGCTCCACTAACTCAGATGAAGGCATCCGGTAATACTTCTTATATATAGGTGCTGTCCCGGGCACAAGGTCGATTGCAAACTCAAGCTCTCGGTCTGGCGGCATTCCTGGTAATTCCCCAGGAAATATGTCTGGAAACTCACTGACCATAGGAATTAGATCCAATTCTTCTGCTACAGCTGTGAAGACCATTTCTTTCTTGGGTATGCTTCTTCGAGCAAAGAACTATGTAGCCTGACCGTCCCAACTTGTAAGTGCATCTAGTGCCCCTTAGTGATTTTGGTGTATTGAAGACTTATAGGTTAAGTAACTGATGCGTTTGTGAGTGTACACAGGTCTATAAGTCTATGAGGAGTTTGATACTTACAGAGAAAGTTGACCCTAAAATGAAGTTCTTCGATCAAGACTTTGATATTCGAAGACTTTACAAGACTTTGAAAGTGAAGAAATTGGTGTGACCTTGAAGACTTAGTATTCATTCGAGGAACATGAAGCGTGAAGACTTTTGTTTTCGTAGTTTCATTTTCTCTTTTTTGAGTCATAGGAAACACCGTACTATTAAAGGGGGTCGAGGAAATACTAAGGAAAAATTTCCATGTGATGCTCAACTCAAAATCCTACACCTACCAATCCCTTCGAGTGAAGCCATTGGAAATCTCATACAGCTTTAGCCAAATTCTTCATGATAGAGACGCAGTTCTTACAGTCATGATGACTTTGTTCTAATCGAGGAGTTAGGAATTCGCCAGTCGAATTGCCTACACATGAGGAACATGATAGCCCCGAGGAATTTGAGAGTCAAATTTCCGACCGTTCTTTCGTTCTTGCTACCGCTATCCAAAATATCTTATCCACCTAACGGTCATATCATTGAAGGGCATTTATGTCTTATCATGTCGGGCTGCTCCTAGGCTATAAATAGCCGCCCCTACAACCACTAGCTGGTTGGCTGCTCGAGAGAACTTGACACTTGTCATCCGAGAGCAACCCATCCTCCGAGGACTTTGAGCGAAAATCATCAAGTGAGGAAAATCCCAAAACCAAACCCCACAAACCCAAAGTGATTGAGCATCATCAAGAAATTCATCCTGCGTGGATCCGACGCTTGTTACCTTTGAAGATCGTGCTTCTTCCAGACGGTTAGGCGTCAAGGTCTAGAGCATCCAAGAGGAACTGTGGATCGCCGAGTGACCAAGTCTGTGAAGGTTTGAAGTCACCAAGACTTACCACGAGTGATTGGACGAGGCTGCGTGGTCTTAGTTCAAGGAGAATACGGTGAGGACTGGTGTCTGAGTTGCGGCTCGAGATCGGGTGTCCGGACTATGTGTCCTCGAGTTTAAATACTCACCGCCGCTCCAACCAGACGCATAACCGAGACAGCAGCTTGAACTGGTTTACCAAATCATTGTCTTCACAAGAATCGACCGGTTCTATTTCCTCAACTCTTTCATTTCCTCATCACTTGTGTTGAATGTTGTTCATATCTGTGCTTGAAGACTTTGATCAAGACTTTCACAAATTCCTCGCCTCAATTTCTTGATCTGTTTGTCTTCATCTTGTTATCCCGTGTTTACGCTTTCCGTACTCTGTGCTAGTCTTCATTTCATCATGATGACTATGTTTGTATCCTGTTATGCTTACTTCTGAGTACTTATTCCGCTGCAAGTAGTTCTTCGCTAAGGAATTTCCTCACCAGCAAATTCCTCAGTGAAGAATTCATAAAAATCGCCTATTCACCCCCTCTAGTCGATATAACGACTTTCAATTGGTATCGAGCAAGGTACTCCTTGTTACGTGTGATTTTGGTTTAACCGCCTGGAGTTTTAGTTATGTCGACCGCAGGTATGATCAAGGTCTCGGCTGGGTGTCCTACCTTTGATGGAACGGACTACCCCTACTGGAAGAACAAGATGCGAATGCATCTTGAGGCAATTGATAACGATCTCTGGTATGTTGTGGAAAATGGTGTCCCTCCGTCACTCCCACATCGAACGCTACCGATGTGAAGAGATTCAAACAACTCGATTCTCAAGCGAAGAATATCATATGTGGCCATCGAGCAAAGGACAGTATGGAAGAGTGAGTGCTTTGGAAACCGCTAAGCTTATCTGGGATAGGCTGTCCAAAGTAAATGAAGGAGTTTCAACTCAGCGTGACTCTCGAGTCGATGTTCTTCGGAATCTCTTCAACCGCTTCAAAAGACTCGACAATGAGAATGTCCAACAAACCTTTGATCGCCTCATCGACATCTCAAATGAGCTTCAAGCCCTCGGTGCCATGACATCACCGATCATGAAGTTGTGAAGAAACCGCTGAGATCGCTTGATTCCTCATTTGATACTCTGGGACCGATGATACAAGAACGTGCTGACTACAAGTCGCTTGATCCTGCTGATATCCTCGAAAGGCTAAACACTCACGAGTTCCAGCTTGCTGAAAAGAGAGATCTCTATGGCTCAAACTATGGCAAACCACGTGCCCTGAAGGCCAAGGTTGCGTCTGACTCTAAATGTGAGGATTCTGGTAGTACCCTTGGTGATCCGTAAGAACTGAGCCAGGATCTAGCACTGCTTGTGAAGAAATTCCAGAAGTTCACAAGACGTGGTCGCTTTGGAAAATCCTCAAGAGGAAATGATTCCTCATCCAGTGACTATAAGAGAAGACTTTGCCACAAATGCAAGAAGCCTGGTCCCTATATTCAAGATTGTCCTTAGTGGGAAAAGGAAATGAAGAAGAAGAAATACAAGAATTATAGTTCTGATGATGCGAAGAAGAAGAAGAAATCGTCAAAATCCTCGTCATCAAAATCCTCAAAGTCTTCATCTCACAAGAAGGGCAGCTCCAAGAAGGCTCGGGCATTCATTGGCAAGGAAATGGACTCTGAAGCTGAATCTGAGGAAAATGATGAAGAGGAGGAGTCTGAAGAATCTGAGTCTGGTGTTGCGAGTCGGCGTTACTCGCCTTCGTCAGCAAGTCCATCTTCAACACTGAAGAAACTGACTCCACCAACAAGCCTGATGAAGATAATGATGGATACGCTCCCACCTATTGCTTCATGGCGAAAGGTGCTAAGGTACTCAAATACAACTCCTCTGACACTAGTGAAAATGAATCTGATGAGGATCTCAAGCCCAGCTACTCTAAACTTGCTGAAATTGCAGTGAAACAACAACGGGCTCTTGAAAAGGTTCAAAACATGCTAGATAAAAGTGATGATATGTTGGGTGAAGAAATGGATCGCACTAAAGCCTTGACTGAAAATCTTCAGAGACTTCAGTCTAGGTATGATAACCTTCAAGGTCATCATAACTCTCTCTTGTCTGACCATGAGAAACTTTCTTATGAATTTCTTCAAGAAAAGCAAGATCATGAGAAGCTTTCTCTTGAATCTCTTCAAAGAAAGGAAGATCTTGAAAAGCTAA
Organism: Aegilops speltoides; assembly: GCA_021437245.1. Lineage (NCBI taxonomy): Eukaryota > Viridiplantae > Streptophyta > Magnoliopsida > Poales > Poaceae > Aegilops > Aegilops speltoides. The sequence goes on along the minus strand of CM038147.1, from coordinate 461,687,093 downwards.
GAGTGTGTTATGAAGATCTTCAGAAGTAGCGCGATTCATTACTAGCTCAACAAATCAGCGCTTCTCAGGAAGAATTTGTTCCTCCATGCTTAAAGTGCATTGAACGTGAATCTGCTAATTCTTCACCTGAATGTTCAAATGCTTCAAATGTTACAAATTCTTCATCTGCCTCTGCTATCACTAATTCCTCATCTGAGGACATTGCTAGTATCACTGACAATGCAGGGCTGAAGGAATTGTACATGAGAGGCATGTACAAAAGTCTCAAAGGGCATCAGACACTTTGTGATGTGCTCAAAAAGCAGATCCTCAATAGAAACCCTAGGAAAGAGGGTATTGTCTTTGAGAGGAAACTCAATGCTGATGGAACATATTGGAAGCCTGAGCGGACCCCAAAACCTCATGGGTTGCTGCAAAGGGACCTCCAGCTGATCCATCTAACTTATCTGGCTTTACATGTGAATCTCCTCATTCTTCCGATGAGTCATTTGACTCAACTATAAACTGTTCAAAAATCGAATGGTGAAGTATTTGCTAGATATGTTGGCACTAATCTGCAGAACGGTTCCCCTATGAAGAAAATCTGGGTTCCCAAAAGTTGTGTTGAAAGTCTTGGTGAATGTCCTCATGACACCACCGTGAAGAACAGAACCCCAGATCAAATTCTTCATATGGACCAAATTCTTCATATGGATCCAAGTCCTCATATGGACCAAATTCTTCACATGGATCAAATTCCTCAACTGGATCAAAGTCCTCATATGATTATCATCGTGCTAACAACTCTGTCTCGCAGGGTAGAGCTAAGGGTTATGAATATGTGCATTATTCTTCAAACCATTATGTTCATAAGTCCTCGAAGAATTACTCTGCTTATTCATATGCTTACCCTAACCCCTCTTATGTGAAGCGAAATGGTTTGGCATCTTTGCCACCTTTCTCATATGGTGCTCGCAGAATGATGAACTCTTTGCCACCCCTCCAGATGTGGGTGGTGAAGAAAAAGAACTAATCTCTTCTGCAGGGTCAGGTCTCCAGACGTGCTCTAACGTCTCAAGAATTTCTTTGGGACTGACAAAATGCTCGAAAGGACGCAGGCGAATCATGATGAAATGAACTTTCATTTCACACGTCCTCATGCTGCTATATCCTTTTACTGCTTGATGAAATTCATCTGATGAACTTGATATCATATTCTTCACTGATGAAGCATATGAGATTGTAAGCTACACCAATTCATCTGCAGGATGATCAACCCAAAACCACTAAATGGGTCCTCGATAGTGGATGTACAAATCACATGACCGGTGACAAGAATCTATTGATGGATGCTCCCTTATCACCGTCACCTCTGAAGCATATCATCTTTCTTGACAAAGGCAAAAGTCGTATTGGGTCTTGGTAAGGTTGCTATCTCTAAGGATAAGCACATGGACAAAGTCATGCTTGTTGAGTCCTTAGGATACAATCTCATGTTAGTCTCAATGCTTTGTGATCTTGATATGGTTGTTGTCTTGGCAAATACCGCTGTGTTGTGATTATGGAAGTCGACAATTCCAAAGTCTTCAAGGCTTTAGGAGAGGAGATCTGATATTGTTGATTTCTCTCAGATCACAACCAGCCGTGTGCCTTCTTGCAAAAGCTTCGTATAAGGCTGGCTATGGCATCGACGACTTGGTCATGCAGCATGAGGAATTTGAACACGCTTGCGAAGAAGAAGCATGTCATTGGCATTGAGAATGTCAAATTCCTCAAGGATCACTTATGCGGAGCATGTGAAGCGGAAAATGACCAAGGCCAAGCATCCAAAGAAAGACTATCATGACCACTACCCGTCCATTCAATTGCTTCACATGGACCTCTTCGACCTAATCATTATTCAGCGGTCACTAATGATGCATCTCTATATGGTTTTTCATTGTTGATGATTATTCTCGATATACATGGGTACACATTGTTACTTACAAACATGAAGTGCGAAAGTCTTCAAACGTTTTTCCTCGAGGGCTTCAACCAACTTTGGTGTGAAGATCAAGCATATCGAAGTGACAATGGAACTGAGTTCAAGAATTCTGGTCTTGATGCCTATCTTGATGAACTTGGTATTACTCATGAGTTATCTGCTCCCTATACTCCTCAGCAGAATGGCGTCATGGAGCGCAAGAACAGAACTCTTGTTGAGATGGCTCGCACTATGCTTGATGAATATAAAACACCTCAGCGTTTCTGGATTGATGCAATTGATACTGCGTGCCACATCATCAATAGAGTATATCTTCACAAATTCTTCAAGAAAACGGCCTATGAACTCCTCACTGACAAGAAACCCAATGTGAGTTATTTCAAAGTCTTCGGTGCTAAATGTTGGATTAGAGATCCTCACCACAACTCTAAATTTGCACCGAAAGCACATGAAGGTTTTATGCTTGGTTACGGAAAGGACTCGCACACCTACAGAGTCTTCAACATTGTTCTTCACAAGATTGTTGACATTGTAGATGCGTGGTTCGATGAAACTAATGGCTCGCAAATAGAGCACCTTCCTTCTGTGTTAGATGAACCAGCACCTGAGGATGCTATGAAGTTCAAGGCAACTGAGGATGTCATTCCTCTCAAGAATCATTGAAGAATTCATTCTGTTCATGAAGAACGCCGAGCTGATGCACTGAAGAACATGATGAGGAAAATGGTGTCAAGAAAATGCTGATCAAAATCCTCAGCGACAACCAACTCATCCACGCGTTGCAAAAGAAGTGCAAGTGGAGAAGATCATCAATGACATTAGCGCACCAGGTCCTCTCACCCGCTCAAAAGCATCACATTTATCTAACTTTTGTGGGCACTATGGTTTTGTCTCTATCACAGAGCCCACTAAGGTAGATGAAGCATTTCTGGAGCCGGAGTGGATTCAGGCTATGCAAGAAGAATTACATCAGTTCGAACTGAACAATGTCTGGGAATTGGTCAATCGCCTAGATCCTCGCAAGCATAATATCATTGGCACAAAGTGGATCTACCGCAACAAGCAAGATGAAAATGGCCTTGTGGTGAGGAATAAGGCACGACTAGTAGCTCAAGGCTACACACAGGTTGAAGGAATTGATTTCGATGAAACTTTTGCACCTGTTGCTAGACTTGAGGCTATTCGCATTTTACTTGCCTATGCTAACCATCATGATATCATCTTATATCAAATGGATGTGAAAAGTGCATTCCTCAATGGTAAGCTTGAGGAAGAAGTATATGTTGCTCAACCCCCAGGTTTTGAAGATCCCAAGAATCCTGACAAAGTCTTTAGACTTAATAAGGCTCTCTATGGCCTTAAGCAAGCCCCTCGGGCGTGGTATGATGCATTGAAGGAATTCTTCGTGAAGAATGGCTTCACACCCGGTTCACTCGACCCTACTCTCTTTACTAAATCATATGATGGTGAACTGTTTGTGTGCCAAATATATGTTGATGATATTATCTTTGGCTGTACTAACCAACGTTACAGTGATGAATTTGCCTATATGATGAGTGAAGAATATCAAATGTCTATGATGGGAGAGCTGAAATTCTTCTTAGGTCTTCAAATTCGTCAGCAGCGCATTGGCATATTCATATCTCAGGAGAAATACCTCAAAGATGTACTGAGGAAATTTGGCATGCAAGATTGTAAAGGCGTCAAAATTTCTATGCCCACAAATGGCCATCTATGCACTGATGAAAATGGTATTGACTTCGATCACAAGGTATACCGCTCCATGATTGGTTCCTTATTGTACTTATGTGCATCTAGGCGGATATAATGCTTAGTGTTTGCATGTGTGCCCGATTTCAAGCTGCACCAAGGAATCACACCATAAGGCTGTGAAGCATATTCTTCGATATCTAGCTCACACACCAACACTAGGATTATGGTACCCCAAGGGCTCTGCTTTTGATCTCATTGGATATTCTCGACTCGACTATGCTTTGGTGATCATGTGGACCACAAGTCAACATCGGCACTTGTCATTTCCTCGACGATCTTTGGTCCATTGGTCCTCGAAGAAAGCAGAATCGCATATCACCGCTTCTTCAAGCTGAATATATTGCTGCTGGCTCATCTTTGTGCTCAACTACTTTGGATGAAGCAAACACTCAAGGACTATGGCGTCAATGTGAAGAATGTGCCTCTCCTCTGCGACAATGAGAGTGCCATCAAGATTGCTCACAACCCGCTTCAGCACTCGAAGACTAAGCACATCCAGATTCGTCATCATTTTCTTCGTGATCATGTGTTGAAGGCGACATCTCCATCGAGCATGTGAAGATCAAGAACAGCTAGCTGATATCTTCACTAAGCCCTTGGATGAGAAGAGATTTAGCAAGTTGCGGTGTGAGCTAAATATCTTAGAATCTTGAATGTTCTTTGAAAAGGACACACATCCTAACCCTTATGCGAATTGATGACTTAGATGTGCAACACATGAAGAAACATTTTCTTCAATCAATGAAGAATAACACTCTAAGTGTGAAGAAATTAATGAAGAATTTGATTCTCGTAACCCTCGACAATTGTACGCGATGTGCGAAATCATCATTCTTATCTGATGGGTCACGCCACCACAAAAGTTGAAAATCTTCAATTTGAGTTTTTCCTCATTTTGAAATTCCTCATCTTTCAAATTCTTCAACTTACAAAATCTTCACTATTTCCGTCGTTTTCTTCATTGGCTATATATATATATATATATATATATATATATATATATATATATATATATATATATATATATATATGAGTTATGTCTTCTACAGCATTCACTTATTGCTATTTCTTCAAGTTGCGATTTCTGCTAAGTGAATGTGATCGGACCCTTCCCCCTCTATGCTACACTCAACCCAATCTATTCACAAATTCTTCATGTGCGTTCTGATTGAAACTCGTTCAAAGTCTTCACTGTGTGTCAGCTGAAGAAATTGCGAACGAAACTTTAAAACAAATCTTATCCACATTTTTGGTTTTACCGCTCAAACCGTTCCGCATCCCGCGATGCATTAGTTTATTCACCCATGATCTTACACGATCTCATTTGCACAGTACGTGGGTGACACATGTCGCGTGAAGAAGAAAGGGCAGGGGCATGTTCGTCCCAAAATATTCGGGCGAACAGTTTTTACCGTGGCTATAAATACCCCTCTCCCTTCCTTACTTCATTTACTCCGCTCGGTCGCTGTCTCTCGCTCGAGCTCTCCTCAAACCCTAGTGCCGCCGCTACTCCATCGCCGTTGGTGAGGAAGAGCTTCACTGCCTCAACCTCGTCGCCGTCGTACTCGCGCCGGCTGCGGAAATCTTCACTCCGCCGCCGCCGTAGCTGTCTTCCTCTGCCAAGTTAGGGCGTGGGAGATCTAACGTGACGAACTTCACCATGGTTCATCTCTGTTCGTCGTGTTCTTCAGTTCGGGTAATTAAAAGTCACTTTTATTACTCGCTTTGATTCTCAAACTTTACTGAAAATCTTCAAAGGTGTTTTAGTTCTTCAAATCTTCACATATGAACACCTCACACACTGTATGCTCTTGATCCATCTCTCTAAGCACTCAATTCTTCAAGATTCCTCAATTGTGCGGATTTTTGATCTATACAACTCTGGAACCTAAGACAAGAACGCTTAGTGAAATTCCTCAAGGCTCAACTGGTCAAATTCCTCAAAACTTGTCTTTCAAAAATCTTACGAGAACGATATGACCTCTCCAAATTCCTCGCACCTACACTCTGCTCACAGGTACTCATGTCCACTGCTGAATCACTAGGTTCTCATCAACTTAACTCATTTGCAGCGTTCCTCGAAGAAAAACTACATACTTCTTCAGAGTGTTCTATTGTTCAAATTCCTCATCTGAAGAAAATGGCAGAAGGCAAGAGACCGCAGAAGGGATGAAAGAAACCGGAGGTCATGACTGCTTTCGAAATCCCTGATGAAATATACAAGGATTATTGCACACCTGATGAAGCCAAGTTTGGCAAAGAGAACAAAAATCAGCGCAAAGTGCACATTCAGAGGATAGAACGAAGATGGGCATGAGAATGGAGGGAATATCGCTATGTTACTCCAAAGTACATGAAGAAATTTGCCTTAAACCATCCATGCCCAAGAGCTCCATTGGCACCTGGCCAAGTCGATGATCCCACCAGCATCAAGCGTGGTGAAGACTTTCCTGAAGAATGGTCTAGGCGTCAAGCAAAACTGGCAAGACAAGCCAAGGAGGCAGTGAGGAAATTCAATGAGGATTCTGCTGCTGCTGCTGCCACTGAGACCTCGGTCAAGCCGAGGAAATCAATGCCGAAGAAGCCTGCTCGCAAGCCAAGTGCTTCACCATCAGCGCCCTCACGGCCCAGTTCCTCAGCCGCGCCCTCACGGCAAATTCCTCAGTCTACTGCTGCACCACCAAAGTCCTCAGCAGCTCCCTCCAAGTCCTCAACTCCTGTGCATCTGGCTACATGTCAAAGGACTCAGGGTTTCTCGATTATTTCGTGTCTCAAAGAAGCTCCTCACCGCACCAATGTCCTCATCAGCCCCTCTGCTGAAGACAAAAGCAACAATGGACGCGGTCCTCGGCCAAGTCCAAGAAAGAAACAGGTTGCTTTCAAGTGCCCTCGATGACGAGGCTTCGATGAAGAACTTGCGAAATCATCAGAGACAGACAAGCAAAGGCCTCTAGAGCCAAAGGAACACCTGTGCCTCTGCTTTTGGATCCGAAGAAGATCCTTGACTTCATCGACTTATGGCATCAGGATCCAAACACTCCAATGCCTGATCTGCCTCTGACTCCTGGTAAAAGTCATATGCTGACCCATTTCATCTCTGAAGAGAAATGGAAATTTGAAAAGGCTCGTGAAATAAAGAGAGCACACGCAAGAAAGGAGAAGCTTCTGAAGAAGAACATTATCAGACTATCACCTGAAGAACTTCTCAAGGCTCAATCTGAGATCCAAGCCCTCAGCAAGGATTTCGATGCATACAATGCTGCTTGGCAAGGAGCCAAAGTGAGATTCGTCAATTTGATGAAGAAAATGACAACTGTTGCAGCCCCATCGCAATCAGAAAATCCTCGAGGCTCTGATTCTGCTCACTCTTTGAAGAACATGCCAAGATCTGCTGATGACTTTCACCTGCCGATGAGAATACAAGTTCCGTGGCTGATGACTCCATTCCAGCCACCGAAGAAATTCCTGTGGCATCCACTAGTGGTGCGCCTGAAGAAACTGAAGAGATCAGGGCAACTACACCTGTTGCGCCTGAAGAAACAGAACCACAATCCTCAGCTCCTTCTGCGCCAACACCAACTCCAATTCTTCCTTCTGCCTATGAAGTGAAGAAAACCAAGGCTGCAGAGCGAGCTGCAGTGAAGAAAAGGAAGGCATCAGCTGCGTCAAATTCTTCGGCTGCAAAGAAAATGAAGCCAATGACTAGCTCGCTTGAAAATCCTATTGATGTCGTTCCCATTTCCTCCATGTCGTCTAAGGAAATTGTTCCTTATGGAGAAGAATACAAGATCCCAAGCGGATCTGATGAAGAAAATCATTCTGTTGCTACCTCAGAAAAGTTTGATGAAGAAATTGAAGTGGAAGCATTCCCTTCAACGCCAGTCGTTTCCTCACCCATGCCTCAGTTCACAGCTGAAGAGGCTGGTGTTGAGGAAATTGAAAAAGAACATGAAGACGTGGATATTGGATGCACTACACCAGTGATGAACGATGACTTTTGGGAAAGTCAGCATCCAAATACTCCTCTCTTCACTCCTATTCAACAAATTCCTCAGTCCCCGGCTACAACTGTTCAAATGGGCTCTGAAGAAACTCATCCCACATCGTCTGTTCATGAAGAACTTCGAGCCGCTCGTGCTGAAGAACCTGCTACTGATCCCCAACCTGCACAAGAAGAGGAACCAGAAATTCCTCAGCCTGAAGCACCTGAGATCGCGATTCCTGAGGTTGTGCTGCAAATCACTGACACTCCTCTGCCCAAACCGAAGAATCCGTTTTCGAGCAAGCAAAAATTCAAGGCTAAAGACTTCTTTTCTGAGCATGTGTTCTTCACCGACTACAATCCATATGACTCTGCTCGCATAAGGAAAAGACGTTTCTGGACTGCCACTCAAGCCAACTTCTATTCCTCAGTGCTCTTTGACAAGGACAAAATCTTCGATCATGAGCATATTCCTCATGTGGATATGGAATCTCTGCCGTGCTTCGAGCCAGTTCTCCGAGTTATTCACGATGCAGGACTATTGAATTTCTGCGACCGATATCGTGATTGGAATGAAGAACTCATTCTTGATTCTATGCCACTTTGCATATCACGGAGATGTCAAGATGTCAATTCATGGGTGCTGGATTGGATGACAGAAAACACTCATTACAAGGCACCAGCAACTGAATTGCTTCGTGTCCTTCCTCTTGATCCTCCCCATGACAGTGCACGTTACATCTACAATGACCACGAACTGACTGATCATCATATGCAAGTGCTCATGAAGCCTTTGAAGCCAGGGCAGGCCCCTCGAACCAAATTCCTCGTCAAGGAATTGCTGTATGTGCCTCGGACTGTCTATCGCATCCTGACGAAGACAATGAGTCCTATCAAAGGCCACGACTCTAATGATGAAGACGTCGTTGGCATCATGAAGAACATGCTATTCAACATCATTCATGGCGTTCCCGTCAACTTCCATGATTTCTTCATGAGGACTCTGGCTAATGCTACAATGTCACCTTTTGAGCTGAAGCCCTATGCGCCTTGGATTATGAGATTCATAAGGGCAAGATCTTCACTGAATTACAAGGCTGACGCTCAGAACCATGGTAGCTACTTGCCGCCCATTGAAGTCCTCAAGCGACAAATTTCATCATCTGATGATAAGGGCAAGGCAGCTGCTGTGATCGATGAAGGCACTCGTCCATTGGATGGTCAATTCCGTCTAGCTACATCTTACTCCACCAATGACGATTCTGCAACACATGACACTGCCGCAAATACCTCAGCTAAGCAAAATCCTCAAGCCACAGCACCCAGGGTGATGACTGACCGTGAGTTACTCCTCAGTCTTCATCAGAAGGTTGATCGCAATCACAAATGGGTGAAGCGTCAATTTGCTGCAATTCTTCACAACATGACCTCAACACATAATGCAGTGAAGAAAAATCAGTATCACCTTCATGAAACCCTCAACCGCACCTGGGCTGTTCTCACTCATGTATATTCCGCGGAAGAACTGAAGACTATGGGTCTCCAGGAAGCATTTGACTGGTCTGCACCACCTCCGAAGAAATTCAAGAGAGTCAAAGTTCCCGATCTGGTGAACAGTTATTATTCTTCATCGCGTGAAACTGATGAACATGAAGATTTGAACGACACTGCGGCAGGCCCTACTTCAACAAACAACCCCGACAATGCTGGCGCTCCTCCATCAACTTGAAATTCTTCAAGGGCGTTAGTCCTCAGTTTCGACCCTTTTGGTCATTTTAAGTTACAACTCTCGTTCTTCCGAAACTTTTTATTGGATCGAGTTGTAATCTTAAATTCGATGGTGCCTTGATACTTTTGGTCGTGCTCTGATGCTTTTGATGCACTGAGCTCTGATACTTTTGGTGTGCTATTCTGCATGCTTATTCCTCGTTAATATTATTGCACGCATGCTGAATCTCATCAGGCACCATATTTCATCATGCATTTCAAATTCTTCATATTATATATCAAATGTGTGTATCAATTACAAGATATAGGGGGAGATCTCCATGATTCAATTCTTCAAATGTGCATTGCCTCAAAAGCAAATTCCTCACTATGCACATATTCAGGGGGAGTTCTTCTATATCTTGCAATCAAATTCCTCAATAACAGTATTTACACTTCATATCCCCGTTGAAAACTTAACCTATGTTGTCATCAATCACCAAAAAGGGGGAGATTGTAAGTGCATCTAGTGCCCCTTAGTGATTTTGGTGTATTGAAGACTTAGGTCTATAAGTCTATGAGGAGTTTGATACTTACAGAGAAAGTTGACCCCTAAAAATGAAGTTCTTCGACTGAAGACTTTGATATTCTGATGACTTTCTGAAGACTTTGAAAGTGAAGAAATTGGTGTGACCTTGAAGACTTAGTATTCATTCGAGGAACATGAAGCGTGAAGACTTTTGTTTTCGTAGTTTCATTTTCTCTTTCTTGAGTCATAGGAAACACCGTACTGTTAAAGGGGGTCGAGGAAATAATAAGGAAAAATTTCCATGTGATGCTCAACTCAAAATCCTACACCTACCAATCCCTTCGAGTGAAGCCATTGAAATCTCATACGCTTTAGTCAAATTCTTGATGTGAGAGACAGTTCTTCTAGTCACCGATGACTTTGCTCTAATCGAGGAGTTAGGAATTCGCCAAAGTCTGAATTGCCTACATAATGAGGAACATGATAGCCCCGAGGAATTTGAGAGTCAAATTTCCGACCGTTCTTTGTCTTTGTCTTGCGCTGTCCAAAATATCTTATCCACCTTACGGTCATATCATTGAAGGGCATTTATGTCTTATCATGTCGGGCTGCTCCCTAGGCTATAAATAGCCGCCCCCTACAACCACTAGCTGGTTGGCTGCTCCGAGAGAACTTGACACTTGTCATCTGAGAGCAACCCATCCTCCGAGGACTTTTAGCGAAAATCATCAAGTGAGGAAAATCCCAAAACCAAACCCCCACAAACCCAAAGTGATTGAGAATCACTGAAGAAATTGGTCCAGCGTGGATCCGACGCTTGTTACCTTTGAAGACTGTGCTTCTTCCAGACGGTTAGGCGTCAAGGTCTAGAGCATCCAAGAGGAATTGTGGATCGCCAAGTGACCAAGTCTGTGAAGGTTTGGAAGTCACCTGAAGACTTACCACGAGTGATTGGACAAGGCTGCGTGGTCTTAGTTCAAGGAGAATACGATGAGGACTGGGTGTCTGAGTTGCGGCTCGAGATCGGGTGTCCGGACTGTGTGTCCTCGAGTTTAAATACTCACCGCTCCAACCAGACGCATAACCGAGACAGCAGTTGGAACTGGTTTACCAAATCATTGTCTTCACCAACTGACTGGTTCTATTTCCTCAACTCTTTCATTTCCTCATCACCGTGTTGAATGTTGTTCATATCGTGCTTGAAGACTTTGATGAAGACTTTCACAAATTCCTCGCCCAATTTCTTGATCTGTTTGTCTTCATCTTGTTATCCTGTGTTTACGCTTTCCGTACTCTGTGCTAGTCTTCATTTCATCATGATGACTATGTTTGTATCCTGTTATGCTTACTTCTGAGTACTTATTCCGCTGCAAGTAGTTCTTCGCTAAGGAATTTCCTCACCAGCAAATTCCTCAGTGAAGAATTCATAAAAATCGCCTATTCACCCCCCCTCTAGTCGATATAATGCACTTTCACAACTTATCAATGAGACTTCTTTGGTCGCACAGTTGATGCATACTTGATGTTGAGTCAACAAGTTCATTCCCAAAATAATATCCAGCTTGGCAGACTCGATGACTATCAAAGAAGCTAGGAAGATGATTCCCTTGATGTCAGTATCTAAACTGCGACAGGCCAGATTGCTTTTGAGCATGGATCCCGGGGATTGTACCACCATACTTTTTCCCAAAATAGAGCAAGGTAACTTGTTTTGGGCAACAAAACTCCGCGAAATAAAAGAGTGGGAAGCCCCAGAGTCAAATAAAATTATTGCAGGTATGCTATTAACAGGTAATGTACCAATGACGACTTTTGGGTCCACTTGGGCTTCGTCTGCGGAGAGGTGGTGAACTTGACCTTGGATGGTCCTCTGGTCAGGGTATGGTCCCATGTGGTTGACTTGCAGCTTGAATGGAGCATTTGACTTGCCGCTCTTGGGGCACTGTCTGGCATAATGTCTGGTTTGCCCACAATTGAAACATGAGTTGTTACGCTGACAATCTTCGCGCACCAGGCTGGTCACAACATTCTTGACTTGGGTATAGGTCTTGTTAACATTCTGCTGCCAACTGGGCTTGTACTCAACCAGAGTCTGCTGCCAGGTGCAGGTCCTCTGCACTAGCTGGCCATCCTTCTTGGGCTCAAACTTGCGCTTATGATTATTATAGGCAGGCTTATTGTCATGAACAAGCTTGTGCTCTCTTTCCGCGATGAGGGCTTTGTTTACCAGAGTCTGGAAATCCGGAAAATCAAGCATACTGAGAGTGCATCTGAGGTGTTGATTGAGTCCTCCAAGGAATCTATCAATCTTTCTCTCTTCAGTGGCCACATCATATATGGAATAGCAAGCCAAATGATTGAACTTGTTCAAATACTCAGTGACGGGTAAGTTGCCTTGTGTGAGAGCTAGGAACTCCTGATGTTTAACCTTCAAGATACCGGCGGGGATGTGGTACTTGCAGAATTTTTCCTTGAACTTATCCCATGTATTTTCTTCATCTGCTGGCCACATGGCTATAGTATTGTCCCACCAAATAGTTATAGCTCCTTCCATATAGTGGGTTGCAAATGGAACCTTATCAACTTATTTTGTGCGAGCAATATCCAATTTCTTCTCAATAGTCCTTAACCAATCGTCGGCTTCTATTGGGTCAGCAACTTGAGTGAAATTGGGTGGCTTGGTTCTCTGAAAATTTGAGAGCTTGGAGTGATTGCCATTTGTATTGCCGTTATTTCCCACTATTGCTTGCACATTTTTCAATAATTCAAGCAGATCGTTGCTCCTTCGTTCCTCGAACATACCCATTATCTGTTCAACTGTTGGTGGATGAGGCGGTGGAGGCGGTGGTTGCGGATATGGTTCGGGGGATTTCCCTGCCTATCTTGCTGATCGACGGACAGGTACCTCCTCACCAGTGTGACTTCTGCGGCCTCCTCTCGTCATCCTATTTGTTTATTTTCCCAATGTGAAGCAACCAAGATGAGCAACATCCAAAAGCGGGAAAAAGCGAATGACAAAGCCGAAGAAAAGCGATGAAAACCCGGGCGAATAAAGAAAGTACCAACATAGTTATACATAGACTCATACATGGCAGGGAACATCATGACAGGTACTCATACATAAGGAAAAATCATGACTAATACGACTACGCTCGTACTACCAACCTCGGCTAACCCGACGATCTACTGCTCTGCTGGACCTACGGGGTCCTGTCCTGACCCAGACTCGGTTACTGAACTGATGGTGTTAACGGAAACCTCCGGGTTAAAGGTGACACGAGGACGCTTCCTCGAGGACTCTCCCTCGGGGGCAAGTGCGGGATGAGACTGGAGGATAGGGGCTGTGGGAGTAGCGAGAAGTGAAGCCCACTCGGCAAGGGCACTACAGGGAGTCACAGTCAAGGTGCCCAAGCTACTCGAAGGAGTAACCGGGGTAACTGGTGAGGGAGTCCTAGACTAAGGGGTCCTCGGACAGCCAGACTATATACTTTGGCCGGACTATTGGACTATGAAGGTACAAGATAGAAGACTTCGTCTCGTGTCCGGATGGGACTCTCCTTTGCGTGGAAGGCAAGCTTGGCAATTCGGATATGTAGATTCCTTTCTCTGTAACTGACTTTGTACAACCCTAGTCCCCCTGGTGTCTATATAAACTGGAGGGTTTAGACTTCTAGGGTTTAGCCACAACAATCATAAGCTCACAGACTAGACTTCTAGGGTTTTAGCCATTACGATCTCGTGATAGATCAACTCTTGTAATACTCATATTCATCAAGATCAATCAAGCAGGAAGTAGGGTATTACCTCAATAGAGAGGGCCCGAACCTGGGTAAACATTGTGTCCCCCGCCACCTATTACCATTAGTCTTAGATGCATAGTTCGTGACCCCCTACCTGAGATCCGCCGGTTTTGACACCGACATTGGTGCTTTCATTGAGAGTTCCGTTGTGATGTCGGAGATAGGCTTGATGGCTCCATCAATCATCTACAACAATGCAGTCCAGTGGGAGATCTTCCTCCCCGGACAGATCTTCGTATTCAGCGACTTCGCACTGCAGGCCAACTCTCTTGGCCATCTAGAGCAGATCGATAGCTACGCCCCTGGCCACCAGGTCAGATTTGGAAGCCTGAATTTTGTGGCCAATATCCGCGGAGACTTGATCTTCGACGAATTTGAGCCCATGATGGCTGTCCTCGGCCACCATGATGAACATGACCTATCTGTCATCTGGCCGCGCACAGGAGATAGCGCCTGTGACCGCCCTGGCCCTAGAGCCAGAGCAGGCTACATTGTCCGAAGACGGGAAGGTCAACCCCGCCGCGGAGGCCACAGACTCACCGGCGCTCGAGCTGCACACAGACCCAACATCAGGCTGGGCCTGCGTTACCGGAACCTCGGACTCATCTCCGGCCATGAGTTCCGGACCGCGTGCATCCGCGTCCATCAAACCTGATTGGGCGCCGGTCTTGGATTTCATCTCCGCGGACACTTTCCATCACTCGCCTTTTGGCGACGTGTTAAGCTCGTTATAATCCCTCTCCTTGCCGGGGGACTCTTGGCTGAACTATGTCCTGCTCGAATGGGGAGTGGATGATGAAGAAATTCGTTCCCCACCCACCACCCACTTTATAGCCACTGTCGACGACTTAACTGACATGCTTGACTACGACTCCGGAGACATCGAGGGTATGGACAACGATGCCTGTGAGGATCAGGAACCACTGCCTACAGGGCATTGGACAGCCACCTCCTCGTACGACATATCATGGTGGATACACCCAAAGAAAATAATGGCGACGATGAAAATCCAGTCGAGGACAAACCTCCTGAGATACAGCCGAAGCACCGACGTCAACGGCGCCGCTCTAAGCCACGCCGTAGTAAAAACAGCAATACCGTCACAGAAGAGGACAACACTCCAGACGATGCCGAAAACAATGAAGACCCCGTTGAGCCGACCTCCGAACAGTAGGAACGGGAGGATGGGCAAGTCAGCCCTAGCGAACAGGCCATGAACGCAGACTTGGAGGATAGCAACTACCTTCCGCTCTCCAAGGAAGAGGTTAGCCTCGGTGACAAAGATTTCATCGTACCTGAAGAGCCCGCTGAACAGGAACGCTTTAAGCGTCAGCTAATTGCCACTGCAAGAAGCCTAACAAAGAAGCAGCAGCAGCTTCAAGCTGATCAAGATTTGTTCAATGAAAGATGGACTGATGTCCTGGCAGCCCAGGAATACGACCTCGAGTGCCCAACCAAAAGCTACCCGAAGCGCAAACTGTTACCACAGTTCGATGATGAGGCGTTGCAGCCCATCCTACCAAGGAACAATACGGCTGGCCGACCACCACGTGGCCGGGACAAAGCGGCACCTCAAGCCAAACACCAGCCCGCACTACCTCGCCGAACAAACAGAAATACAATAGCTCTAGGATATACACATGACCTGCGACGCAATTTGGAATAGAGAGCAGGTCAGACAAGATCAATCGATGGATCACGGGGGCGTGCCTCGACGAGCGACGATGGCCATCCGGCTGAACGTGACAAACATAACCACGTCCAGGCTGAAAACCACAGACGAGCTCCATCCGAGATACGTCACGACTTGGCCCGATATAGAGGCGCCACACACCCCCTCTGCTTCACTGATGAAGTAATGGGACATGATTTCCCAGAAGGGTTTAAACCCGTTAACATCGAATCATACGATGGCACAACAGACCCCGCGGTATGGATTGATGACTTTCTTCTCCATATTAATATGGCCTGCAACGATGATCTTCATGCCATCAAGTACCTCCCGCTCAAACTCAAAGGACCAACTAGGTACTGGTTGAACAGTCTACCCGAAAACTCCATTGGCAACTGGGAGGACTTGGAGGACGCCTTCCTCGACAACTTCCAAGGCACATATGTCCGACCTCAAGATGCCGATGACTTAAGTCACATAATCCATCAGCCCGGAGAGTCATCCAGGAAATTCTGGACTCGGTTCTTACTAAAAAGAACCAGATCGTTGACTGTCCGGACGTCGAAGCCCTAGCAGCCTTTAAACACGACATCCGCGACGAATGGCTGGCCAGACACCTTGGCCAGGAAAAACCGAAGTGCACATCAGCCCTTACGGCACTCATGACCCTCTTTTGTGCAGGCGAAGACAGCTGGCTAGCCCACAGCAACAACAATACAAGTGACCCTGGTACTTCTGAAGCTAGAAACAGCAACGGCAAGCCCCGACCCAATAGACATAAGCGTCGAAACAACGGTGATAATACCGAAGACACGGCGGTCAACGCTGGATTCAGTGGCTCCAAGTCTGGTCAGCGAAAGAAGCCATCTTAGAGAAACAATCAGGGCCCGTCCAGTCTGGACCGCATACTAGACCGACCATGCCAAATCCATGGCACTCCTGATAAACCAGCCAATCATATCAACATAGAATGTTGGGTCTTCAAACAGGTCGGCAAGTTAAACGACAAGAATAAGGAGAGAGGGTCGCAAAGCGATGACGATGACGAGGAACCCCGACCATCGAACAGAGGGGGACAGAAGAAATCCCCCCCCCAAGTTAAAATGGTGAACATGATATACGCCACCCATATCCCCAAGAAGGTGCGCAAGCATGCACTCAGGGACGTCTACGCGATGGAGCTAGTCGCCCCAAAGTTCAACCCATGGTCCTCCTGTCCGATCACCTTCGATCGCAGGGACCATTCGACCAGTATCCGTCATGGCGGTTCAGCTGCACTGGTCCTTGACCCAATTATTGATGGATTCCACCTTACGCGAGTCCTCATGGATGGTGGCAGCAGCCTGAACCTGCTCTATCAGGATACATGATGCAAAATGGGTACCGATCCCTCAAGGATCAAGCCCACCAAAACCACCTTTAAAGGTGTCATACCAGGTGTAGAGGCCTGCTGTACGGGCTCAATCACACTGGAAGTGGTCTTCGGATCCCCGGATAATTTCCGAAACGAAGAGTTAATCTTTGATATCGTCCCCTTCCGCAGTGGCTATCATGCACTGCTCGTACGAACCGCATTCGCTTGATTCAATGCGGTGCCGCACTATGCCTACCTCAAGCTCAAGATGCCCGGACCATGCGGTGTCATAACGGTCAATGGAAATACAGAATGCTCCCTCCATACTGAGGAGCACACCGCGGCCCTTGCAGCAGAAGTACAGAGTAGCCTTTTTAGGCAGAACCTCAATTTTTTAGTAAAGCTCCCGGACACCGTCAAGCGAGTCCTAACTACTCTGTAGCAGGACTATCCAGCTTGTCCAGAGGTTGACTAGCAATTTGGCCTCCGTCCCAGTCCCAATCAAGCGACGACATTTGTGCCGCATGTACATAACTACACACTCAAAATACCATGGGCAGGGACAGAGGCATAGCTAGATCGTGGTCCCTAATGCGGCTCAACCGCCCTGGATCCGCCTACCTTCACCTTTTCCTTTTTATTTCAGGTTTTTCTCTTCTCGAGGCTTTTCTGATAACCTGATCATCGGACCTACAATGGGACGGGTACACCAAGAAGGCGAGGAGCTTTGACATACAAGGGAATCCCCAGGTGGTCTCCGCTAACGATCATTATACCTGTTTTACATACCCGCACACAGCTCGCTCTTGGTCATGGCATGTCAAATAGCCCTATTTGCTTATCGCATTACTTGTACAAATATGCCTTGACGTATCATCAAATTACAATGGAAAATAGTTTGCGGCTCAATATTTGTGGCGTCAGCTTATTACTTGATTCTTTCCTTGTCTTCGTATTTATTACTTATTTGCACCCGTACACTCTGGTACGTATTACTTCGCCAGGGGCTTCATCATACCCCGCAACACGGCAATAAAGTCTGAACACTTTTATAGTACAGTTCGGCACCTCGAACTTATAGCATTATATGCATCGGCTCCGAATCATGTCTTTGGTCAATAGTTGGGTTGCTCAGCTCCTGTGCTTACTACCTTACGTTCCGCTATATCGGCTACGGTAGTGAAGGGAGAACTACTGCGATTGTGTCCCGGTTCTTTCGGACGAGCACCTCAGTAGAGAAAGCCGAAAACTGACTGTCATGATGCGGCGAGAGCTGGTCAGCTGTTCGAGAGGTTTCAAATCCTTAGAGATTTTCTCTGCTTTATGCGAGGAATCGGTTTCTATCCGATTAGGTGTGTATAGCGCCCCAAGTTCGGCCTTCCGAATACCAGGGGCTGCACCAAAATTTTCATTGTCAAACTCCTATGGCTAACTGAGGGTGAGAAAGCCGTATAGTCCGATTGCCTTGTTCGTTGCACTTAACACCTCCTTTAAGGACCAAAATGTGGAGTAAAGAGTGTTTAGATTTATCCTGAACACCCCCATACTGTCTACGTGGGGGCAGAAGCCAACGACTGGCCAACTCTTAGATTTTCATAAACGGCCGCACAAGAGGTAATTTTTTTAAACTAACAGGCATTATATTACATAACGGATCTGTTTAATATTACACGACAAGATAACATGAGTGCGTTCATGGGAATATGACATCCTTAGCACATTGCTCTGCCACAAGGCGGGATCCCTCCAGGACACTGTCAAAATACAGCTCAGGTCGGTGGTGCTCCTTGCCCTCAGGCAGCCCCTCGGTCATCAGCTTCTTGGCTCCATCTTCGCCCAGTGCATCTTGGCACGGGCAAAGGCCATCCGCGCACCTTCAATGCTGACCGACCACTTTATAACTTCAAGCCGTGGGCAGGCACTCACAGGCCGCTTCACGAGTCTGAAGTAGCTGCTGGGCATGGGCTTGGCAGGGCATAGCCGGACTATTAGGTCCTTCATGGCTAGTTCGGCCGCCTTATGCAGCTCGACCAGGTGTTTCAGCTGGTCGCTAAAGGGCACTGGATGTTCTGGTCCAAGGTATTGAGACTAGAACAGCTTCTCTGTAGAGCTCCCTTCTTCAGCTCGGTAGAACTCTGCAGCATCTGATATGTTGTGCGGCAGATCTGCAAACACCCCTGGAGAACTCCAAATCTGGTTCAGTAAGAGGAACCTTTCCCTCACATATTTGCTCTGCATTATAAAAGCCTAGCCCGCCGCAATTTTCTTGGCCGCCTGGATTTCCTGGAGGGCGCTCTGGGCTTTGGCTCGGGCATCTTGCGCTCTCTGGCGGGCCTGGGCAAGTTTGGACTCTCGATCCTTAAAATCACGCTCCAAGGACTCGTACTTTTTGACGGCGTCCTGGAGCTATTGTTGGACCTCGCTGACCCGGGCGTCCTGCTTTTCACGCGCGGCGAGTTCCTTGGCCGCTTTGTCCTCAGCCTCGGCTAACGCCTTCTTGAGGGCGCGACCTCGGTCGTGGCCCCTAATAAAGTTCATGACACTTTAGTCAGCACAAACCATTCATCCTTCCTAAATATACGTGCAGGTTAAATACATACCTTTGCTTTCCTCCAGCTGCTTCTTCACGAGGCCAAGCTCTTCCTCGGCCCGCTCCAGATTCTGCTTTAGTCCAGAGACTTTCGCAGTATGAGCGGCAGCAGCCACCAGTGACGCCTGCTTATTCACACAGACATCTTATGTTAGACTCCTTCAAAAATTATTTTGATCCTCTGTTCAGCTTTTCTTTCCAGACACCAAACAGAGTATCAGGGGCTACTGTCTACACTGTGATATTCTTTTACATTACTTACCTCAAAGCCTGTTAGAAGGCTAGTGCAAGCATCGGTCAATCCCCTTTTTGCGGACTAGACCTTCCCAATCACCGTACCCATTAGGGTACGGTGTTCGTCAGCAATGGAAATGCCTCTCAGCGCTTCCAACAACCTGTTCGGTGCCTCTGGTTGGACAGAGGTCACCGGAGGAATAGGCACGCCCCTTCCCTTCGAAGGGGCCTGCTCGCCTGACTCCGGAACCGTAAGGGTTTCCGGAATTATATTCAGATGAGGGCCGAATTGAGTACGACCCCCATCGTCATTATCCATGGGGATCTGCTCCCCCGTGTGTCCGGCGGCCGAGGCTTCACCCTCTGGAGCCTCTCGGACGGCCGCCGGATTCCCTCCCGTGACGGGGATCCTTTGGGACGACACTTAGGCGCCATCCAGGTCCCGGGGAGAGGTGGCCGGCGGAAGGGTCTCGCTGTTCATCACTGCTGGATCTAGCAAATCCTCTGATGAGGACCGCTCGAGGCGGGACTGAGCCGGACTGCAGGTGCATAATGTAAGCACATTAAGATAATAGAGTAAAGAATCCGGATACAAATACGTGTCCGGACACTTACGATCTGGCCAGGGGCTTCTCCCTGGGCTTCCACTCCCATCTGCTGTTGGTGGCTGGTGTGGAGCTGTCCGGAAAGGAAGCTTTCCCTTTCTTGGACGCCTTGGCCTCCGGATGCGTGGGGGCCGTCCTTTTCTTTTTTCCCCTACAGGAGGGGAGTGTATTTCTTCCTCTTCCTCCTCTTCCTCGTCGTCTTCGGCGGAGGAGCGCACCTCGGCGTCTTCGGACATCATGTCCGAAGTACCCTTATGGCGGAGACCGCTTCTTGTCCCCTTGGCATTCTTCTTGTCCTTCTTCTCCGGCACCTCGTAAGGCGCCGGAAACAACATCTTCGTTAGGAGCGGAGTCTCTGGGCCTTCGGGCAGCGGAGTCGGACAGTTAATCTGCTCCGCTATCTCTGTCCAGTCATGAAATAATTGATAGGGAGACTTAGATGCCTTCCTCTAATATGCAAGTAAAGGGTACACCTTGAAAACATGAGAGAACCTACCGGATTAGCTAGGTGAGTTAGGTCGTGCCCACGGTCGTCGTCCGTGGCCGGTGGCACCTCGTTGGCCTTGAAGAGCACTTTCCAGATTTCTTCGTGCGTCGTGCCGAAGAGCTCTAGTAGGGTATGGTGCTTGGCCGGATCAAACTCCCACAGATAGAAAGTTCGGCGTTGGCAGTGAAGAATCCGGCGGACGAGCATGACCTGGATCATGTTGACAAGCTTGACTTTCTTAATTAGCATGCTCTAGACACGCGTCTGGAGCGCTGTCAGCTCGTCCAGAGAGCCCCTGGACAGGCCCTTCTCTTGCCAGGAGGTGAGCCGCATCGGGACTCCGGATCAAAACGTGGGGGCGGCCGCCCAATTGGTGTCGCGTGGCTCGGTGATGTAGAACCACCCCGACTGCCACCCGTACAGTCTCCACAAAGGAGCCTTCGGGCCAGGTGACATTGGGTATCTTTCCCACCCATGGCGCCTCCGCACTCCGCTTGTTGACCGCTCACCACCTTCGGCTTCACATTGAAAGTGTTCAACCATAGGCCAAAGTGAGGTGGGATGCGAAGGAAGGCCTCGCACGCGACAATAAATTCCGAGATGTTGAGGATAGAGTTGGGGGCCAAATCATGGAAGTCTAGCCCATAATAAAACATCAGCCCGCGGACGAACGGGTGGAGAGGGAATCCCAACCCGCGGACGAAGTGTGTGAGGAACACAACCCTCTCATGGGGCTCTAGGGTAGGGACGGTCTGTCCCTTGCCGGAAGTCAGTGAACGATCTCCTTGGCCAGGTACCCGGCCTCCCGGAGCTCCTTGATGTCCTTCTTCTTGACGGAGGAGGCCATCCAGTTGCCTCCAGCTCTGGATCTGGACATGATTGGAGTGATTTTTTGGGCGGAGAAGGCGAGAGCTTTGGCGCTGGAGCTCAAGAATGGATGGGTAGAGGAAGGAGAAGGCGTGGGTAGACAAGGATGAACCCTTATCCTTTATAAAGGCAGTAAAAGTTATGCGCCTCCCTGCTAGCCTCAAAATCCGCCTATTTCCCAAGCATCATGTAGATGACATGGTTGGGTTACCCATGCCCGTATTGATGAGAATCCCGTGATAAGGGGACACAATCTCTGCTTTGACAAGACGTGCCAATGAAACCGCACCTCGAAATACAGAGCGACAGGCTAAAAACGGTTCGAATAATGACCGGGCAGTGGTGTGATGTCACACTATAAAAAAGTTGTCAGCGGATTAGACTCATGAAATATTATACTCTCTACGGTTGTGTGTCGTACTTGTTTTGCAGAGCCGGACACGTTTCCTGTGTTTGGAAGACTATGTTGGAGTATTCGGAGAAGGAACCCACCTTGCAATGCCGAAGACAATCTGCGCGCCGGACTCATCGTCATTGAAGCCTGGTTCAGGGGCTACTGAGGGAGTCCTGGACTAAGGGGTCCTCGGACAGCCGGACTATATACTTTGGCCAGACTGTTGGACTATGAAGATACAAGATAGAAGACTTTGTCTTGTGTCCGGATGGGACTCTCCTTTGCATGGAAGGCAAGCTTGGCGATTCAGATATGTAGACCCCTTTCTCTGTAACCGACTTTGTACAACCCTAGTCCCCCTCGATATCTATATAAACCGGAGGGTTTAGACTTCTAGGGTTTATCCACAACAATCATAACCTCACAAGCTAGACTTCTAGGGTTTTAGCCATTACGATCTCGTGGTAGATCAACTCTTGTAATACTCATATTCATCAAGATCAATCAAGCATGAAGTAGGGTATTACCTCCATAGAGAGGGCCCGAACCTAGGTAAACATTGTGTCCCCCGCCTCCTGTTACCATTAGCCTTAGACGCATAGTTCGGGACCCCCTACCCGAGAACTGCCGGTTTTGACACTGACAACTGGCGAACTAGAAACTAGTGCAATATAAGGAGTAAATCCCAAGGAAGGTGGTGTGGGATAGGATCTAGTGGCTACTAAAGTAGTGCGAGCACAAGTCAGCTCTTGGGCCAACTCGTGAATCAGAAGATAACTACCAGTGATATAGTGGGAAAGGTGGCTAGTAGCACTATCGGCCGTCGGATCAATGATAGGAAAGTGGACACGACCATCAACGTGCATGGATGGATAGTAGTAAAAACCTGGGTGGATCTGCATCTGAATCTCGTGGTAGCGTAGCTCAACGAGGATCTCAAACCTAGCAAATTGGATAGCTTGGGCGGCGGTTGAAGCGAAACCACTCCTAGAGGAAAGAGTGTAAGAGCCAGATGCTGAACTGCTGCTCAAGGTAACCACGGCGTGATGCTCGTATACTGAGTCTGCTAGGCGCTCCCGGTAGACCCGATACTCTGGATCGCTACCGTGAGGATAGAGGCGACACCATACATTCCGAAGCAGGTGTGGTGAAGCGTACTGGGAAAGCTCTAACTAGCACGGATACGGTACTGGAGCCATCTACACTCACAACCATTAGTCGGTTAGAAATAATAATAAATCAAATGCATGCAATGCAGCAATCAGATGCAAAACACTACCGGCACTCAAATCAATCTAGCTACTATTCAACTAGCTTGTCGGCGGTCTAGCGTGTTCTACAGTCAGCGCGTCTCTGATACCAAGCGTTGTGGCACCCTGGCTCAGAGCAACCGGTTTACCATGCATGGCCAGGCTAGAGATCTAGTCTTCTGACAACACACAACAACTTGGTACAGAAACAACCGCTTTATTGATGCTAGCGGAAACATAGGTTTGATATTACATCAAGTAGCACATTTTTTAATGAACATGAAGGGGCCTCGATCACGACAACTATGCGGCAGCAGAATGACGACGAAGTGGAACTCCATATCACAGGGACATCGATGTGGACATGATCTAGACACGGGAAGCACTCCGATCTGGTAAGATTGTTCCTGAAATCTGGCATGACACGCCAGATCAGTACATTGAATGTACTTGCAAGCTCACGACAAGTAAAAGCATAATGTCAATCAATAATATGACAATTAAGCAGGTTAAATGCAAAACCCTGGCATACTACTCATGCAAAGAATCAACATACTACTCATGCAGTGAGCATGCTCGTGCACCGAGTCCCTCAGACTCACTTACCAATGGGTTACCTCGTAACCAACATCATCAAAACGGTGATCACTCCGGATCACAAACAATACCAATCTCATCAATACATTGATCATTCCTGGATCACAAACGGAACCAACTCTTTGGCTTTCGTGACAACGACCATCTCATGGTCTCATCAATCTCATCACATAACCAGTGCCATGGTGTATCTTTAATGTGCAAGATTAGCTTATTTATGTTGACCCATGGTGTGACCTACTTACGAGCTTTGTCCGTAACAGAGGACGCGACTATTGATAGATTAATAAACACTCTGCAGAGGTTAGTACACTGTACCCACACCACGGAACCCATGGCCTCGCTCTCCCATCCGGGTGGACCAATGGCATTCTGACAGAACCCTCCCATTGCCATGACACTCTCTCGGCCACTCTGACCAACTCCCCTCTTGGGCTAAGTCATAGGTGGCCTCGATGTCTACCAAAGACAGCCAACGCCACCATCGCGGCAAAACAAATCAATGGTCCAAAACGCGGGCAAGGTACCATAACAACAACAACGGGCACACAAGGTTATGTCTGCTTACCGGGCTAGGGTACCGCACACCCATAACCTTCCCTCGTTGGAGGCACCGACAAGAGGCATGACAACGGACCGAATAAAGGCCTTCCCATAAAGGCAGATGTGGTTGCACTGGGAAGATCGATTCAGTGGCACCATGCCCCGTTCAATATTATGTTCCAGTTGAGTTTAACATTAGGTTTAACTTGAAATGAAATAAACTCGAGTCACAGTATGCCATTATCATGCAACTATTCGACATGCACCACATCCACCTAGCACGAAAACAAACGGATCAACATCTTAGTGTCATGCTACTTGCACTATCATCACTTTAGCTCACGGGTTTTCTTTCTCATCATTTTTAGTTATATTATCATAATAAAATCAATATCTCCTATATGAAAATGATACCGATCATATCCAAATCATAACCATATCATCACCATACTATCAAACATACTTCTACTGCCTCATAGTAGTTCATGCATTCAAACACTACTGTAAACTAGGCACTTCAAGCATGAAAAGTAAACCAGCATAACCATTGTTCATTTAAATGATTAAATGATGAAATAACGCATATTCAAGTTGAAATATCATAAATATTGAAATGACACCATGCAAATGCTTGTGGTGGCTTGCCTTAGCACAGAGGAGGGTCATACTCCTCCTGATTTCCTTCCAGGCAAGGTTCCTCCTCTGAAAATAAATAAAACCACAAAAACAAAATATCAAGAACACTTCTGAAAATAACCAGAAATTCTAGACAACAAAGAAAAATCTCAAATTTTGTGTGCTGCTAGAGAATTCCAAGACAAACAAAATGCAAAAAGAATCAATTCATTTGAACTTATGGTTTAAAACATGTGGCTGGTCAAAGTTCTGGTCAATATTTGAATGAAACTCAAATAAAAAGAAAACAGAGGGGGGTGACATCGAAGGCGTATTTCAGCGGGGCGCCACCACTTATACCGCTTCGGGCGCGATTGTGAGGCTGACAGTGGGCCCCCACTGTCAGGTTTAGAGACAGGGATGGAGAAACAGAGGAGGGGTGGTGATGCGCCGGTGTTTCTCCAGTGAGGAGAGGTCGGCCGCCGCTGTGGATGGGGGGATGGATGCGCAAGACCTCAAGGAGTCCATACGTACCCGAAACATGGCTAGGGATGGACAGATGGGCTCGAAATCTTTGTCTCTAGTGGCGGCCGCGGTCGGGGTTCACCGGAGAATAAGAAGACGGCGGGAGGAGGCGACTCCAGGGGCGCCCACTAATAGGGAAAAGCCTATACACAGAATCTTATCAGCAGCGCGCCTCAAAATAACTCGCTGCTGCTAACTAGCGATGGCGCGACCATGAAACTTCGCTGCTTGAGACAAATATAGCGATGGCGCGTCCACCCAAAGACTTCGCTGCTGCTATAATTCCTCTGAGGCCGCCACGAGGCTAGTTATAGCAACAACGCGTGTCTGACGCTCTTGCTATGTAGCATAGTAGCAGCGCATTTCCCCGACAAGCGCTCTTGCTAAGTTTCCTACAAAATTTAGTCCCACCTTGCTCCGTGAAGAGTTTCTACCACCTTAAATATGTTACTTCTCACACTTTGACAAGCACTTGATCTTCATTGAACTCTATGTGTAGAATTTGTGGCTGCAATATGAGTCTTCACCGTTCCTAAACGGTGAGGACTCATATTATCAAATCAGTGTACACAAAAGATCGTTGATGATCAATGTGTATTTTTGCATCTTGACATATAGCGATGGCGCTTTATTGTGGCGCTGCTGCTAGATAGCTTAGCAAGATGGCGTGTTTTCTTGAGCGCTCTTGCTAAGCCATCCATCTCCTGATCTCCTCCTTGGATCCACTCACACACACCACTCAAAATCTGCGCCCCGCGCCCGTCGCCCTCTCCTCCAGCGTCTGCCTTGCGCCCGTCACCGCTCCTCCGTCTGCGCCGCGCGCCGTCACCTCCTCCTCCTTGCTGGACTCGGTACCGGCCTCCTCCTCCGTCCTCCCTCTCCACTCGCCGCTGGCCGGCCCCTCCTCGCTCCGCCTTCCTCCTCCGTCCTCCCTCAACTGGCAGCGCCGGCCGGCCCCTCCTCGCTCTGCCTTCCTCCTCCATCCTACTCTCTTCTCCCTCCTCGAGTCGCCCTCCTTCTCCCTCCTGCTCATATGCAACATTTTTATTTAGTTGATATAATTTAGTTGACTTAGTAGGCTAGTTGACTTAGTTGACTTAGAACATTTTGATTTAGTTGATTTAGTAGGCTAGTTGATTTAGTTGACTTAGAACATTTTGATTTAGTTGATTTAGTAGGCTAATTCATTTAGTTAATTTAGTTGACTTAGAACATTTTGATTTAGTTGATTTAGTAGGCTAATTCATTTAGTTAATTTAGTTGACTTAGAACATTTTGATTTAGTTGATTTAGTAGGCTAGTTGATTTAGTTGCCTTAGAATATTTTGATTTAGTTGACTTAGTAGGTTAGTTGATTTAGTTGACTTAGAACATTTTGATTTAGTTGATTTAGTAGGCTAATTCATTTAGTTAATTTAGTTGACTTAGAACATTTTGATTTAGTTGATTTAGTAGGCTAGTTGATTTAGTTGCCTTAGAATATTTTGATTTAGTTGACTTAGTAGGTTAGTTGATTTAGTTGACTTAGAACATTTTGATTTAGTTGATTTAGTAGGCTAGTTGATTTAGTTGACTTAGGAACATTTTGATTTAGTTGATTTAGTAATCCTTTGCTCATATTGCTTGGGAAGAATGGCGCCACCACCACCACCCCTATGTCATTGTGCAAGTCAAGATCTTGACAACCTTGCAACCCAGCAAGCTGTTCGACATCTACTTCCAGCCGAGTTTTAAGTCATGCGGTGATGAAATTAGATGAAATGTAATAACTATTTTATTTTTAGTGTTGGCATTCTGCATTGTGTCATTTTGCTTAGTTTACACAGATCGTCCCAAGCAATGTGAGGTTGAAATTCAACAAGTGACGGAGACACTTTGTGACATTTGAGGCTCTGGGGGCCGTACACTATGGAGGTCGAGAAAGGGCGCAATATGTCGCAGATTGGAGGAGATGGATGGGCCCGTTTAAATGGCTCGCATGCATCTTCTTGGTGGTGAGTTGATCGACTTCAACTTCCGAGCGAGAAAGACCCAAGCTAGCTGTCATTTATCTCAACCTTGGTGGAAGATGATGAAGATGGCGAAGATGATGAAGATGATGAAGATAATGAGGACCCACTCGATGAAGATGATGAGGACCCACTTCATGAAGCCATCGTAGCTCAAAGAACAAGGCTGAGTGAGGAGGCGGTGTCCAACACATGGGACATAATTCCGCCACGTCTTGACTTTGTGGGGGTGCCATTAAGTGACCCGCTTGACAAATACCATGGTTGATCGACATGATATGGTATGTTATACTTACAAATGCAAATTAATAGTGTGAATTACTTAGTGTATAGTCCAATGATATGGTATGTTGTGTGGAATCTAGTCGATGATATATATGTTTTAGTGTAGAGTTCGATCACATGCTTATTAATTGATATGTTTTCTTATTCGAAATTGGCAAAGAGCATATCATGAGTTATGGTATCGAGCACGATGAAGAAGGCTCACTGGACTACGCCTTCTTGCAAGGGGCTCCGTCACAACTTGTACTTACAGCGTGGACACGGACGGTCGCACACACTAAGCTTGGTTGGGTGGAAGAAATTCCTCGATGGCAAGAATCTTCGTGTTGGACAGGCCATCCTAATTACTATCAGAACACCAACCGCCCGGGCTTGAGAATGATGATTGTCTTGATATCATCTAGAACTACATATGTGTGTGTGGCTATATCATCTAGAACTACATATGTGTGTGTGGCTATATCATCTAGCTAGAACTACATATGTGTGTGGCTATATCATCTAGAACTACATATGATGATCGTCGTCGATATCATCTAGAACTACATATGATGATGGCCATTGATATGACCATGTACTGCTTGAGGATGCATGTTGGCTATGCATGAAATTGTTATCTTAGTACTCCCTTCGTTCCAAATTACTCGTCGTGGTTTGAACTAAAACCACGACGAATAATTTGGAACGAAGGGAGTACTACCGTACCTAGTAATGGTTTATGAATTTGATATCTACTAGTAGTACCTAGTATCTAGCATCTGAAAGGAGAACTGAAAGTGAAAGGAGAACTGAAAGGGAAAATGATGAAAGATATAGCAGTAGCGTGGGATGAAGAAATCGCTACAGCTAGTTAATAGTAGCGCGTTCCTAAAAAGCGCCGCTGATATCGTTCAACAGTAGTAGCGCTGGTTGGGGCCGCGCAACTACTATGAGTTAGCTGTAGCGCCTTATTAGTAGCGCGGCCACCCGCGCTGCTGCTAGCCTGAAAACCCGCGCTGCTGCTAGCCTTTTCCCTAGTAGTGGCCAACTGTACCAGCGCGCACCAGTGGATCACCAGGGACATGCCGGAGAAGCTGGTAGAGTGATACGTCTCCAACGTATCTATATTTTTGATTGTTCCATGCTATTATATTACCCGTTTTGGATGTTTATGGGCTTTACTTTACAATTTTATATCATTTTTGGGACTAACCTACTAACCGGAGGCCCAACCCGAATTGCTGTTTTTTTTGCCTATTTTAGTGTTTCGAAGAAAAGGAATATCAAACGGAGTCCAAACAGAATGAAACCTTCAGGAGCGATCTTTTTAGAACAAACGTGATCCAGAGGACTTGGAGTGGAAGTCAAGAAACAAGCAAGGCGGCTACGAGGGTGCTCGGCGTGCCCCCTACAGGTGGGCGCGCCCCCCATCCCTCGTGGGCCCCTCGAGCGTCCTCCGACCTACTTCTTCCTCCTATATATACCCATGTACCCTGAAAACATCAGAAGCGACCACGAAAAACTATTTCCACTGCCGTAACCTTCTGTATCTGCGAGATCCCATCTTGGAGCCTTTGCCGGTGCTTCGCCGGAGGGGGAATCGATCATGGAGGACCTCTACATCATCTCCAAGGCCTTCCGATGAGTTGTGAGTAGTTTACCACAGACCTTCGGGTCCATAGTTATTAGCTAGATGGCTTCTTCTCTCTCTTTGAATCTCAATACAATGTTCTCCTTGATCTTCTTGGAGATCTATTCGATGTAACTCTTTTTGCGGTGTGTTTGTCGAGATCCGATGAATTGTGGGTTTATGATCAAGTTTATCTATGAGAAACATTGAATCGCCTCTAAATTCTTTTATGTGTGATTAAGTTATCTTTGCAAGTCTCTTCGAATTATCAGTTTGGTTTGGCCTACTAGATTGATCTTTCTTGCAATGGGAGAAGTGCTTAGCTTTGGGTTCAATCTTGCAGTGTCCTTTCCCAGTGACAGCATGGGCAGCAAGGCACGTATTGTATTGTTGCCATCGAGGATGAAAAGATGGGGTTTATATCATATTGCATGAGTTTATCCCTCTACATCATATCATCTTTCTTAATGCGTTACTCTGTTCTTTATGAACTTAATACTCTAGATGCATGCTGGATAGCGGTCGATGTGTGGAGTAATAGTAGTAGATGCAAGAAGGAGTCGGTCTACTTGTCACGAACGTGATGCCTATATACATGATCATGCCTAGATAATCTCATAATTATTGGCTTTTCTATCAATTGCTCGATAGTAATTTGTTCACCCACCGTAATACTTATGCTATCTTAAGAGAAGCCACTAGTGAAACCTATGGCCGCCGGGTCTATCTCTTATCATATAAGCTTTCAATCTACTTTTATTTGCATCTTTACTTTTCCAATCTATATCATAAAATACGAAAAATATTTCTTATCATATTATCTCTATCAGATCTCACTTTCGGAAGTGGTCGTGAAGGGATTGTGTCGGGGGGCGAGATCTGCCCGCCACGAACACCTATGGGGCCGGGGCCCCTTTGTCTGTGCGGTACGAGGGCGGAGGGAGCACAGAGAGCAGATCGAGGCGATGCAGCGCGGATTTTACCCAGCCGGAGCTCTCGGAGAGATAAAACTCCTACTGCTGCTTTGTGTTGTATTGTGCTCGGGAGCTTGAAGAGCTACAGTAGTAGCTACACCGAGCGTGGGAGTTGCAAAGGATTCGAACCTCGCGAGAGTGGCAAATGAACCCAACCCCCTCTCGTTGTGCATGGGCCTCCTTTTATAGTGCAAGGGTCACCGACAGTGTCAGCGTGGGAGAAAGGGGTAAAAATGTAAAAGAGGTGGTAGTTGGAGCAGTGCGGGAACAAAGGAGCTACGATTGCTTGAGCAGTGGTTTCTACCTACTTTGACATGGGGGGACAAGGGCATTTAATGCCGTCGCCGTCGACCCAAAAGCTCCCGCCCTTGCGTCTCCGTGCGCCACGGCGATGGATCCATCACCGTGAAATGCCACCGTGTCCCCCAGGCTGCGCAGCCACCAGCCACGCGCCCACTGAAAAGCCCTGGCGGCACGCGTGGGCGATGAGCTGGGCGCGGGCACACAGCAGCTCTCCCGGCAAGTACCTTGCGGGGTCTTGATCTTGCCGGCAGGGAGCTTGCGGGCTCAGTAACTTGCCGCTTCCGGGCCCTCGCCGGGCGTATAAGCGCCGAGGCGTGTCTTTTATGATGTAATCTTCTAGTCTTCTGGCGAGCTCCTCTCGCCAGGCCTTCTTGAGATGATGTGAGCTTGAGCACAGGGGCGGCCTTCCCGCAAGCTCCTCTTGCCGGGTCTTGATCTTCTGTCTTGTATACTTTGTTCTTGAATGGCTTGATATGGGCAGGAAGGTCTCCGGCAAGCATGTGGTAGATCCAGCCAGCGGAAGCTGCATCGCCGTGCACAAGTTGGGGTCTTGAGGTACCCCTACCTTAGTACACCGACAGGAGCCCCCGGGCCTGGGCCACACACGGTGCTGAGCGCTGTTGGGCCAGGCCCAAAACAGTGCACGGGCACACGAGGCCCACGGCGTGCCGAATCCACTTCTGCATCTGCCGCCTCCCCGTAATGGCACGCGTCGATTGCGGCGTCGTGGGAGACGTGGGCGGCGCATGCAGTCTTTAAAGCATCCACCCCGTGATCGTGGTGCAGAGCGAGGTCGCTTCACCCGTCGCTCCGGCTCCGCTTTTTCGCCACGCAGCCCTCATGCACGGGGTCGTGGGCGCGAAGGTGGGAGACCGAGCCGTCACGCAGGCGGAGAAGGCGAGTCGGCCCGCTCCTCTGCCCTCCTTGCTTCCCGATTGGCGGGCAGGCGGTTGAGTCCCACCTCGCCCCTTTAAAAGGCGGAAGGGGAACGCAATGGCCTCACACTTCATCTTCTCCTTCGTCTTCATCTTACATTCTTCTTTCCGCCATGGAAGGAGGAAATCCCAGTTCTTCAACGGTGGCAGCGAGGGTCGCCTCCAGGCAGCGCACTTCTCCCTATCCCGCACCCGTGGCGTCGGAGCCGGCCACGAGGGGGAGAGGGAGAGGGCGTGGTCGCGGACGAGGCCGAGGGCGTGGCCGAGGCGGCCGGGGGAGAGGCGGTCGTGGCGATGAGCCTCCCCCGTCTCCTCCGGCGGCTCCTGTCCTCGAGGCGGTCCACACCGAGCGATCACAGGAGTTCTTCATCAAGCTTCGCGGCGCCTCGTCGTCGCCTTGCCTGCCGGCCCGTTCGCGGCGCAATGGGACCGGATCCGCCCGAGTTGATGGAGTTGCGCGCGAGGGGTGTGGGATCAGCGGCACTTTCGGGTGAGTGTCGTGTCCCCAGCCCCGGCGTGATGTTCTTCGGCCGAGGTGGAAGGCGTTCGCCGGATCCATAGCTTGACGGCGGGGTTTACCCTCCATTTTAAGTTAATGGAGGCGACCTTCGCCGTCAAGGTCTTGAGGACTCGGGACCGGGCGAGATGCTGCGTGGACAGCTCCTCCGATGGCGAAGGTCCCTCCTCGGCGAGTACGAGGAGGGGAGCGGCAGCGGCGGCGAGGAGGATGGCGGGTCCGACTAGGCGTCGGACGCCGCCCGCAGCCACCGGCGACCCGTCATCCAGTCGCTGCCTTCGAACTCCCCGGGCCGTCTCCTTGGGCGGTGGCGTGAGGAGGCTGCGGAAGAGGAAGAGGGGTGGCGGCAAGGCCGTCAAATCGAGTCTGAGGGCGAGGTGCCCTCGTCAGGCCGACGCGTCCACCACCCGTCTTCAAGCTCTGCCTCCGGCGCCTGTCTCGCCAAGCTCTGGCGGCCCCGGAAGTTCTCTTGGTGTCTTCGGCACCGTAGCTCTCCTAGGCGCCCTTCGCCCTCCCGGCAAGCTTCTCTTGCGGGGCTCCTGATCTACCTCCTGAACTCTGAGCAGGCGGAGAAAGATTACGGGCATCTTATCTTTTTAACTTGTAAGCCCTCGGGCCTTAGCTGCATTTAAAAACTTGTAATCCTCTCTATCATGTTTTTCATCCTCTATGGACTTGTACTTAGCTAGGATGTTTTTAATGAAAAGAGGGGAAAGCTTGCCGGACCGAGTCTTTTACTTGACTTCGTGCCTTGTATGTTCCTACCCTACGCTCCCGGGGAGCTTGCCGGTGCGAACACGCTTGCTGAGTGCGGGACATCAGCAGCCCGCTGGCTGGTGTTGCCTCCGGCAAGCAACCTTGCCGCGGCCAGTTGCAGCGCGCTTGTGTTTGTTGAGCGTACTCGAAAACGTAACAAGGCGCGAGACTTGTCGCAGCTCACTTAAACCGTTGAGCGTGCTCGAAAACAAACCAAGGGCGCAACTGGACCACGACTTGGCTCCTCCTGCGCACGGGTTTTACAAGACACGCTCGTTCAAAGACGCAGCCCCGCTTTCCCCGGTCCATAAGAGGATGCATGACGAGGGATGGAAAACTTATCTGATATCGCAGCCCCAAAGAACTCGGCTTCTTTGGAGACGAATCTCGATTATTCGCAGCCCAAAGAACGCTGGCTTGCCGGGGAAGAATCTTGGCATTCGCAGCCCCCGGCGACTCTGGCTTGCCGGGGCCCAGGTGCTGGTGTGCTCTTCTGGTTTCTCCTTGTTGCTGCAATTTCAGCCATGAAAACAGCTGAGATAGATCTGCAGCAGCTTCATTATTTACATGTATATGCATGTAAATCTTGACTTTGCAATACGATGCCGTGCCTTGCCCTTCGTATGTTTATACTCTACGCTCTTGGGGAGCTTGCCGGTGCTAACGCACTTGCTGAGTGCGGAACATCAGCAGCCCGCTGGCGGCGTTGCTTCCGGCAAGCCACCTTGCGAACCAGCTGCAGAGCGCTTGTGTTTGTTGAGCGGACTCGAAACAAACCAAGGATGCAAGCGGGTCACGACTTGGCTCCTCTCGCGCACAAGTCTCTCATCGAAGGGCATCGGCGGCAGGGTTTGCTCGTTACACCTCTACTTTACACCCTTTGTGCGCTTTTTACCCCTCGCTTCTAGGGAACTTGCGGTGCTTAACACACTTGCTGAGTGCGGAACATCGCAGCCCGCTGGCTGGTGTTGCTTCCGCAAGCAACCTTGCAGCGTCTAGCAGCGACGCACTTAGCTTGCTGGCGGACTCGAAAAGCGAAACAAGGGCGCGGCTGGTCGCAGCTCACTTTTAACTTCGTTGAGTGTGCTCGAAGCAAGATAAGTCTGCGGCTATCCACGGGCGAGCTCCTCCGGCGCACGGGTTTCGCGTACAAAGGATGAACGCATGAGGGATATAACACAAAAAAGCATGGAACTGAGGAGTGTTCTGCACAAAGGCTCGAACAACTTAGCTTTTCTATTTCTTGTTTCCTCGCGCTTGCCGGTGGAGCTCGATGGCGCGTCGTCGACGGCAGCGCGGCACTCGGGGAGATCGTTTGCGGAGCGAGCACGAGCTGTCCTTGCGGACTTAGGCGCTCGAGGAGCTGCGCTTGTCGGAGTGAGCACGAGCTGTCCTTGCTGGACTCGGCTCGATGGCGCATCCTCGGCGGCAGCGCTCGTGGAGATCGCTTGCGGAGTGGAGGAAGCGGGCGGCGGCGCGAGGAACGGGATATGCTCGGACTCCTAATAGCGATAGGAGGAGCAGGGTCCTGCCTCGGCACTTTCGCTTTGCTCTTGCACGGACGGTCGTCCAGAGCATCCCGCGAGCCTCCGGCGTGTTCTTGCCCCAGCATGCGGATACCACCTCCCGTGGTACGGCGCTGCTGGGTTGTTGTGCTGAGATGGACGCGGCGTGTCCGTGGATCTGGTGGCACCGCGAGTGCCCTCGCCGGTGTCCACCCTTCCGCTGGCGTCTCCCTCGCCCACCGTTGGCTCCGGTGGCGGCGGGTGAGATGCAGACGGGTCTGCAACCCTCGAAGCCCTCGTCTTCGGGGCCATGGCGCAGTTGTTGATGAAGTTCTTGTGGCCCCGGAGAGGTTGATGAAGAATGCGCCAGCGAACGCCAGATCAGGTCCGCACAACCTCGGCGCCCCTACCGGCGCACGGAGATGTCGGGGCGAGATCTGCCCGCCACGAACACCTATGGGGCGGGGCCCCTCGTCTCAGGCGATGCGAGGCGGAGGGAGCACTGAGAGCAGATCGGGCGATGCACGCGGGCGGATTTTACCCAGCCGGAGCTCTCCGCAGAGATAAAACTCCTACTGCTGCTTTGTGTTGTATTGTGCTCGGGAGCTTGAAGAGCTACAGTAGTAGCTACACCGAGCGTGGGAGTTGCAAAGGATTGAACCTCGCGAGTGGCAAATGAACCCAACCCCTCTCGTTGTGCATGGGCCTCCTTTTATAGTGCAAGGGTCACCGACAGTGTCAGCGTGGGAAAGGGGTAAAAATGTAAAAGAGGTGGTAGTTGGAGCAGTCTTGGGAACGGTGGAGCTACAAAGATTGCAGCAGTGGTTTCTACCTACTTTGTGATGGGGACAAGGGCATTTAATGCCCGTCGCCGTCGACCCCAAAAGCTCCCGCCCTTGCGTCTCCGTCTGCCACGGCGATGGATCCATCACCGTGAAATGCCACCGTGTCCCCCAGGCTGCGCAGCCACCAGCCACGCGTCCCTGGAAAAGCCCCCAGGGCGACGCGTGGGCCGATGAGCTAGAGCGCGGGCACACAGCGCAGCTCTCCCGGCAAGTACCTTGCCGGGTCTTGATCTTGCCGGCCCGGAGCTTGCGGGCTCAGAAACTGCCGCTTCCCGGGCCCTCGCCGGGACGCGTATAGCGCCGAGGCGT
Source organism: Aegilops speltoides (assembly GCA_021437245.1). Classification (NCBI taxonomy): domain Eukaryota; kingdom Viridiplantae; phylum Streptophyta; class Magnoliopsida; order Poales; family Poaceae; genus Aegilops; species Aegilops speltoides. The sequence goes on along the minus strand of CM038147.1, from coordinate 461,651,559 downwards.
GTCTTTTATGATGTAATCTTCTAGTCTTCCTGGCGAGCTCCTCTCGCCAGGGCCTTGCGCGAGTGATGTGAGCTTGAGCTTGGGACGGCCTTCCCGGCAAGCTCCTCTTGCCGGGGTCTTGATCTTCTGTCTTGTATACTTTGTTCTTGAATGGCTTGATATGGAGCAGGAAGGTCTCCGGCAAGCATGTGGTAGATCCAGCCGCGGGAAGCTGCAACTGCCCGTGCACAAGTTGGGGTACTGAGGTACCCCTACCTTAGTACACCGACAGATTGACAACCCCTTTATTGCGTTGGTTGCGAGTTCTTGTTTGTTTGTGTAGGTGCGTGGGACTTTTGAGGAGCCTCCTACTGGACTGATACGTTGGTTCTCAAAAACTGAGGGAAATACTTACGCTACTATAGCTACATCACCCTTACCTCTTCAAGGAAAACCAACGCAAGCTCAAGACGTAGCAAGAAGGATTTCTGGCACCGTTGCCGGGGAGGTCTTCGCCCAAGTCAAGACATACCAAGTACCCATCACAAACTCATCTCCCTCGCATTACATTATTTGCCAGTTGCCTCTCATTTTCCTCTCCCCCACTTCACCCTTGCCGTTTTATTCGCCCTCTCTTTCCCAATCTCCTCTCTCTTTCGCGTGTCTTTGGTTTGCTCGCCGTCATGACTGAAATTGGGGAGATTATCGTCGATATGGACTATAATGATAACATGGAAAATTCTGATGCTCCTGCTGAAGGACTCCCTATCTTACATGCTAAAAAGTTTCGAATCGGTACTGGTAATATTATTGGAAAAGGGGTTATTTAAGATTTCTTTACTTGTGCCGGTGCTTTACCTTCTATGGGTAGTTCTATCTTGTATAGAACTAGTAGTCTTGCGGATGCTATCGCCATGCTTATAGTTGAACTTGAAAGACAGTTTTTGCACATGCATCCTTGCATACAAAGAAATTTCCTAGAATTTTCTAATATTGAGCATTCTTCTGTTAAGCGCGCAGCTACTATCTTTTTGGCACGTGAGTTTAGATTTATAATAAAAGAAGCCAAAGAAATTTTTGCTCACTATAGGGTGGACGCCGGTCGTCCTCCCATAGAGGCGATCCTCTTCGATCAAGAGGAAATTATGCGTTTCCAATCTTTGGACTATATTGCTTTTAATGAAAACCTTAGAAAAAAGGTTCCTACCACTGTTCTAGTTGATAAAATTTCTGAACTCAATAATGGTTTTGCTATTCGAAATAATGAGCTAGGATACTCTCTTGAGTGTAGACTCAAGAGGTTCTGTCAAAAGAATATTTATAATGATGAATTGGTTGTGCAATATGAAGGGCCAAGGGAGGAACCCATGCCTCCTGAGATTGATCTTGGGGACTTTTGTCCCATTAAATATAGCCCTTTTGATTACTTTTGCTTGTCTCAAAGAAAACTTGCTGCTGAACGTAGAGAATATGAGATGAGTTTTCGTGATCTATCTTATTATTATGGCACTACTTAGATCTATCCTTGCTTTTATGCCTAGCTAGGGGCGTTAAACGATAGCGCTAGTTGGGAGGCAACCCAATTTTATTTTTGTTTCTTGTGTTTGCTTCTGTTTAGTAATAAATTTTTCATCTACGTTATGTTTAGATGTGTTTTCATGTTTTAATTAGTGTAGGTGCCAAGTAGAACCTATAGGATAACCTACGGTGATAGTTAATTTGATTCTGCTGAAAAACAGAAACTTTGCACGCACGAAAGTAATTTTAGTAATTCACAGAAACGTGCTTTTGTGTTTATTCTTTCTGCTGTAGATCAATAGACAAATTTCCCAGGATTTCCTATTTTTGTAGGATGTTTAGAGTTCCAGAAGTATTCAAGAGTTACAGATTGCTACACACTGTTCTGTTTTTGACAGATTCTTTTTCGTGTGTTGTTTGCTTATTTTGATGCATCTATGGCTAGTATTAAGTGGTATGAACCATAGAGAAGTTGGAATACAGTAGGTTTAACACCAATATAAATAAAGAATGAGTTCATTACAGTACCTTATGTGGTGGTTTTTCTTTCTTGCACTAACGGAGCTTATGAGATTTCCTGTTGAGTTTTGTGTTGTGAAGTTTTCAAGTTTTGGCTAAAGATTTGATGGACTATGGAATAAGGGGTGGCAAGAGCCTAAGCTTGGGGATGCCCATGGCACCCCAAGATATTCAAGGATAACCAAAAGCCTAAGCTTGGGGACACCCCGGAAGGCATCCCCTCTTTCATCCTCTTCTATCGGTATCTTTACTTGGAGCTATACTTTTATTCGCCACATGATATGTGTTTTGCTTGGAGAGTATTGTATGATATAAGTCTTTCATTTTTAGTTTACCACAGTCATCCTTGCTGTACACAGATTTTTGGGAGAAACCCACTTGATTGGAATTTATTAGAATACTCTATGTGCTTCACGTATATCTTTTGAGCTAGATAGTTTTTGCTCTAATGCTTCATTTATATCTTTTAGAGCACGGCGGTGGCTTAATTTTGTAGAAATTTTTAATCTCTCATGCTTCACTTATATTATTTTGAGAGTCTCTTATAACAGCATGGTATTTTCTATGGTTATAAAATTGGCCCTAGAATGATGGGCATCCAAGTTGGGTATAATAAAAACTATCATAGGAAGTGAATTGGATTCTATGATCAATTTGATACATGATAATTGTTTTGAGATATGGAGGTAGTGATATTAGAGTCATGCTAGTTGGGTGATTATGAATTTAAAGAATGCTTGTGTTTAAGTTGGCAAGTCCCATAGCATGCACGTATGGTAAAGTTGTGTAACAAATTTGAAACATGAGGTGTTCTTAGATTGTCATCCTTATGAGTGGCGGTCGGGGATGAGCGATGGTCTTTTCCTACCAATCTATCCCCCTAGGAGCATGCATGTAGTGCCTGGTTTTTGATGACTTGTAGATTTTTGCAATAAGTATATGAGTTCTTTTGACTAATGTTGAGTCCATGGATTATACGCAGTCTCACCCTTCCATCATTGCTAGCCTCTTCGGTACCGTGCATTGCCCTTTCTCACCTTGAGAGTTGGTGCAAACTTCGCCGGTGCATCCAAACCCCGTGATACGATAGGCTCTATCACACATAAACCTCCTTATATCTTACTCAAAACAGCCACCATACCTACCTATTATGGCATTTCCATAGCCATTCCGAGATATATTGCCATGCAACTTTCCACCGTTCCGTTCATCATCATGACACACATCATCATTGTCATATTACCTTGCATGATCATGTAGTTGACATCATATTTGTGGCAAAGCCACCATGCATAAATTTTCATACATGTGACTCTTGATTCATTGCCCATCCCGGTACACCACCGGAAGCATTCATATAAAGTCATATCTTGTTCTAGTATTGAGTTGTAATTCATGAGTTGTAAATAAATAGAAGTGTGATGATCATCATTATTAGAGCATTGTCCTCCCAAAAAAAGAAAGGCCAAATAGAAAAGGCCCAAAAAAAAGAAAATAAAAAAGGGGGCAATGTTACTTTCCTTTTCCACACTTGTTCTTCAAAGTAGCACCATGTTCTTCATATAGAAAGTCCTGCATGTTGTCATTTTCATATACTAGTGGGAATTTTTCATTATAGAACTTGGCTTGTATATTCCTACGATGGGCTTCCTCAAAATGCCCTAGGTCTTCGTGAGCAAGCAAGTTCGATGCACACCCACTAGTTTCTTTTGTTGAGCTTTCATATATTTATAGCTCTAGTGCATCCGTTGCATGGCAATCCCTACTCCTCATGTTGACATCAATTGATGGGCATCTCCATAGCTCGTTGATTATCCTCATCAATGTGAGACTTTCTCCTTCTTTTGTCTTCTCCACACAACCTCCATCATCATATTCTATTCCACCGATAGTGCTATATCCATGGCTCACGCTCATGTATTGCGTGAAACTTGAAAAAGTTTGAGATTATTTAAGTACGAAACAATTTCTTGGCTTGTCATCGGGGGTGTGCAAGATGGGAGCATTTTTGTGTGATGAAAATGAAGCATGACCTAACTATATGATTTTGTAGGGATGAACTTTCTTTAGCCATGTTATTTTGAGAAGACATGATTGCTTTGATTAGTATGCTTTAAGTATTACTATTTCTTATATCAATATGAACTTTTATTTTCAATCATTTGGATCTGAACATTCATGCCACAATAAAGAAAATTACATTGAGAATTATGCTAGGTAGCATTCCACATCAAAAATTCTGTTTTTATCATTTACCTACTCGAGGACGAGCAGAAATTAATCTTGGAGATGCTTGATACGTCTCCAACGTATCTATAATTTTTGATTATTCCATGCTATTATATTACCCGTTTTGGATGTTTCTGGGCTTTACTTTACACTTTTATATCATTTTTAGTAGTAACCTACTAACCGGAGGCCCAGCCCGAATTGCTGTTTTTTTTACCTATTTCAGTGTTTCGAAGAAAAGGAATATCAAACGGAGTCCAAATGGAATGAAACCTTCGGGAGCGATCATTTTGGAACAAACATGATCCGGAGGACTTGGAGTGGAAGTCAAGAAACAAGCGAGGCAGCCACGAGGGTGCCCGGTGCGCACCCTACAGGTGGGCGCGCCCCCACCCTCGTGGGCCCCTTGAGCGTCCACCGACCTACTTCTTCCTCCTATATATACCCATGTACCCTGAAAACATCAAAAGCGACCACAAAAACTATTTCTACCGCCGTAACCTTTTGTATCCGCGAGATCCCATCTTGGAGCCTTCGCCGGCGCTCCGCTGGAGGGGGAATCAATCACGGAGGGTCTCTACATCATCTCCGAGGCCCTTCCGATGAGTTGTGAGTAGTTTACCACAGACCTTCGGGTCCATAGTTATGAGCTAGATGGCTTCTTCTCTCTCTTTGAATCTCAATACAAAGTTCTCCAAGATCTTCTTGGAGATCTATTTGATGTAACTCTTTTTGCGGTGTGTTTGTAGAGATCCAATGAATTGTGGGTTTATGATCAAGTTTATCTATGAGAAATATTTGAATCTCCTCTGAATTCTTTTATGTGTGATTAAGTTATCTTTGCAAGTCTCTTTGAATTATCAGTTTGGTTTGGCCTACTAGATTGATCTTTCTTGCAATGGGAGAAGTGCTTAGCTTTGGGTTCGATCTTGCGGTGTCCTTTCCCAAAGGATGTGAGGGGCAGCAAGGCACGTATTGTATTGTTTCCATCGAGGATAAAAGATGGGGTTTATATCATATTGCATGAGTTTATCCCTCTACATCATGTCATCTTTCTTAATGCGTTACTCTGTTCTTTATGAACTTAATACTCTAGATGCATGCTGGATAGCTGTCGATGTGTGGAGTAATAGTAGTAGACTCAGGCAGGCGTCGGTCTACTTGTTACGGACGTGATCCCTATATACATGATCATGCCTAGATAATCTCATAATTGTTCGCTTTTCAATCAATTGCTCGACAGTAATTTGTTCACCCACCGTAATACTTATGCTATCTTAAGAGAAGCCACTAGTGAATCCTATGGCCCCCGGGTCTATCTCTTATAATATAAGATTTCAATCTACTTTTATTTGCATCTTTACTTTTCCAATCTATATCATAAAATACCAAAAATATTTATCTTATCATATTGTCTCTATCAGATCTCACTTTCGCAAGTGGCCGTGAAGTGATTGACAACCCCTTTATTGCGTTGGTTGCGAGTTCTTGTTTGTTTGTGTAGGTGCGTGGGACTTTTGAGGAGCCTCCTACTGGATTGATACCTTGGTTCTCAAAAACTGAGGGAAATACTTACGCTACTATTGCTGCATCACCCTTTCCTATTCAAGGAAAACCAAGGCAAGCTCAAGACGTAGCATTGAGCTCGAGAGGCTCTAGAGAGATGGGGAGCAGCAGAGGGGATCGCCGGCAAAAACCGGTCGGGAACCTCGGCCAGAGGCCTGCCCGGCCAGGCTGCGGCTATCTACGGAGTCGTGGCAAGTGTGGGAGTGAGAGGCGATGCTCGGAGAGGCTGGGGATGGGTCCTATTTATAGGCGAGGGAGGAGGGGGCTCGGGGCTCCGCCGGAGTTCTCTGGAGACGGCACCCGGTGACGAACGATGTCAGTGAGAAGGGGGAGAAGCATCCATGGCTCATGCGGCCACTATGGGCGACCGAGGACAAGCACAGGAGGCGGGTGGCGACGAGAGAACGGGCACGGGCGCACTGTATGCTTGGTCGCGTCGTGCCCGTGCTCGCTGCAGCGAGCTCCGGCGTCGGCGAGCGCCAGGGCAGAATTAAGTGCACCATGACGATGATTGTGGCGATGTTTGGCAAGGTGCAGCGAGCGGGGAAGCGAGCACGTGCGAAATAGGAGCGTCGGTGGCATCCAGAGTGCGTCGACAAGCAGGTTGGCACGGTGCATACGCGTGGTCACCGCGTGAACTATGGCATAGAGCCATGCCATGCATTGGATTCATGTCTGGCGTGTAGTCCTTGATAGTTTGGGTTGCTCCAAGGGTTTGAGTTGATCACAGGTGAGCTGTACGTGAGTGTATCAACTTGGCAAGTTTCAAGACAAAAACTTGTGAGGTTAACTAAGAGAGATCTATGATACGTCTCCAACGTATCTATAATTTTTGATTGTTGCATGCTATTATATTACCCGTTTTGGCTATTTTTGGGCTTTACTTTACACTTTTATATTTTTTTTGGGACTAACCTACTAATCGGAGGCCCAGCCCGAATTGCTGTTTTTTGCCTATTTCAGTGTTTCGAAGAAAAGGAATATCAAATGGAGTCCAAACAGAATGAAACCTTCGGGAGCGATCTTTTTGGAACAAACGCAATCCAGGAGACTTGGATTGGACGTCAAGCAGCTGATGAGGAAGGCACGGGGCAGGAGGGCGCGCCCTAGGGGGGTGGGTGCGCCCCCACCCTCGTGGGCCCCTCGTGGCTCAGCCGACCTACCTCCTTCACCTATATATATCCACGTACCCTGAAAACATCCAGGAGCACCACGAAAAACTATTTCCACCGCTGCAACCTTATGTATCCGCGAGATCCATCTTGTAGCCTTCGCCGGCACTCCGACGGAGGGGGAATCGACCATGGAGAGCCTCTACATCATCTCCAAGGCCTCTTCGATGAGTTGTGAGTAGTTTACCACAGACCTTTGGGTCCATAGTTATTAGCTAGATGGCTTCTTCTCTCTCCTTGAATCTCAATACAAAGTTCTCCTCGATCTTCTTGGAGATCTATTCGATGTAACTCTTTTTGCGGTGTGTTTGTCGAGATCCGATGAATTGTGGGTTTATGATCAAGTTTATCTATGAGAAATATTTGAATCTCCTCTGAATTCTTTTATGTATGATTAGTTATCTTTGCAAGTCTCTTCGAATTATCAGTTTGGTTTGGCCTACTAGATTGATCTTTCTTGCAATGGGAGAAGTGCTTAGCTTTGGGTTCAATCTTGCGGTGTCCTTTCCCAAAGGATGCAGGGGCAGCAAGGCGCGTATTGTATTGTTGCCATCGAGGATAAAAAGATGGGGTTTATATCATATTGTTTGAGTTTATCCCTCTACATCATGTCATCTAGCTTAATGTGTTACTCGGTTCTTATTAACTTAATACTCTAGATGCAGGCAGGAGTCGGTCGATGTGTGGAGTAATAGTAGTAGATGCAGAATCGTTTCGATCTACTTGTTGCGGACGTGATGCCTATATACATGATCATGCCTAGATATTCTCATAACTATGCACTTTTCTATCAATTGCTTGACAGTAATTTGTTCACCCACCGTAATACTTATGCTATCTTGAGAGAAGCCACTAGTGAAACCTATGGCCCCCGGGTCTATCTTTTATCATATAAGTTTCTCATCTATCTTTTGTTTTCAATCTTTATTTTCCAATCTATATCATAAAAATACCAAAAATATTTATCTTATCTTATTATCTCTATCAGATCTCACTTTTGCAAGTTATCGTGAAGGGATTGACAACGCCTTTATCGCCTTGGTTGTGAGGTTCTTGCTTGTTTGTGTAGGTACGAGGGACTTTTGAGGAGCCTCCTACTGGATTGATACCTTGGTTATCAAAAATTGAGGGAAATACTTACGCTACTTTGCTACATCACCCTTTCCTCTTCAAGGGAAAATCAACGCAGTGCTCAAGAGGTAGCAAGAAGGATTTCTTGCGCCGTTGCCGGGGAGGTCTTCGCTCAAGTCAAGACATACCAAGTACCCATCACAAAATCATCTCCCTCGCATTACATTATTTGCCATTTGCCTCTTGTTTTCCTCTCCCCCACTTCACCCTTGCCGTTTTATTTGCCCTCTCTTTCCCGTTCGCCTCTCTTTTTCGCTCGCCTCTTGTGTGCTTGTGTGTTGGATTGCTTGTCATGATGGCGCAAGATAATACCAAATTGTGTGACTTTTCCAATACCAATAATAATGATTTCCTTAGCACTCCGATTGCACCTCTTAATGATGCTGAATCTTGTGAAATCAATGCTGCTTTGTTGAATCTTGCTATGAAAGATCAATCTCTAGCCTTCCTAGTGAAGATGCCGCTACTCATCTAAACAACTTTATTGATTTGTGTGATATGCAAAAGAAGAAAGACACGGATAATGATATTGTTAAATTGAAGTTATTTCCATTTTCACTTAGAGATCGTGCTAAAACTTTGTTTTCGACTTTGCCTAAAAATAGTATTGCTTCATGGAATAAGTGCAAAGATGCTTTTATCTCTAAGTATTTTCCTCCCGCTAAGATCATCTCTCTTATAAATGATATTATCAATTTTAAACAACTTGATCATGAGCATGTTGCCCAATCTTGGGAAAGAATGAAATTAATGATTCGCAATTGTCCTACTCATGGTTTGAATTTATGGATGATCATACAAAATTTTTATGCCGGATTGAATTTTGCTTCTTGAAATCTTTTAGATTCGGCCGCGGGAGGCACTTTTATGGAAATCACTTTAGGAGAAGCTACTAAACTACTTGATAATATTATGGTTAATTATTCTCAATGGCACACTGAAAGATATACTAGTAAAAAAGTTCATGCGATAGAAGAGATTAATGTTTTGAGTGCAAAGATGGATGAACTTATGAAATTGTTTGCTACTAAGAGTGCTCCTATTGATCCTAATGATATGCCTTTGTCTACTTTGGATGAGAATAATAATGAATCTATGGATGTGAATTTTGTTGGTAGGAATAATTTTGGTAATAACGCTTATAGAGGAAACTTTAATCCTAGGCCGTTTCCTAGTAATTCCTCTAATAATTATGGTAATTCCTACAACAACTCTTATGGAAATTTTAATAAGATGCCCTCTGATTTTGAGAATAGTGTTAAAGAATTTATGATCTCTCAAAAGAATTTCAATGCTTTGCTTGAAGAAAAATTGCTCAAAGTTGATGGGCTAGAAACGTCAATAGACTTTCTCTTGGTGTTGATTCTTTGAAACTTATATCTATTCCACCTAAGCATGATATCAATGAGTCTCTCAACGCCATGAGAATTTCCATTGATGAGTGCAAAGAAAGAACCGCTAGGATGCGTGCTAAGAAAGATTGCTTTGTAAGAGCATGTTCTTCTAGTTTCCATGAAAATAATGATGAAGATCTAAAAGTTATTGACGTGTCCCCTATTAAATCTTTGTTTTGCAATATGAATCTTGATAATGATGGGACTGGAGATGAGTCAACTTTAGTTAAAAGGCGTCCCAATGATTCAGAGTTTTTAGATCTTGATGCTAAATTTGGTAAAAGTGGGATTGGAGAGGTCAAAACTTTACATAACAATGAACCCACTATTATGGATTCCAAGGAATTTAATTATGATAATTGTTCTTTAATAGATTGTATTTCCTTGTTGCAACCCGTGTTGAATTCTCTACATGCTTATAGTCAAAATAAAGCTTTTACCAAACATATTGTTGATGCTTTGATGCAATCTTATGAAGAAAAGCTTGAATTGAAAGTTTCTATACCTAGAAAACTTTATGATGAGTGGGAACCTACTATTAAAATTAAAATTAAAGATCATGAATGCTATGCTTTGTGTGATTTGGGATCTAGTGTTTCCACGATTCAGAAAACTTTATGTGATGTGCTAGGTTTCCATGAATTTGATGATTGCTCTTTGAACTTGCACCTTGCGGATTCCACTATTAAGAAACCTTTGGGAAGGATTAATGATGTTCTTATTGTTGCAAATAGGAATTATGTGCCCGTAGATTTTATCGTTCTTGATATAGATTGCAATCTTTCATGTCCTATTATTCTTGGTAGACCTTTCCTTAGAACGATTGATGCGATTATTGATATGAAGGAAGGGAATATTAGATTCCAGTTTCCACTAAGGAAAGGCATGGAACACTTCCCTAGAAATAAAGGCAAATTACCTTATGAATATATTATGTGAGCCACTTATGAATTGAATACCAAAGATGGCAATACTTATATCTATTCTCGCTTTTATGCCTAGTTAGGGGCGTTAAACGATAGCGCTTGTTGGGAGGCAACCCAATTTTATTTTTGTTCCTTGATTTTTGCTTATGTTTAGTTATACATGATTAATCTAGCTTCTGTTTAGATGTGGTTTTATGTTTTAATTAGTGTTTGTGCCAAGTAGAACCTATATGATAACCTACGGTGATAGTTAATTTGATTCTCCTGAAAAACACAAACTTTTGCGCGCACAAAAATAATTTTAGTAAATCACAGGAACATGATTTTGCGTTGATTCTTTTTGCAGCAGATCAATAGACAAATTTCACAGGACTTCCTATTTTGGTAGGATTTTAGACTTCCAGAAGTACTCGAAAGTTACAGATTTATACAGACTGTTCTGTTTTTGACAGATTGTGTTTTTGTGTGTTGTTTGCTTATTTTGATGAATCTATGGCTAGTATCGGGGGGTAGAATACAGTAGGTTTAACACCAATATAAATAAATAATGAGTTCATTACATTACCTTATGTGGTGGTTTTTCTTTCTTGCACTAGCGGAGCTTATGAGATTTCCTATTGAGTTTTGTGTTGTGAAGTTTTCAAGTTTTGGGTAAATATTTGATGAAGTATGGAATAAGGAGTGGCAAGAGCCTAAGCTTGGTGATGCACATGGCACCCCAAGATAATCTAAGGACAACCAAAAGCCTAAGCTTGGGGATGCCCCGGAAGGCATCCCCTCTTTCGTCTTCGTCTATCGGTAACTTTACTTGGAGCTATATTTTTATTCACCACAAGATATGTGTTTTGCTTGGAGCGTCTTGTATGATATGAGTATCTGCTTTTTAATTTACCACAATCATCCTTGCTGTACACACCTTTTTGGAGAGACACAATATGATTTGGAATTTATTAGAACACTCTATGTGCTTCACTTATATCTTTTGAGCTAGATAATTTTGCTCTAGTACTTCACTTATATCTTTTAGAGCACAACGGTGGCTTTATTTTATAGAAATTTTTGATCTCTCATGCTTCACTTATATTATTTTGAGAGTCTTTTAGAACAGCATGGTATTTTCTATGGTTATAAAATTGGTCCTAGAATGATGGGCATCCAAGTTGGGTATAATAAAAACTATCATAAGAAGTGAATTGGATGCTATGTCCAATTTGATGCTTGATAATTGTTTTGAGATATAGAGGTGGTGATATTAGAGTCACGCTAGTTGGGTAATTGTGAATTTAAAGAATACTTGTGTTGAAGTTGGCAAGTCCCGTAGCATGCACGTATGGTGTCGTGGAATTAACACGTCAGATGTCCTCATGAAAGGACTTAGTCGTGGAGCCATCACAACGGGTTAGCTGGAAGGGGTTAAACCGGACAAGGGACACGGGAGTTTTATACTAGTTCGGTCCCTTCAATGAAGGTAAAAGCCTACGTCTAGTTGTGATGGGATTGATTGGGTTTTGATGACCAGGGAGCGAATACGCTTGCCTGAGTCTCGAGTTGTCGTTTTTTGTTCCTGAACCGCCGCCGGGTCGTTCCTTTATATACATAGGTTGACGCCCGGCCGGTCTACAGAGCCCCGAGGCCGACTCATACAAAGTGTCCGGCTCGGTTTCTCCTTTCCTAACTTACATTACAAGTTACATAACCATGGCGGTTTACTACTATGGGCCTTAATCCGCCCTTGGGCTCTAGGCCTCTAAGCTTCAGTAGTAAAACGCCATCTTCTGGCTCTTTGTGGGCTTCAATATAGTTGAGGGTGAACCAGGCCCTCCTAGCCGGTTTACACTCAGTAGTTATATCCCCATAATTAGGCCCCAGATTGATTTGAACCTGTTCATGTCAATCTTCAACACTTAAAAAAATCTTGTGAACATCTCCTTATATTCTCGTAAACCGCCATGTTCGCTTCCTGTAAACTTTGTTAAACCGCCGTGACGTCATCCTCTGTACACAGCAATGGCCCATCATGACATCATCTCTGCATAAAAAAGATTTAAAAAGATTCCCCTCATTAATGGTATCCCGAAAATCGAGGCGACAGGCGCGCCCTCTCTGCCGCTTCAGGCTCCTCGATTCTTGCGCCTGCCCTTTATCCTTTTCTCCTTATAAATAAAGCCCGAGGGTCCTTCTCTTTCTTCCCCTTCCGTGCCTTCTTCTTCCTCGCGACGCCCAAGCTCTGAAGCTCCGCCGCCGCCCTCGACCCTTGAGAACTGCATCGACAAAGGCCGCTGCATCAACCTGAAATGGACCAGAGTTCGCGACATCCCTCGGCAGTAGATCTGCACTGGTAAGTTTTCTCTTTCCCGCATCTTTAGATTTGTGCTAGGGTTCATGAGTTCATCTGTACAGTTCTTCGTTTTTCCTTCCCAGTTCTTCGTTTTTCCTTCTGCCGTGGTTGCTTTGATCCAATAGTAGTGTAGATCTCGTGCGGTAGTTACTCCGCATCCATTTTTAGTACTAGTAGATCTTCCCTTTCTTTTGTAGAGCGCACGACCTTCCCTGTCCTGCTTAACGCCATTATAAGTCGCAGTAATTTTTCTTTACTGAAGTGTGGTAGATCCAAATAAATTTCATCATTGTGTGGATTCTGTTTCTGTCAACACTTAGCAAATTTTCATCTCTCTCCTCCACCAAAGGGCGGTTTAAACTTTTTAGCAGTCGGTAATCCGCCACCTATCATTAGCCCTCGCTTTAAACCGCCATTTTGATCTGAATAGCAGTTTCTGGTTTATCTCACACATATGCCTTGATCAGATTTTCCGGTTTGACACCAATCAATACACTTGAACCGTCCGTCGTAAACCGGCCTTCATTTTACCTTTACAGTTTGCTGTTTCAAGATGACCAAACAATTCGCTGCTTGCAACTGGGTTCCATCCCAGATTACGGAAACGCAGATCAATGGATATGTAGTGACAAGCGCTTTAGCTTCAAAGAATGTCCTTCACTGGCGAGTTCCTAGCCTTGAGTGCCCTCCTGAGCCTCAGGATGGAGAAGTCATCGTTTTTATGCAACACTTAGACCGGGGCTTCAGCCCTCCCAGTTCAAAAATTTGCCGGGATGTCCTTGCCAGCTTTCAACTCCATCCACAAGACATTGGACCAAATTCCGTGTCAAACATATGCAACTTTCAAGTATTTTGTAAAGTTTACCTTCAAGAAGAACCATCTGTCGAGCTAATCCGGGACTTCTTCCACTTAAACCGCCGAACCGAGTTTTCTGATGGCCCTAACGCGGAACTTGGTGGGGTATCAATCCAGAAGAGGAAGGAGGTTTATTTCCCACATGCATCACACCACAGTCATCCCAAAGACTAGAACCAAACTTGGTTTTACTGTCAAAACACTGCCCCTGCTGAAGAGAATCCCTTGCCGGGTTACCGCCCTCATCGGCTTAGCAATGGCCACCCGTTACCTCGACGATTAACTACCAAAGAGAGGCAAACTTATGCCCCTCAACTCAACAAGCTCCGGGCTCTCATGGCCAATGGATTAACTGGCGTTGATCTTGTTCGCTGCTGGGTTAAATGGCACATCCTGCCCTTAAGTCGCCGCTCTGGATTAATGCATGAGTATACCGACAACTCCGACGATCCTCAACGGTTTACTGAGATAGATGTGACCGATGATGAAGTCACCGAATCAGTAAATAAGATGTTAGACGAACCCATCGCCATATGCAGTCAAACCGGGTGTCGGTGTACTAAGGTAGGGGTACCTCAGTACCCCAACTTGTGCACGGGCAGTTGCAGCTTCCCGCGACTGGATCTACCATGTGCTTGCCGGAGACCATTCTTGCTCCATATCAAGCCATTCAAGAACAAAATATACAAGACAGAAGATCGAGACCCCGGCAAGAGGAGCTTGCCGGGAAGGCCGTTCCAGGCTCAAGATTACATTACTTACGCAAGGCCCTGGCGAGAGGAGCTCGCCGGGGGGACTAGAAGACTACATCATAAAAAAAATGCCTCGGCGCTATACGCGTCCCGGCAAGGGCCCGGGGAGCGGCAAGTTATAGAGCCCGACAAGCTCCCGGGCTCGACAAGATCAAGACCCCGGCAAGGTACTTGCCGGGAGAAGTGCGCTGTGCGCCCGCGCTCCAGCTCATCTGACCACACGTCGCCCTGGGGCCACTCCAGAGACGCGTGGCGGGTGGCGGCGCAGCCTGGGAGGTGCGGTGGCACTCCACGGTGGTGGATCCATCACCGTGGCAGACGGAGATGCTAGGGCGGGAGCTTTTGGGGTCGACGGCGACGGGCATTAAATGCCTTTGTCCCCCACTGTCAAAGTAGGTAGAAACCACTGTTCAAGCACTGTAGCTCCACTGTTCCCGCACTGTTCCAACTACCACCTCTTTTACATTTTTACCCCTTTCTCCTACGTTGACACCTGTTGGTGACCCCTTGGCACTATAAAAGGAGGCCCATGCACAACGTAGAGGGGGTTCGGCTGGTTCGATTCACGCAACACAACACCACCATACGCTCGCATTCTTGAGCAAGATCAAATACAAACACAAAGCAGCAGTAGGGTTTTACGCGTCCATTGCGGCCCGAAGCTGGGTAAAAATCCGCCCGCGTGCATCACCTCGATCTGCTCTCTGTGCTCCCTCCGCCCTCGTACCGCACAGACGAAGGGGCCCCGGCCCCATAGGTGCTCGCGGCGGGCGGACACGACCGCCCCGCCCCGACATCTTTGGCGCGCCAGGTAGGGGGCGTCGAGGTTGTGCGGACCTGATCCGGCGTTCGCGCGGGCGCGTTCTTCATCAACCTCTCCAAGTTTCGTCGACGACTTCATCAACGACTGCGCCATGGCCCCGAAGACGAGGGCTTCAAGGGTTGCAGACCCGTCTGCATCTCAACCGCCGCCACCGGAGCCAACGGTGGGCGGAGGGGACGCCAGCGGAAGGGTGGACACCGGCGAGGGCACTCGCGGTGCCACCAGATCCAGGGACAGGACGGATGACCGCGCCTCGGTGTAGGATCGGAAGTATGTCTAGAGGGGGGGTGATTAGACTACTTGACAACTTAAAAGTTTTGCCTTTTGATTGGAGTAGATTTTTAGCAAGTTCACAATGATAACCAAGTCAAGTATCACCCTACACATGCAATTCTAGAGTTGTGGCAGCGGAAAGTAAATTGCACGTATAGTAAATGAGAGGAGGAGAAGAGCAAACGCAATGGAGACACGGAGATTTTTTCTCGTGGTTCCGATAGGTGGTGCTATCGTCAATCCACGTTGATGGAGACTTCAACCCACGGAGGGTAACGGCTGCGCGAGTCCACGGAGGGCTCCACCCACGAAGGGTCCACGAAGAAGCAACCTTGTCTATGCCATCATGGCTTACGCCCACGGAGGACTAGCCTTACTCGGGGTAGATCTTCACAAGTAGGCGATCTCCTTGCCCTTACAAACTCCTTGGTTCAACTCCACATCATGACGGAGGCTCCCAAGCGACACCTAACCAATCTAGGAGGCACCACCCTCCAAAAGGTAATAGATGGGGTTGGTGATGATGAACTCCTTGCTCTTGTGCTTCAAATGATAATCTCCCCAACACTCAACTCTCCTCACTGATTTGGCTGTGGTGGAAGAAAGGATTGAGTGGAAAGCAACTTGGGTAGACTAGAAATCAAGTTTCATATGGTGGGAGTGGAGCAACTTGATCTCAACACAAGGGTAGGTAGTTTTCTTCTCGAAATGTAAGGTAGGAGTGGTAGTTCTTTCGATGGCTCTCTCCACGAATGAAGAGGAGGTGGAGGGTATTTATAGCCTCCACACAAAATCCAACTGTTACACACATTTGACCAATCTCGGTCGGACCGAAGTTGACAACTCGGTGGGACCGAAAGTTCAAATCTTGTGAACGTTGGGATTTTCGTGGGACCAAAATACAATCTCGGTTAGTCCGATTCTTCCAAAGTCTAGGGTTTGCCAATCTCGGTGGGACCGACTTTCTCATCTCGGTGACACCGATTTGAGTCTGAAGATTCTGAAGCTTGGCAACACCAATTTCGTATGACCGAGTTTGGAATTGGAAAATCCGAAATTCTTAGGGTTTGGCTATATGGCTGAGGTGGTTCATCTCGGTGTGGTGGGTTTGGAATCGGTGGGACCGAGATTACTTATGAGTTTATGTTGGAATGAAAGATTGCTGATAGTTTGAGAGATAAATCACTAAGCACTTAGAGCAACCAGATCATCATCATAACCTCATCCCCTTTTAATAGTATTGGCTTTCCTATGGACTCAATGTGATCTTGGATCACTAAACCAAAAATGGAGTCTTGAGCTTTTGCCAATGTTTTCCTTAGCATTTTGAGGGTCCACATCATCAGTCATTGCCATACCCATATCAATTGAACTTTCTGAAATATTCTCAAGAAATGATTAGTTCAATGATATATATGTTGTTATTAATTACCAAAACCACCGGGATTAGTTGCACTTTCAATCTCCCCCTTTTTGGTAATTGATGACAACATATAGATCAAAGCTTCGACAAATGATATAATCAATGAATAACATCGTCGCTTTGAGAAGTATGTGATAAGCAAGAGCTCCCCCTAAATTTGTGCATTATTTAAGATTTGCGTTTGAATGCAAATGCACAATCGATTAGGATCATGGGTCACTCTTCCATGTCACATACATCTTGGTGGAGCGCACAAAATGATAAGAATGAATAACATGCACCCAATCACCAAGACATGAGTAAGTGATCATACAAGATATGAATGGAATATGATAAACATTAAGCACACATTAAGCACAGTATGATCAAGCACTCATCAAGATCGAGCAAACGTAGTATCAAACACACGAAATGTCTCAAAGAACTCAAAAGTATCTCAAGGAAAACCGCAAACGAAAGCAAAAACGAGCACTCTCTCTCTCGAAGCCCTATGATCTATACAATTTCTCCCCTTTGGCAACAAGTTACCAAAAGTTCGAAAGGTATAGAGCTAATCGTCACTCGGGACTCAGGCCGCGGCTCTGTCTGCGTCGATGGAGTGGAGATAGCTGCATCTGCAAAGCTTCTGCTGAAGTCTGTGGAGCTGGAGGAGTGGATCTTGGGCTGGTCTTTGGGCCGACGGAGCTGTAGGAGGTGCTGATGTAGTAGCCACAGGGTCCGACCTTTGAATAGCAAATGATCTGGGCTTTGTGGGCACTTTGGGCAGGCTGCTCATAGTCATCTGGACCATATCACCTTCCATCTCTCTCATGAGTTCTGCCTTCTCCTTTTAGCTTCCTTGATGTCCGCCTCAAGCTTGTTGACGGTGACCTGCACTTCATCGACAGACGTCGAGCATGGAACTTATCTTCAACTATCCTCTCAAGGCTCTCCCGAGACGCACTATCTTTGGCAGCGTAGCTCAATTCTCTCGAGTGGCTTCAAGAAGTTGTTCTGCAACGCTCTTGGGCTTTGCTGCTGCTTCCTTCTCAGCTTTAGCTTGTTTGGCAGCTTCAGACTTAGCATGTCCTTCTACGGATGTGGGAGCATCTTCACCATCACAACTTCGTTATCTTCGTGTTCAAGCTGCGTTGGCAAGTGGGGTCTATCCAACGGTAGGTGTCCGTGCCAAACTTGGCATTAATGAGCATCTGAATATGCGGAGCAAACCCACACGACCTCTTCTCTCTCTCTGTCTTTGTCCTCTTGATAGTCTCTACTATCGTGTCCATCACCTTAAAAGGTGTCTTCGGTCTAGTATGTGCAGCATGTTGATAGAATACCCTCTTATCATGCGGTGGTCTCGACTTAGGCATCAAAGTATGCCTCGAGAATGGTGTTGGTGGTTGGGAGACCTGCTCAAGATAATAGATGAACCAAGCTTCCATATCTCAACATCCTTCTCATTTACCTCATTGTACATGTTCTTCATTGACTCGTGATTCTTCTTTGGAATGCCATAGACATCAACATCATCGTCCTTTGATACTGGAGCATTCAGCAATGCTCTCCATTCTTCAACAGTCGAATGGAATCTTTGCCCTTCTGTCATCCATACAATTCTGCCATCTGGATAGAAGTGTGCGGTGGCATAGAACTGCATGATCATCTCATCGTTCCAAGCAGTCAACTTCTGACCAACGAACTCTGCAATCCCACAAGCAGTGAAGCTTTCATGCACATGTGGAAAATAGTCTCTGTGCTCTTCACTGTCGATGTAATCCCAGTCTACATATCTGGTGTCAGCAACAATTGGCTTCTTATCCATGAGCACTGTCTCATAAAAGTCTTGTTGCTCTCTAGTGTGGAATCTTGGGTCAACTGCTGTCCTTCTCCTGGTGGCATATGGATCAACTTGCCTCCATAGCCTCAGTCCTTTGTCCTTCCTTTCTTTCATATTTTCAGCTCGAGGATGAGCTTCATTATGAACTGGCAGTTTCTGTCTGAGCTTGAGCAAAACATGAGCCTCATCATCTGATTCTGCAGGTGGCACATTGTCCTTCTTCTTTTCTGAAGCAGGTATGTTCCTCACAGTCTTCTTTGGCTTGGCAGCAGGTTTGGCTTGGGCTGCCTTTGCTGGAGCTGATTGCTTAGCTTTTGTGGGTGCTCCTGCCCTGATGGCATCTCCCATCAACTTCTGCTTCTGAGGTGGCTGGGGTGCTTCCTCATCAGAATCATCATCATCAGCTTCTTCAGGAACTTTCCTCTTCCTCTTGGAAGTTTTCTTGATCTTGCTGGAGGTTTGTTCTTCCATGCTAAGCCTCTTTGCAGCAGTGGATTTCGTCACTTTGCTTGTGCCTTTCCTTGACTGTTGCCCTTGATAGCTCTTTGCAACCACTTGCCTCTTTGGCTTAGATGTTATCTCCTCATCTGCAACAAAGTCTGAATCCTCCTCATCAGAATTCCTCTTCTTCCTGCCCTGTGGCAGCCGCAGCGATCCACTTGGAGTGCTTCTCTCTCCTTCATCTGAAAAACTGCTTGCTTCAGGACTTGTTGCTGCCTCAGGAATCTCAACTGGCATCTCAGACCTGTTCTGACTGTCACTTCCATCAGACATGACTGACAACCTGTGAATAGAATAGGTATAGGCAGAATAGAAGAGTTATCACAAACTGCAGAGGATTTTGCAAAAGAATGAGTTCAAACTTTAGTTTTAGGTTTTCACAGAATACATTTCGGTCGACCGAGTCTATAAATTCGTGAATCCAAGTGTCTAAACAGACCACATACACCACTTTCGGTTGGACGAAATGGGTTTCGGTCTAGCCGAGAGCACTAGGGTTTCACTAAATCCTCACTTCGGTCTTACCGATTTGCACAACTTCGGTTTCACCGAAAAGTGCGGTCAATGACCAGAGGCCAAATCGGTCGATCCGAGAATGTCGATTCGGTCACACCGAGATGTGTTCGTGAAACCTAACCCTAAAATTTTACTCGAATTTTGTTCTATGATCTAAACGATTGGATAGAAGATTTCAATCTTGGCAAGAAACTTGACAACGCCTATCGTGTATTGAATCAGCGGTTGAACACGAGAGGATGAAACTCACCCAATGCGGTGGAGCTTCACTCTGGCAACGGCGCGATGAGAAAGACCGTTGACGGCGATGGAGACCAGCGCGCGGCGCACAGTGATGGCGGAGACGATCCGGAGACCAAGGCGACGGCAATAAGGGTTTGAGGCGAAGCGTTTGAAGAAGTAATCAACGCGCTCGTCCTCGGGTATATATACCTTCCGGTGTCGGTGGGACCGAGTTGAAAACTTCGGTGGGACCGAGATGGTTAATCGCGTGCGATTACATACTTCGTCACGCCGAAATTTGTAACTTCGGTTTCACCGAGGTGAAAACCTAGATCAATCCAAGTGATTTGGTCTGTCGATTTGAGTATATCGGTTTGACCGAAAGTACTTAGAAGGTTTTGGAAGTTAGGCTTTTGACGGATCGGTGGCTCGAGTGCTCCTCACTCGATGCGTCCAAAAAGTCTTGTTCAAAGTTTGTGATATAAGCATGAATAGAGTTTGAGACAAGAAAGCATAGATAGCTAGGGGAGGAACTTAGGCATTCTTGTCCATCCATTTGGTCAAAAGAAAAATCCAAAAGACCAAAGCAACAAATGGATGTCCTCGAATGGATAAAATCATGCATCCAACATGCTCACACAATAAGATAGCAAATGAAATATGTGTCAAACATGCACAAACAAAACTCTTAGCAACTAGCACACAATTTGGCGATGACTAGGTCATCTATATATGAGTATATTGACTTAGGAGTCAAATGAGAACATTTGATCATAGGTCATACTCATCGTTTAAGCACAAGTGGGGTTACCACTTTTCCATAAAGCATTGATGTGTTCACATCATTAGAAGATGCTTTGGCTCATTTCTTTAGAGCAAAGCTCCCCCTTGATGTGAGAACCCCTTTTAAAGGGTCAAACTAACCTTGGGTTGTCGTTGAAGACTTCATGTAGATGTTGAAGATGTGGATGCTCAATGTTGATGAAGATCATCAAGAGTTGGGAGCAATCCTTTGGATTCGGCACTTTCAATACCTACATGGGTTAGTCCCACAAGGAACAAACAAGGATATCCATGGACATAGATTGAAGTTCACAATAGATGATGTCCATGAAAGCAATGATTACCTTGTCCCTTGACTTACCAACATGAGGGTTTGTGACTCCATGAACTAGTGCAAGATGTGGAAGTTGATTGCACAAGTCCTTGCCAAAAGAATATGAGTGAAATGTATTGGCGGAGTCACCCTCAAGAACTCTCTAGTTCTTCTTCTTGGGATCCACATCATCTTGATGGGAATCCTTGGGGTAGTAGTTGAGCTTGTCAAGTAGAACTTGAAGTTGCCTTGGGAACCCACTTGACCATGGCCTTGGGTGCTTCAATGAATGCATCAATCTCCTCTTGAAGCTTGTCCTTGCCTTTTAGCTTGTGGTCTTGTGGTGGAAGGTCATCTTGAGCTTGTTCCTCATTGGAAGAAGTAGGATCATACTTCTCCTTTTGAGAAATAAACTTTGGAGTGGGATATTGACCTTCTTCCCATTCAACACCCTCGGCGTTGAACTTTCGCTCAAAACCAATTCCTTGATTCTTCCGGTGTCTTCCTTGTTTGCGAACAATTTCCTCAAAGCTCTTGCTTCCGGCAAGACTCTTGTAGACACCTTTCTCTATAATCCCTTTCAATAGACTATTTTCTTGCTCAAGTGAAACTTGGCTTGAAACATTGTTAGTGGAATCAAGAGAATTACTAGAAGTAACAACATTTGATTTAGCATGATTATTGTTACTACTAGATGAAGAATTTTTCTTATGCTTGTCATGCTTAGTTTTGATAGGTGGCAAGAAATTAGACAAGAGAAGTCGTTTGGCAAGATATGAAGAACTCTTCTTTGAAGATCGTCATTGATAGCTTTTAGAAACTCATGTTCTTGCTCTAGATTGAGCTTCTCGAAGCGTAGCTTCTCATGAGATCTTAGGAGCTCTCTATGATCTTCTTGAGTTGTTTCATGAGCTAACTTAAGAGTGTTTAGTTCTTTAGTTAGACGCTCAATCTCCTTCATAGCATTGTCATTCGACTCTTCTCGACTATAAAGACTACTAGCATGTTCATCATTACTAAGCTCACTAGATTTATCATGTAAAAGCTCATCTTCACCAAGCAAGTCATCCTCATCACTATCAAAGTCAATAAACTCAGGGTGTGATACCTTGGGGCCTTTTGCCATGAAGCATCTTCCAATTCCCTCATTTGGTGAATCAAATATGTCATAGGAGTTGGAGTTGGAGGACACGAGAGCAAGACCGCAACACCTTCATCTTGATCAGATTCGGAGTTGGAGTGATAGCTTCTTTCGGAGTGATTGTCGGTCGAGCCGAAACCCATTCACCAACATGAGCTTGATGTTTTCTTCTTGTGTAGCTCCTTGATGACTTGTCTTTCCTTTCCGAATCCTTGCTTCTCCGAGAGGATCTTCGTTCATAACGATCATCTCTACTCCTTCTCTCTTTTAGGCGACTCTTCTCTTGAGCTTCTTCTTCTTGGAGATTCTTCTCTTCTCTTGTGGGAGTCGAACACTCATTTGAGTAGTGTCCGGGTCTTCCACAATTGTAGCAGTTTCGATCACGACTAGAAGATCTCTTTTCATCATATGATCTAGACTTTGAGCTTCTTTCCTTGCTTCTACTCTTGTAGAATTTGTTGAAGTTCTTCACCATTAGGCTTATCTCTTCATTGGAAACTAGCTTGTCACTTGAGGATGTGGGAGCTTCAACTGCAGCTTTGTAAGCACCACTTGACTTGTTGTGAAGCTCTTCCTTATCTTTAAGTGTCATCTCATGAGCAACAATTCTTCCAATGACTTGATGAGGCTTGAGATCTTTGTAGTTTGGCATCATTTGGATCAAAGTGCACACGGTGTCATACTTTCCATCCAAAGCTCGAGAATCTTCTTGATGATGAATCGGTCGGTCATTTCTTCACTTCCTAAGCCTGCCATCTCATTGGTGATGAGAGCAAGCCTAGAGTACATTTCAGCGACTCCTTCACCTTCCTTCATCTTGAACTTGTCAAGTGACCTTGAAGAACATCTAGCTTTGATTCCTTCACGGACTCGGTACCTTCGTGCATTTCACCAAAGTATCCCAAATCTCTTTTGCATTCTCAAGGCGGCTGATCTTGTTGAACTCCTCGGGACACAAAGCATTGAAGAGAATGTCACAAGCTTGAGCATTGTTACGTAACATCCGCAACTCATCCGCAGAGCTTCGCGATCCGGAACTTTTCCTTCCTCGAAGAACTCACCTTGCAAGCCAACACAAATAATGCCCCATGCGGCGGGGTTATGTCCAAGAATATGCATTTTCATTTTATGCTTCCAACTAGCAAAGTTTGAACCATCAAAGTAAGGACCTCTCTGAAATTACCCTCACTAGGCGCCATACTCTCCTAGGTTGTGAAACCAAGCTTATGGAGTCCAATGCAATGGAAACCAATCCAATGGAGACCAAAGCTCGATACCACTTGTAGGATCGGAAGTATGTCTAGAGGGGGGGTGATTAGACTACTTGACAACTTAAAAGTTTTGCCTTTTGATTGGAGTAGATTTTTAGCAAGTTCACAATGATAACCAAGTCAAGTATCACCCTACACATGCAATTCTAGAGTTGTGGCAGCGGAAAGTAAATTGCACGTATAGTAAATGAGAGGAGGAGAAGAGCAAACGCAATGGAGACACGGAGTTTTTTTTCTCGTGGTTCCGATAGGTGGTGCTATCGTCAATCCACGTTGATGGAGACTTCAACCCACGGAGGGTAACGGCTGCGCGAGTCCACGGAGGGCTCCACCCACGAAGGGTCCACGAAGAAGCAACCTTGTCTATGCCATCATGGCTTACGCCCACGGAGGACTAGCCTTACTCGGGTAGATCTTCACAGTAGGCGATCTCCTTGCCCTTACAAACTCCTTGGTTCAACTCCACATCATGACGGAGGCTCCCAAGCGACACCTAACCAATCTAGGAGGCACCACCTCCAAAAGGTAATAGATGGGGTTGGTGATGATGAACTCCTTGCTCTTGTGCTTCAAATGATAATCTCCCCAACACTCAACTCTCCTCACTGATTTGGCTGTGGTGGAAGAAAGGATTGAGTGGAAAGCAACTTGGGAAGACTAGAAATCAAGTTTCATATGGTGGGAGTGGAGCAACTTGATCTCAACACAAGGGTAGGTAGTTTTCTTCTCGAAATGTAAGGTAGGAGTGGTAGTTCTTTCGATGGCTCTCTCCACGAATGAAGAGGAGGTGGAGGGTATTTATAGCCTCCACACAAAATCCAACCGTTACACACATTTGACCAATCTCGGTCGGACCGAAGTTGACAACTCGGTGGGACCGAAAGTTCAAATCTTGTGAGCGTTGGGATTTTCAGTGGGACCGAAAATACAATCTCGGTTAGTCCGATTCTTCCAAAGTCTAGGGTTTGCCAATCTCGGTGGGACCGACTTTCTCATCTCGGTGACACCGATTTGAGTCTGAAGGTTCTGAAGCTTGGCAACACCAATTTCGGTATGACCGAGTTTGGAATCGGAAAATCCGAAATTCTTAGGGTTTGGCTATATGGTGAGGTGGTTCATCTCGGTGTGACTGGGTTTGGAATCGGTGGGACCGAGATTACTTATGAGTTTATGTTGGAATGAAAGATTGCTGATAGTTTGAGAGATAAATCACTAAGCACTTAGAGCAACCAGATCATCATCATAACCTCATCCCCTTTTAATAGTATTGGCTTTCCTATGGACTCAATGTGATCTTGGATCACTAAACCAAAAATGGAGTCTTGAGCTTTTGCCAATGTTTTCCTTAGCATTTTGAGGGGTCCACATCATCAGTCATTGCCATACCCATATCACTGAACTTTCTGAAATATTCTCAAGAAATGATTAGTTCAATGATATATATGTTGTTATTAATTACCAAAACCACCTGGGGATTAGTTGCACTTTCACTCGGTCTCCGTGGATCCACGTCCATCTCAGCGCACGACGACCCAGCAACGCCATACCACGGGAGGTGGTATCCGCCTACTGGAGCAGGGACGTACCGGAGGCTCGCGGGATGTTCCGGACCACCGTCCAGACACAGGCAAAGCGAAGGCGCCGGGGCAGGACCCTGCTCCTTCTAACACTGTTAGGAGTCCGAGCGCGTCCCGCTCCCCGCACCACTCGCTCCCGCTTCCCTCCACTCCTGCAGAAGCGCTCACAAGAGCGCAAATGCTCCTCGACTTCCCTCCAGCAGCGGACAAGGCCGAAGACTGGAGGGCTACCATCCAGAGCCTGGTCGCCTTCGCCAACAACAATCCTCCACAGCAGCCGGTGGCCTCGCGGCCGCGGCAAGCTGAGAAGACGAAGGCCGACGGCAACAAGACCGCCGGGGGTGCAACCACCGTGCACTCCCCGCCGCGGAAGCGAAAGACGCCGCCCCGCCGGAACAACGCCGACGACGGCTCCACGGCATTGTCGGATCCGCGGGCTCGTCGGGATCAACGTCAGGTCCTTGACGATCGGCGACAAGAAGACGCTCGGACCACGATCGAGCGCCGCCGAGAGACTCGGCGACAATCAGACCAGAGAGCTGGAAGCACTGCTGATCTTGTAGCGCCCGCGAACAGCGACTTGCCGTCGCGGCGAGCTGCCCTGCGTTCACCCGTGAGCTGCGGCGCGTCCCAAAGGCCCAAGCATGAAGAATTTCAAGCCCGACGTGCGGAGAAGTACGACGGCAAGACGCACCCTCGAATTCCTTAGTGTCACACCATTGCGGTGCAAGCTGCCGGGGCGCGACGAGAAGATTCTGGCGAACTACTTCCGCTCGTGCTTAGGCGAACGTTCGTTCTTGGCTTATGCACTTGCGGAAGGCTCCATTTCTTCTTGGGCAGACCTTTGCCATCGGTTTGTTGGCGCCTTCACCGGCGGCCACAAACCCCACGACCAGAGAGCGATCTCCACATTTTGGCCCGAAGGAAGGAGAATCCTGCGCAAGTACATCCAACGCTTCAGCCGTGTGCAGCACAACATCCACGACGTCCACCTGCGCGGTCATCGGCGCGTTCCACCGAAACGTCGCAACCGCCGCATGCGTGAAGAGATGGCGATGACCAAGATTCGGGATGTCACGAGCTTTATGCTCGGCTGATAAATCGCGACGCGGAAGAGGGGAGGAGGCTCCCGGGGAGGATCTTGGCGCAGAGGAAGCGACTCGACAGCGCCGCCCGGCAAAAAGCGCCGGCGGCGGAACAATCAAAAAAGAACAAGGAAGAGGTGCTTGCCGTCGAGAAGTCCGGCAAGGAGGCTCCCGCCAAGCAAACCTGGCTGGCGACTCGGCAAGGAGCCTGCCCCTCAGAAGGCAGCCGACAAGCGGACGGACCCGCAAGCAATCTCAAAAATCCACCGCACCAAGGGCCACGATCTCTACAACTGCAAGCGCGTCGACTATCTCGTCGAGCAGCAAAAAGCTGAGTACGAGAGGCGCGACAAGGAGAGGGCCCATGGTGGCGGAGGAGAACTGAGCAAGAAGCGGCCATTCAATGGTCGGGGAGGACGTCCCGGCAAGGCCAAGCGGCGGCAAGGTGATCGACCTTCCCGGAGCCGCGACAAGGATGAAGAAGACGACGACGAAGACATGGAAGATGAGGATGACAGCGAGCAGGAGTTCCAGAAGGCCACGGAGGTCTTGTGCGTCGACGGTGGCGCCTCACTGCACACCTCCCACCGCCAGCTAAAGCAGTGGGTGCGTGAAGTGAATGCAGCGGAGCCGCCCGTGAGAGTCGCAAGAGCTCCTCAAATGGTCCAGCCGCCCATCATTTTTGATCTTGAGGATCACCCTGACCGCACCACCGCGGTCGGGTGCTTGCCGATGCTGGTCTCGCCCACCATCCGCAACCTCAAGGTCACCAAAATGTTGGTTGACGGCGGGGCCGGGCTGAACTTGATTTCCTCTGCTGTGATCAAGAAACTCCAAATTCCAGATGGCGAGCTCGAAGAGACCGGTTCATTCCAAGGAATTAACCCAGGACGGAGCAAGCCCAAGGGGAAGATCACTTTGCCAGTGACCTTCGGCGGGGAGCTCAATTTCAGGACTGAGCGCATCACTTTCGACGTCGCCGATATTCCGTTGCCATACAACGGAATACTCAGCCGTCCTGCCCTCGCCAAGTTCATGGCAGCTTCCCATTATGCTTACAACGTACTCAAGATGCCGGGGCCAATAAGCGTCATCACTGTCCACGGCGACAAGAAAGATGCGCTTATCTGCACCGACAAGATCTACCGGGATGCGGCAGCAGCGGCCGACAGGAAAAAGATGTCGGGGCGGGGCGGTCGTGTCCGCCCGCCGCGAGCACCTATGGGGCCGGGGCCCCTTCGTCTGTGCGGTACGAGGGCGGAGGGAGCACAGAGAGCAGATCGAGGCGATGCACGCGGGCGGATTTTTACCCAGCTTCGGGCCGCGATGGACGCGTAAAACCCTACTGCTGCTTTGTGTTTGTATTTGATCTTGCTCAAGAATGCGAGCGTATGGTGGTGTTGTGTTGCGTGAATCGAACCAGCCGAACCCCCTCTACGTTGTGCATGGGCCTCCTTTTATAGTGCCAAGGGGTCACCAATAGGTGTCAACGTAGGAGAAAGGGGTAAAAATGTAAAAGAGGTGGTAGTTGGAGCAGTCTTGGAACAAAGGAGCTACGATTGCGAACAGTGGTTTCTACCTACTTTGACATGGGGGACAAAGGCATTTAATGCCCGTCGCCGTCGACCCCAAAAGCTCCCGCCCTAGCGTCTCCGTCTGCCACGGTGATGGATCCACCACCGTGGAGTGCCACCGCACCTCCCAGGCTGCGCCGCCACCCGCCACGCATCTCTGGAGTGGCCCCAGGGCGACGCGTGGTCAGATGAGCTGGAGCGCGGGCGCACAGCGCACTTCTCCCGACAAGTACCTTGCCGGGGTCTTGATCTTGTCGGGCCCGGGAGCTTGTCGGGCTCTATAACTTGCCGCTCCCCGGGCCCTTGCCGGGACGCGTATAGCGCCGAGGCATTTTTTTATGATGTAGTCTTCTAGTCGCCCCGGCGAGCTCCTCTCGCCAGGGCCTTGCGTAAGTAATGTAATCTTGAGCCTGGAACGGCCTTCCCGGCAAGCTCCTCTTGCCGGGGTCTCGATCTTCTGTCTTGTATATTTTGTTCTTGAATGGATTGATATGGAGCAAGAATGGTCTCCGGCAAGCACATGGTAGATCGATCATGGAAGCTGCAATCGCCTGCACAAGTTAGGGGTACTGAGGTACCCCTACCTTAGTACACCGACAGAGATTCCCGGGCTGGGCCACACAGTGCCGAGCGCTGTTGGGCCAGGCCCAAAACAGGCTGCGGGCACACGAGGCCCACGGCGCGTCAAATCCACTTCGCCTCTGCCGCCTCCCGTGCAACAGCAGACGCCGATTGCGGCGTCGTGGGATGGGACGTGCCCACGTTCTTTAATGAGAAGAGCGGAACGCCCCCCACTTCCCCATAAAAACAGAGGAAGCAGGCGTGGTTCCCCTCCTTCGCTTTCATTGCTTCTTCTTCCTCCTCCAGAGATCCTCTTTGCGCTCCGCCTCCGCATCTCCTCCGCCGTCTCTTGTGTCTGCGGGCGCGCCACGACTCTTCGTCCTCCTTCCTCGCCGCCTCCGCCATGGCCCGAAGACCGGAAGGGGAAGGGAAGCGGAGAAGATCAAGAAGGAGAAATCGAGCAGCGGCAAAGCTCGCCCGAGATCTCGGAAGCGAGCGTCGCCTTCCGCCGCGGCTCGGCGTGCAGGAACTCTGGGGCAAATATTATCTGTTCTGGGCCAAGAAGACCACGGCGCATCCTCGGACCAGAGCTCATCCGGCCGCCACCATGGACAACTATCCTGGCGGGTACTATTTCTTCGCAGCCTTCTTCCACTGCGGTCTTTGTCCCCCTTTTTCTGATTTCTTCTGCGACATCATGAATACATACGGCCTCCACCTTCTTGACTTCACCCCCAACGCCATCCTCACAATGGCGGTTTTCGCACACATGTGCGAAAACTTCATAGGGATACACCCAAATGTAGCGCTGTTCAGGCACTTCTTTACTCCTAGAGCAGAGCCCGGCTCCCCCCTCTCCGGAGGGATTTCTTGGGTTTTTCGTCTGAACTTGAAGGAGTCGTACTTGCCGGGGGAGCTCCGCGGCAAGTGGGAAGAGTGGCGTGCGGACTGGTGCTGGATCGTTGAAGACGAGCCACAGCCCTTCACCGCGCCGCGCACAACGCCCATCGTGCGCGGCAGAGACTGGAGCGAGCTGGATTCGGATGACATCAAGCTCGACGTTGCCCTCATCCGGATTCTTCGTCTTGAGGCGAGGCTGTCCGTTCGTAGGTGGCGCCGACTTCCTCCGCCGCCGCATTGCCCTCTCCAAGACAGGAAAAGGCCGGCTGGGGAGTCTGGCGCGCGGGGATATAATGAGGCTGCGCCCCGGGCTGAACTTTAACTTCACGACGCTGGAGCTGAGGGGGATGGTCCGGGAACTCTTCAAATATGACCCGGCCCATCCAGAGTGGTTCAGACCTCCCCGGGGAGTGGTGCCCCTCTGCAACAGCACAGCTCGGGATCGCCTCCTCACCATGATGCCCGCGTGCGACTCGCACAGCGTGGAGCGCACATGGATTCCGCCCGAGCCAATGGACTTCCTCAACTTCTTCGACAACCTCGAGGAGGTGGCGAAGAACAAAGACGAGACTCGGGGGCTGACACGGGACACCACGGACCAGGAGCTCGCGTACATAGCTTCTCGGGCCGAAGAGGCCGCTGCAGCCGCAGCGGCAGGAGAGTTCGGCTGTACGCCCGAGGAGGCCGAGGCTGCGGAGGAGTCCTACCAAGCGGAGGCGGCGGAGATCTGCAGACTGCTGCGACTTCCTCCCGACGCGCTCGCCGGGGTCCCCTCTCTGAGGCACTCCGGGATCCCCAGAATCGCGGCCGAGGCCGCGGCAAGAGGTGGCGCTGCCGGAGGGAGCAGAGGCGCCGCAGGAAACGAAGGCGCCGGAGGGAGCGGAGACGCCCGAGGGAGAGAGGCCGCAGTCAGGTGCGCTGGGTCCGCGAGCTAGCCGGGAAGAGGAGGAAGGGGCGCCGAGGCCGCCGAGGGCTCCGGAGGGTCCACGAAGCTTCTGTGAGCGACCTCTCCTCGTCGTCGGAGACCTCCCGCCCGGGCAAGCCCTAAGCGTTCCCCAGCAAGCGCCTCAAGGCGGCGACGGCCAGGCAATCGCAGGCCCCGGCAACTACCAGCTCGCCGGCAGCGCAAGCTTCCTGGGAGTCAAGCTGCGCCGAGGGCGACCGGCGCACCAGCCACGGGCGAAGCGACTTCGCAAGCGAGCCACGACAAAGGCGCCCGTGGAGTCGGCGCCCGGCGGACAGGGTCTTCTCGAGCGGAGCGGCGGCCCCGCCCGCTTCTCGGGTCCCGGCTGCCACAGGGGCTGGGTCTTCGCAGCCCCCGGCCCCGAGGACCGCCAAGCGCCCGAGAGGGCCTTCGCCTCCTGCTCCTCGCGCCGACGCAACCCAGGTGGAGTATGATTTCTCCGCCTTGAGTGAAGACGACGAGGAGGAACAGGAGTAAGTACCCGAGATCTTCACCTTCTTAAATTTCGCCTTGATTATTGTTGAGGCTAATCTTGTTTCTTGTGTTGATTTCAGGACCTTGGTCCGGCGCACGAAGAAGGCCAAGGTGCCCGTGGTCGAAGTCGTGGACGACTCGCTTGGCCAAGGCGACGGGACGCCGAGCCAAGCTTGCGGACCCGAGCGCTGTCGAGGAGCAGCCCAGCGCAGCCCCCAGCGTAAGTCTGGGTCCCTTTGCTCGCTTGCGGGCGCGTTTGGAGATTCGTCTTGTTCCAATATCTTGGCGTGTTTGTCTTGACTTGTGCGAGAGATGGAGCCGCAGCGACAGGAGCATCCGGAGGTCGCCTCGAAAGCCGGCAGTCCCTCCATCCCGCCAAGGTTGGACTCCCGGCAAGGAGGCGTCCGCCAAGGGCGGAGTACTCCGCCAAGGGCGAGTACCCGCCAAGAGCGAGCAGCCCGGCGAGGGCGGCCACTCCGCCAAGGGAGGACTCCCCGGAAAGAGAGCCCGCCGCTGACGACGTCCGCCAAGGTAGGCTCTGCAACTTTGTCTTCTTGGCGTTGTCTCTTTTTGGATATTTGCTTGAACTTCTTTTGCTTTTTCTTCTTCTTCTAGATCCTCCTCCCCCCGAGCAGATGGAGACGGAAGCCGTCATTGAGGAGGAGGAGGACGTGCAGGGTGGCGGCGGCGACGCCCCTGTCGTCGAGGACGCGGCGGGAGCCGCCGGGTCACATGTGCCAGAGACCGCTCCGGCTGCGGACGCAGCGGCCGGAGAGGGGGACGGCGACCGCACCGCCGGCCCGGAGGCAGCGGGAGCATCAAGTGCTGCGCCGGTCACCGACCCCTCTGCCGGAGAGGAGCGGTCCGGCTACTACTTGGAAGCCCCCAACGGCGTCTTCATCCAGGTGCCGTGGGGTTCCTCGTCGCGAGCTCCCGCGGAGGGCGAGGCCTTTGATGGGGAGGTACTCGCCTCCGCAGGCTTGAAGATCGTCGAGGGCCGGCGGGGCAGCGGGCTGAGGAGGAGCTTCTTCACCAGCTCCGGCCCTTCCGGGCCAGACGGTAGCTTCGCTTCGAGGCCCTCGCCGCCAAGGCCGCCGAGGAGATGGAGAAGCGCGCGGCGGAGCTCAGCGCCGCCAATCAGGCTGCTCTCCGCGAAGTGGCGGAGAAACGTGAGCGACTCGCCGGGGAATATGAAGAGTGGTTGCTGGAGAAGGCCGAGGCCGAAGAGCAGCAACGGCTCGCCGGGGTGGAGCTGTCCCGGCGAGAAGGAGAACTTATCCAGCGGAAGGTCAACCTCGACGTTCACGAGGAAGACCTTGCCGCTCGGGAACAGGCCCTTGGCGGGGAGCTGAAGGAGGCGAAAGACGCCGCGGCTGCCGCAGAAACCGCCAAGGAGGAGCTTGCCGCCAAGGTCGCGCAGCTGGAGGAGTTGCTGAAGGCGAGCGAGGAGAAGGTTGCCGCGCTTAACACAGAGCGCGAGAAGGACGCCCACACCAACTCGGAACTCCAGGAGTGCCTTTCCAAGAAGGGCGATGAGTTGAGGGCCGCCAAGGACTCCATCGAGGGTCTTGAGCTACAAGTCTCTGCGCTGAAGGACTCGCTTGACGCTGCCCGGGATCGGGAAACCAAGTTGAAGGAGGAGCTCCGCGAGGAGCGAACCTTGGTGGTCAGCGCCAACAAAGCAGCCGAGGACTTCCGCCGTATCGTCGAGATATGGACCGAGGACTTGGTATCTTCTGCGTCCGCCATTGACCAGGAGCTGCTGGCGCTGAAGCTGGAGCATCTCATCTACTCCCCGGATCCAAACCTTGCTCACAGCGCCAAGCTCAGCCTCTTCTTCAGGGGGATCGCGCCGGCCCTTGCAAATCTGCGGAAGAAGATCCCCGCGCAGCTTGCCGAGGAGACTCGCCGGCTGTGCACGGGAACCATGGAAGCGTCTTGTGAAGATTGTATACCGCAATCCCGGCATAAACCTCACCAACGTTCTTCGCAGCTTGCCGGCCGACGCGAACATGGAGGCTCTGAAGGAGCAGGTCGCCCACATCATTGCCAAAGTGAACAAGATCTCCAGGGTGGAGGGCGACCGCGTGGACTAGGCCTCCTTTATCTTTATCTCTTTTAGTTGCTGCATAGGGTGTTATGAACTCATTAGTCATCGCGACAAGTTATTCCTTGTAAGATATTACCTTTATTTTGATCAGCAGATGCAGTGTTATCTCCCTTGTTTTGATCCTCAACTTTGTATGCTTTAACCTTATGCTTCTAGGAGATTTGACGGCAAGGAGCCCTTGTCGCGAGCGCTGAGTGCCGAACTCGAAGCAGCCTGCTGGCCAAGGTCTTACCGGCAAGCAACCTTGCCGTGGCTCGTCGCAACGCACTTAGCTTGCCGAGCGTACTCAAAAATGAAACAAGGGCGCAACACTTTGTCGCAGCTCACTTAAATCGTTGAGCGTGCTCGAAAACAAGATAAGGGTGCGGCTATCCACGGGTAGGTTCCTCCGAGCACAAGTTTTCCATACAAAGTGTGGTTGTTCAAGGAAGGCAACTTAAAATTTAAAATTTTGAGCTGCGCAAATCCTGACAACTTAGCTTTCGTGATCTGCGCGTTCTCCGGCAGGCTTCTCTTTCTTGAACAGCACTTGGTTCCTCCTCCATTTCCTTCCCCCCCGGCAAACTTGTGCGCGAGGAACGTTTCTTCTGCTTAAGAAACAAGGAAAAAGAAGAAGGAAACAAGCATATGGCCTTTCGGCGCTATTGCTTGCGGACATGTGTGTCGTCATTTAAAGATGCCAAATAACTCATGCAAATAGGAAAGAAAAGCATGGGAAAAGGCAAATAGCGCAAAACACAGAAACTTTCTTGATGCACGGGTCTCTGCGCGGCTTTGTACAAAGGGTTACATGCAACAGCGGCAAAGCTTGTACAAAAGGTGGTTGCCGGAGCGGTCACGGCAACCGCGCCTTATGGGTGAAACTTGCGAAGATGCTCTATGTTCCAGAGTTGCTCACGGTAAGCCTTCTTCGGTCTTGAGGCGGACGGCGCGGGCCTCGTGACTTGTCTCACCCGATAAGGGCCTTCCCACCTCGGCGTCAACTTGTTGGAATTCTTGGCGGACTGAACACGCGAAGAACAAGGTCGCCTTCCTCGAGACTCTGGCTTTGACCTTGCGGCTATGGTAGCGGCGCAAGGCTTCTTTGGTATCGAGCAGCTCGTCAAGAGCAGTGAGACGTCCCTCCTCAAGGAGCAATCGTCATCTTGCCACAGTTGCTCTTGCTCGAGCTCATCATAAGCGAGCACTCGAGGAGATCCGTATACGAGTTCCGTGGGGAGAACTGCTTCTGCTCCATAGACTAGAGCAAAAGGTGTCTGTCCGGTGGCTCGATTCGGTGTCGTTCTGATTGACCAAAGAGCCGCGGCAGCTCCTCTATCAATTTCTTCCGCTTTCGCGTAGCTCGCCGAAAGTTCTTGTCTTGAGTCCGCGCAGCACTTCAGCATTAGCCCTCTCTGCTTGACCGTTGCTCCTTGGGTGAGCAACAGAAGCGAAACAGACCTTGGCGCCAAGGTCTTGGATGTACTGCATGAAGGCGCGACTAGTGAATTGTGTACCGTTGTCGGTGATAATCCTGTTAGGGATCCCGAAACGGCACACAATCGACCTGAAGAACTTGACCGCTGACTGTGCTGTCACCTTTCTCACTGGCTCCACTTCTGGCCACTTTGTGAACTTGTCGATCGCTACGTACAAGTACTCAAAGCCCCCGACAGCACGGGGGAAGGGGCCGAGGATATCGAGCCCCCAGACCGAGAAGGGCCAGGATAAAGGGATTGTTTGGAGAGCTTGAGCTGGCTGATGAATCTGCTTTGCATGGAACTGGCACGCTTCACACTTGGTTACTAGTGCAGTTGCATCTTGGAGGGCTTCTTGCCAAAAGAACCCTTGCCGGAAAGCTTTTCGGCAAGCGTATCTTGCCAATGTGGTGGCCGCATATGCCTCCGTGTATCTCGCCAACAGCTTCGGCCATCTTCCCCGGAGATGCACTTGATCGACACCATTGAGCCTTCTTCATACAGCTCGTTGTCCACGAACCGGTACATACTTGACTGTCTGGTTATCTTTTCTATTTCTTCCGGTCGTCGGAAGTTCTCCGGTTTGCAAAAAGCAGACGATCTGCTGCGCCCATGCCGGAGCTTGGGGCTCGGCGGCAAGGACTAAAACATGAGGGCCGCTGCGAGGACTGAGCTTCTCGGCAAGGACCCCTGGCTCTGCCGGGCTGAAGGTCCCCGCAAGCTCGCCGGGCGAGGCTTGTCGGGAACACTTGTTTCAAGCTGTCAGATCGAGGATCTGCAGGAGCAAACTGTTCCTCGGCGTTCTCGTCGTTGATCTTGGGGACTTTGGCGGCGGCCTCGGGAGACCCGCCGCAAGTAGTCGCGGAGACCAACTTTCTTTTCTTGGACTGTCCAATTGATGGCGTGACAGATGGTTGAGTCAGCTTGAGCAAGAAGGTCCCTGGTTCCACAGGTAACTTCATCGAAGCACACTTTGAAAGGCCATCTGCGATTTCATTCTGAGCTCTCGGGACATGCTCCATCTGCAAACCTTCAAAGCGCTCCTCAAGCTTCCTCACTTCATCTACATAAGCTTCCATCAAAGGGCTCTGATAGCTCTTGTTAACTTGCGGACCACCAACGAGAATCTCCCGCACAATCAGCTTCACGATCCCAAGTTCGGCCGCAATCCACGAGACCGCGAGCAAACCTTCATATTCAGCGGTGTTGTTTGTCGCTTGTTCCTTGGGAAGTGCATCTGGATAACGTGCTTGAGGTGCTCTCCGGTGGTAGCGATGAGTACCACGCCGGCACCGGCGCCTTGCAGCGAGAAGGCACCATCAAAGTACATTACCCATTCACTTGTCGCTTCTTGTACGGGTGTACTTGTTTCTTGGACTTCTTCATCAGGTGTTGGGGTCCATTCTGCTATGAATTCTGCCAAAGCCCGGCTCTGTATGGTTGAAGTACTTTCAAACTTGAGTCCAAAGCTCGACAGCTCCAGTGCCCACTCAACGATCCTGCCTGTTGCTTCTGGGTTGTGCAATATCCTCTTGTTGAAGCGAGTGACCATCGTTATCTCGTGTGCTGGAAGTAATGGCGCAGCTTTCTCGAGGCCATGAGGAGGCCGAAAGCAACTTTTGCACACCAGTACCTTGATCTAGCCCCACGGAGAAGGGAGCTTACAAAATACACTGGCGCTGCACCATCTTCTTCCGCACCTCATCCTGTTCTGCTGAGTTGTCCTTCCGGGGCGGAACTTGTCGGAGCAGCCTCACTTGTCGCTGGACCCGCTTGCCGGTGGTGTAGCCTCCTCGTCGGACTCCCTCTCCGCTACTAGCGCAGCACTAACCACTTGGTTGGTTGCCGCTAGGTACAGCAGCAACTTCTCCTGTGGTCTAGGTGCGACAAGTATTGGGGTGGAGGATAGGTACCGTTTCAAATCTTGCAGCGCTGCCTCCGCTTCCGGAGTCCACTTCATGGGGCCTGCCTTCTTCAAGATTTTGAAGAAAGGTAGGGCGCGCTCTGCAGACTTTGAAATGAACCTA
Source organism: Aegilops speltoides (assembly GCA_021437245.1). NCBI lineage: Eukaryota > Viridiplantae > Streptophyta > Magnoliopsida > Poales > Poaceae > Aegilops > Aegilops speltoides. The sequence continues at coordinate 461,615,362 of CM038147.1, read as the reverse complement.
CTGAGGGCAGCCACACAACCTGCGAGTCTTCTGACATCCTTGACTTGCTTCGGGGCTTCGATATGATCAATGGCTTTAATCTTGTCGGGGTTGGCTTCAATCCCCCTCTGTGACACAAAGAACCCGAGAAGTTTGCCGGAGGGCACTCCAAAGACGCACTTCTCGGGGTTCAACTTAAGCTGTATCTTGCGCAGGTTCTGAAATGTCTCTTCCAAATCTTGAATCAGGGTATCCTTGCTCTTGCTCGTCACCACGATATCATCCATGTAAGCCTCTACATTTCTGTGGATCTGTGGCTCAAAAGCAGTATATACTACCCTTGCAAATGTTGATCCTGCATTCTTCAGTCCAAATGGCATGCGTATGAAGCAATAGGTGCCACATGGAGTGATAAATGCAGTCTTCTCTTCATCCTCTTTGGCCATAAAGATCTGGTGATAGCCTGAGTATGCATCAAGAAAGCAAAGTAGCTCACATCCGGCAGTGGAATCAACAATCTGGTCAATGCGTGGCAAGGGGAATGGATCCTTGGGGCATGCTTTATTTACATCGGTGAAGTCTATACACAGCCTCCACTTCCCGTTAGCCTTGCGCACGACGACTGGGTTTGCTAACCACGTCGGATGGATCACACCTCTAACTAGGCCTGCTGCCTCTAGCTTCTTGATTTCTTCGTTGATGAATTCTTGGCGCTCCACGGCTTGCTTCCTCACTTTTTGCTTGACGGGCCGCGCATGAGGGCAAACGGCAAGCTTGTGCTCAATTACCTTCCTGGGAACACCGGGGATGTCAGATGGTTGCCATGCAAAACATCGACATTCGCCCGCAGAGGAAAACAGCAATGGCGCTTTCTATTCTGTCAAGCGTGGCGATGGTGAAGGTACCACGATGCCGTCCTCCTTGGCGACCACCTTCTTGGTTGCGGCGGAGTGGCCATTCCCTTTTACCCTTGCGGTGGAGCTCGACGGGGCGTCCTCGACAGCTGCGCAGCACTCCGAAGAGGTGCGGTTGCCGGAGTGGGCCCCGGAGCACTTGCCGGACTTGGTCTTCGTCTTCTTCCCCCCGGGAGCTTCAGCGGCACCGGGCTGGCTCCTTTTTACGCCGCCAACAAACCGCCAGCAGTAAGTTTTTAACCTTGTACTTTCTTGATCTGCCTCCGCTTTAACATTTGTTCTAATAATCCTTTGTTTTAATCTTTTCAGGCCAACAGCTCCTTTTGGAAAAAGAAGGCTTCAGATAAACCGACAAGAGCTCATCGTGCCAAGAGTAAAGCTGTCAAGAAATCAACCAAGAGGAAGATCAGCGAAGCTGCTGATCCGCCCGAAGATGCTGAAGATTCGGATCAAGAGGTAGAACTTGACTCCCGTGGCTCCTTTTTCATACATCTTATTAACAATGACTATCATCAGGATGATGCGGAGGTCAGCCGTGCGGACCATGTTGAGGTAATCTCTCTTTCCTCCGGTTTAGATCTTGTGCCGGTTCAAAGATTTCGCCGTGCAGTTCGGAAAGTGAAACGCTCTCACCCTCTTGCATATTTGGATCCAAAATTTTCTTTAAAGAAACAGCAACCTGAAGGGCGCTGCACAACCCGACACAGTGGCCAGCAAGTCACCTCTTCCGGTTTACCGGATACACTAACCCGGAAGCGTCGTCTAGAGGTTACTTGCTCTCCTGAAAGACGTTATCCTTCGAAGGGTTTCTTCTGATACCCACTTAATCCGTCTGATCCGAATTACCAGGCATCTTCTAACTCGTCTGGCGGTTCATCAACCACACAACTGCCTCCCCTCAAGACCATCGCTGGGTAAGTATATTGCTTTTCGATCTGCTTCTTCATGCATCAGTTTATCATACAGATCTTTATTTTGATGTTGCAGTGCTAAGGCTCGATTGAGCAAGAAAGCCAAGACCAGCAGTCCCTCTGACGATGTTGAACCGGAGAAGACCCCAGATAATGCTGGTGAAGATCTTGATAATGTCATGGATGAGTCCGCTCCACAAGATCCAGCTGCTGATGCCAATCCGCCGGAGGCTGATCCGGAAACACATGTTGAAACATCAAGTCCACATGCCACGCCTCCAAGTCCAATTGTTGATCCGTTGGGTTCAGCTGCTAATCCACCAAGTCCTTCTGCCAATCCGCCAAGCCCTGCTATCAAACCACCAAGCCCAGCCAAAGACAAGGTCAATCCATCGAGCCCAACCAAGGATGATGACGTTGTTGTCACTGGTACTTTTTATACTGCCCCGGGCAATCCAGTTGCTTTATCAAAGCACACTGCAAAGGACGAATTTGCTGCTATGGGCAAGGGGAAGGGGAAGACCGATTTGTTAGACTATGTTAATCTTTCTGCTCAGGATCTTCATTCCGGATTCCTGAACCGGCTTTACACCAGCCGAGATTATGAGGCCGGTTTGGTGAATCTGATGAAGGAACGCTATGAGGTAATTTTCAAAACACCATCTTTATTCTGTTCATTTATTGTATTGTAGCCCTGAAGGGCTGGTTTATCTTTGAAAGATAAACCGGGTCTTTAAATATAAAGAACATTTTGCCTTCGTAGCCCCCAAGGGCCGGTTTGTCTTGTGAAGACAAACCGGGACTTTTATATTCCATACTGTACCTTGTTGACTTTCCTTGTGTATTTGTTTTGGATCAAACACACATTAGCCCCCAAGTGCCAAGATTAAAACTCGTATTGATCCTTGGGACTTTAAACAATTAGAAACAAAGAAGCAATCCGCATTAGCCCTCGAGTGCCAAGTGTATAACTAGTTATATGCTTGGGACTTTGACAATATTTACATGCTCCTCCTCTATCTGTGACAGGCTGATATAAACCGCCAAGGCACTCAAATTTCTGATCTTCAAGAGAACATCAAGTCTCAACAAGCAGAAACTTCCAAGGCTAAGGATGAACTCAAAACCGCTTTAGCAGCCATGGAGCAACTCAAAGAAGGGTTCAAGATAGAGCGTGTCAACTGGGAGACTGAGAAGAATGCATTGCTAAAGCGTGCGGAAGACGCCGAGTCAGCTCTTAAAGCGGTGGCGGAAGAGCTAACTGGGTTGAAGCGCCAAGTGAATGCCATGACTTCTGCAGTGTTTGGTAAGTAGTCTTGCCAAGGCTTTTTGAATGACTATGTTTGTAACTTGCCGGTTTAACATGAAAATCTTAAACCGTTGTAGGTAGCCACATTGCTCATCTGGGCTCTGATATGCGGATGAAGCTGAAGGCAGCGTATACTTTGATTGAACAACTATATACCAGTGCCCAACGGGTTATCTATGCAGCTTCATACAACAATCCGGCCCCCACTTTGATCAAGGATACTCTAGCAAAGTTATCCGTAACGCCGGCACAGATAGAAGAGATGAATCGATCTACTGCCAGGGCCGGCGCTTTGTTGGGACTTACCCGAGCCAAAGCATGGATAACTAACCTTGATCCGGTGGATATTGCCAAGGGCTTCCCCAGTGAACAAGAGAACAGGGCAGAGTTTGACAATGAAGCCCTCAAAGCTGTGACAAGGGAGATGCGTCCTGTGGTGAGTCAACTGGCAGAAGAAGCTAACTTGACGGTTCACCGGTCCTTGTACGATGCCAACAACAAATGGGTTGACACTGTCATACCGGAAGTGCAAAATCTTATTCCACCAATCCGTAAGCACAGTTACGCCCCTGATGTTGATCCGGCTGAACTTATAAGTGAAGAGGCTGTCTTTCAGGCTTTAACCCGAATTGACTGGACCACCACTGACTTCCAACTACTGGATGAAGAAGAGGAGGCTGAACCGACGCCAGATGACCCATCAACATCACGTCAACATGGTGATGAACCCTGATCCGGCAATCTGATTGATGTGTTATGAACTTTGATCTATGGAAAGAAACAAGTCCATTTTTTGGGCCTTGAAGCGCCTTGTAATAGGCTAGTGAAAATACTTTGATCTGCTGCCATCGTGCACTGAGATATACTTTGTTTGATCCGCCGTAACAATTTCAGCACTGGCTTATATATCTTTATAATGCCATGTAATCCCTATGTCTACATAAAAAGATCTGTCCGGGCGGTTTACCGCTGGACGGGTCATAATGCCCAAGATAAAGCCTGGTTAATAACCAAAGCGGAATAAATATGAAATAACTCATACCTGTGATATGGAATCACTTGATAAGGGCGGAAACCCAAATTTGTGAGCTGTCAAGACCCTTATCCTATAATGATAGAATGAATAAGTCACGCCGGGTTATAATGAACACCAGATGATCATACTGGCGACATATAGTCAAAGCAAGGTCGGGTTAACAAATACCGGTTTGATGAGATGGTCTGACAACTTATAGCTGAAAGCCAAGCTGGGTTAATAAACACCGGGTTAACATTATGACTGGAAAGCCACACCGGGTCAAAGAACACCGGTTTAAAACAAATTCTTCAAAAAAGGTGAAAACTTAGCAAGAAAAGCAAACAAGAAACCATGTAGTCAAGGCTTTTCAAGGGCGCCATGCCCAAATTCGAGGCTTTTCATGGGCTGCCAGGCCACTGAGTTAAACCATTTTGCAAAGCCTTTTAAGATGAGCCTCCAACTAACCAATCGTCGTTTTAACTTTGACAAGTTCAGGGTCTGTATAAGGTTGACTTGTCAAACGTTCGGCGGGTCGTGCCAGGATTACCTGGGTAGGAGTGTCTTACTTGATGAAGGAAGGTTAACCCGTGGTTTTAGGTGAATACACCAGGCTTCCAAGCCGTGGGTCGATACCCAATTACAAGGGTCCTTTCAAACTCTTTGTGGCTTTTGCACAAAAGAGCCCCCAAGTAACTTTGTGAGCTGTGCTCAATGGGTGCCTATGTTTGAGTTGTGTATAACATCCAGACTCTCTTTGGCCCCTTGGGCGTGAAGCTCCCAAGCTGTATTGTGGCATGATAGCCGGTTTAATGGACAATATGAGTCATCGCTTTGAGAGCAGAAGCTCCCTTGTAACCAAGAAATATTGGAAGAACAGCAGAGGCCCTGCTTGTAGCAAGGATGCCGGTTTATTATATTGATCATAATATATACATTGTCATAATATGTACATAGGGAAAGCCTATGGCTCAAGTGTAATAAGGCCGAAGGAGAGCTATGTTCCATGGCCGCCGGGTCTCCTCCTCAGAACTGCGTGAGTCTTCTCGAACATCAATGAGGTAGTAAGATCCATTGTGCAGATTATTGCTGACCACAAAGGGTCCTTCCCAAGGTGGGGATAACTTGTGCATATTGGTCTGATCCTGGATGAGCCGAAGCACTAAGTCGCCTTCTTGAAAGGTTCGTGTTTAACCCGATGGCTGTGATAACGCCGCAGGTCTTGTTGATAAACCGTCGACCGAGCCAAAGCCATGTCCCTCTTCTCATCTAACAAGTCCAACGCCTATTGACGCGCTTGCTCATTGTCCGCTTCAACATAATTGGCAACCCGGGGCGAGTCATGACGAATATCACTTGGGAGGATAGCCTCAGCACCGTAAACCATGAAGAAAGGTGTATAACCCGTGGATCGGTTTGGGGTGGTGTTAATACTCCATAACACAGATGGTAACTCTTCCACCCAACAACCCGACGTCCGCTTCAAAGGAACCATAAGCCTAGGCTTAATACCCTTCAAGATCTCTTGATTTGCCCTCTCGGCTTGGCCATTGGACTGGGGATGAGCCACGGGCGCCACATCAAGCCGGATGTGCTCTCGTTGACAAAATTCCTCCATCTCACCTTTAGAGAGATTTGTGCCATTATCTGTGATGATGTTGTGTGGAAAACCAAAACGAAAAATGATCTTTTTGAGAAATTGAACCGCCGTGGCCGCATCACACTTGCTGACGGGCTCCGCTTCAACCCATTTAGTGAACTTGTCAATCGCCACCAACAGGTGGGTCTTCTTATCCTGGGAGCGTTTAAAAGGTCCCACCACATCAAGCCCCCAAGTGGCAAACGACCAAGTGATAGGAATCATCCGTAGCTCCTGAGCCGGAACGTGAGCTCGACGTGAAAATTTCTGACAAGCGTCACACCACTTTACGAGATCCTCTGCATCAGCATGAGCTGTCAACCAATAGAAACCATGACGAAAAGCTTTAGCCACGAGGGAACCGGCATGGTGACCATAGTCCCCTTCATGGATTTCACGTAGAATCTCTTGTCCTTATTCAGGGGAAATACAACGTTGAAAAACGCCTGAAACACTGCAACGGTGTAACTCGCCATTGTGAATAACCATGGACTTGGACCGCCGGATTATCTGTCTAGCAAAAACCTCATCATCTGGTAACTCGCCCCGGTTTAGATACGCCAAATATGGAACCGTCCAATCCGGAGTAGTATGTAAAGCGGCCACCAACTGGGCTCCGGATCAGGAACAGCTAAATCCTCCTCTGTAGGCAACTTAACAGACGGGTTATGCAAGATATCTAAAAAGGTATTGGGTGGTACCGGTTTACGCTGAGATCCCAGCCGGCTTAAAGCATCTGCTGCCTCGTTTTTGCGCCGGTCAATGTGCTCAACCTGATAACCCTTAAAGTGACCTGCTACAATATCCACCCCGCGTCTGTAAGCCGCCATTAGTGGATCCTTAGAATCCCAAGTACCAGAAACTTGCTGAGCCACCAGATCAGAATCTCCAAAACAGCGAACCCGGCTTAAGTTCATTTCCTTAGCCACCCGGAGACCGTGGAGTAAGGCCTCGTACTCAGCTACATTGTTACTACAAGGAAACATTAAGCGGAGAACATAACAAATTTTATCACCTCGAGGGGAAGTAAGAACAACTTCAGCCCCCGAGCCCTCCAATTGCCTGGATCCATCAAAGTGAATGGTCCAGTATGTATTATCCGGTTTGTCCTCTGGTGCCTGTAACTCGGTCCAATCATTGATGAAGTCAACAAGTGCCTGTGACTTGATTGATGTCCGAGGCATATACTTCAATCCGTGCGGGCCAAGCTCAATTGCCCACTTTGCAACCCGGCCAGTCGCCTCTCTGTTCTGAATTATATCGCCCAAAGGGGCTGAACTGATCATGTAATGGGATGGCCTTGAAAGTACTGTTTGAGCTTCCGACTTGCCATAAAAACCCCATAAACCAGCTTCTGCTAATGCGGATACTGTTGCTTTGACTCGATAAGTACTTCGCTGATGTAGTAAACCGGCCGTTGAACCGGGTATTCCTTACCACCCTCTCTGCGCTCCACCACAATTGCCACGTTGACAGCACGGGCATTAGCAGCCACGTACAATAACAAGGGCTCTTTGTCAACCGGCGCAGCAAGAACCAGCGGTTCAACCAACTGCCGCTTTAAGTCCTCAAACGCCGCATCAGCTGCATCATTCCAGACGAAATCGTCTGTCTTTTTCAACATCTGATACAAAGGAATCGCCTTCTCTCCCAAACGGCTGATAAATCGGCTAAGGGCGGCAATTTGACCCGCCAAACGGTGAACATCATTGATACACTTCGGTTTAGCCAAAGATGTAATTGCTTTGATTTTTTCTGGATTAGCCTCAATGCCTCTGTTGGACACCAGAAAGCCTAGGAGCTTGCCTGCCGGAACACCAAAAACACACTTGTCCGGATTAAGCATCATTTTGTAAACCCGAAGATTGTCAAACGTTTCCTTGAGGTCATCTATGAAGGTTTCCTTCTTCCTCAATTTTACCACAATGTCATCCACATAGGCATGAACATTACACCCAATCTGCGTATGAAGACAATTTTGCACACAATATCGATAAGTAGCCTGGGCACTTTTGAGCCCAAAGGGCATAGAAACATAGCAGAAGGCTCCAAAGGGAGTGATGAAGGCTATCTTCTCCTGGTCCTTAACTGCCATCTTAATCTGATGATAACCTGAATAAGCATCCAAGAAACTCAGGCGCTCACAACCCGCCGTCACATCAATAATCTGATCAATACGCGGGAGAGCAAAAGGATCTGCCGGACAAGCCTTGTTCAAATCTGTAGTCCACACACATCGCCAAGTGCCGTTTTCTTAAGAACGAGCACGGATTAATAACCACTCAGGGTGAAATACTTCGATGATAAAGCCAGCAGCCAACAGCCGGGCTACCTCTTCACCAATGGCCTTGCGTCTTTCCTCGTTAAACCGCCGAAGAAATTGATTGACCGGTTTAAACTTGGGATCGATATTGAGAGTGTGCTCAGGAAGTTCCCTCGGTACACCTGGCATGTCAGAAGGCTTCCATGCAAAAATGTCCCGGATCTCACGGATGAACTCGATGAGCGCGCTTTCCTATTTTGGATCCAGATTGGTGCTGATGCTAAATTGTTTGGATGAATCGCTAGGAACAAAGTCAACAAGTTTAGTCTCATCCGCCGGTTTGGACTTCAGGGTCGGGTCATGCTCAGTGGTGGGCTTCTTCAAAGGAGTCATATCTGCCAGATCAACATTGTCCTTATAAAACTTCAGCTCCTCTGTAGCACAAACTGACTCAGCATAAGCCGCATCACCTTCCTCACAATCCAAAGCGATCTTTCGACTTCCATGTACTGTTATAGTCCCCTTGTGACCCGGCATTTTGAGCTGTAAATAGATATAGCAGGGCCTCGCCATGAATTTTGCGTAAGCCGGACGTCCAAATAGTGTGTGATACGGGCTCTGGATTTTCACCACTTCAAAGGTCAATTTTTCAGACCTGGAATCATGCTAATCTCCAAACACCACATCCAAAGAGATCTTGCCAACAGGGTACGCCGATTTACCTCTTACTACACCATGAAAAACAATGTTGGACGGTTTAAGGCTCTTGTCGGTCAACCCCATGCGACGAAAGGTCTCATAGTACAGGATGTTGATACTGCTCCCTCCATCCATCAGGACTTTGGTAAACTTGTAACCTCCCACCTGAGGTGCTACCAACAAAGCCAGTTGACCCGGATTGTCAATCCGGGGTGGATGATCCTCTCTGCTCCACACAATGGGCTGCTCGGACCACCATAAATAACGTGGGACTGCCGGTTCAACAGCACTAACTGCCCTTTTGTGAAGCTTCTGATCGCGCTTACATAGGCTAGTAGTGAACACGTGATACTGCCCACCATTCAACTGCTTGGGGTGACTTTGATAACCTGACTGCTGCTGATTTCCTTGATTATTCTGTTGGCCATTACCACCTTGGTCATTCTGGTTGCCCTGATTATTCTGAAATCCAGAGCTTGAACCGCCGCCACCATGAAAACCTAGACCTGATCCGCCCGACGGACCCTGATCATACTAGAAAACCTCGAAATTCTTGAACTCCTTCATGATATAACAATCTTTCCAAAGATGTGTGGAAGGGGCCTCCTTGGTCCCATGCTTTGGGCAGGGCTGGTTCATCAAACGGTCTAGATTCATCCCTCCACCGCGCTGGGGCGGTTTACCTTTACGACGCTGCATATTGGTGTTAGCCACAAGATCTGAACTATCTGCCTTACGCTTACCATTATCGCTAGGTCCTCCTTAGCCTGCGTTATCTGGTCCTTCAGCTTTGCAATGTCCGCATTGTGCTGATCCTGCGTCTCCGGGGTAACCGCCATGGTTAACAAGGTCGCCCAGGCATCCATCAACCCGGAGAGGACTTGAGCCGGTCGGCGCACCGGGGCTCCTGCCGGGGCCGCTGATCCAGTATTCATGGCCGCTATAGATGAAGACTGCAAAGTGGGCTGCGTTCCGGCCATGTACACAGAAACCCGACTTGGCGGTTCAAGGAGGTCCGGAATACTGTTGCCATCGGAATATCCTTCGAACACACCATTATGAATCTGGTACAAGGACTCGGTTTCGCTAGTGGATGACTCGCCGTCAGAGTAAACAGCCATCTCGCCTTCAGACACCGGTTCAGATCTGATCCCATGGACACATCCTACGAATGCATGCATCATGGCAGGCTTAACCCAGGCTAGACTCGCACGCTGAGCCGTCTCGACGAGGTCGGTGCAGATGTCCGGCTCAGGGCCCGGTTCATCGATCTTGCCGATGAAGACATGAATTCCGCTAAAGGGGACCTGGTACCCGTACTCGATTGAGCCGGCCTCGGGGCCCCATCCTTTGTCGTCGATGTAGAGCTTGCCGTGATGACTCTTGGTCATCCGGCCAACCACGTACCCCTTGAGTCCTTCAAAGCTGCCCTTCAAGAACTCGAAACCATTGTGCGATAGCCCCTCAGTGGGCGCCAACTGTCGTGGAATTAACACGTCAGATGTCCTCATGAAAGGACTTAGTCATGGAGCCATCGCAACGGGTTAGCTGGAAGGGGTTAAACTGGACAAGGGACACGGGAGTTTTATACTAGTTCGGCCCCTTCAATGAAGGTAAAAGCCTACGTCTAGTTGTGATGGGATTGATTGGGTTTCAATGACCAGGGAGCAAATACGCTTGCCCGAGTCTCGAGTTTGTTCCTAAACCGCTGCCGGGTCATCCCTTTATATACATAGGTTGATGCCCGGCCGGTCTACAGAGCCCCGAGGCCGACTCATACAAAGTGTCCGGCTCGGTTTATCCTTTCCTAACTTACATTACAAGTTACATAACCATGGCGGTTTACTACTATGGGCCTTAATCCGCCCTTGGGCTCTGGGCCTCTAAGCTTCAGTAGTAAAACGCCATCTTCTGGCTCTTCGTGGGCTTCAATATAGTTGAGGGTGAACCGGGCCCTCCTAGCTGGTTTACACTCATTAGTTATATCCCCAACATATGGTAAAAGTTGTGTAACAAATTTGTTGCATGGAGTGCTCTTTTGATTGCCTTCCTTATGTGTGGAGGTCGGGATCGCGTGATGGTTAACTCCTACCAACCCTTCCCCTAGGAGCATGCGTAGTAGTACTTTGCCTAGAAGGATAATAAAACTTTTGCAATTAGTATATGAGTTCTTTATTACTAATGTGAGTCCATGGATTATACACACTCTTACCTTTCCATCATTGCTAGCCTCTTCGGTGCTGTGCATTGCCCTTTCTCACCTTGAGAGTTGGTGCAAACTTCGCCGGTGCATCCAAACCCCGTGATATGATACGCTCTATCACACATAAACCTCCTTATATCTTCCTCAATACAGCCACCATACCTACCTATTATGGCATTTCCATAGCCATTCCGAGATATATTGCCATGCAACTTTCCACCGTTCCGTTTATCATGACACGCATCATCATTGTCCTATTGCCTTGCATGATCATGTAGTTGACATCGTATTTGTGGCAAAGCCACCATGCATAATTTTTTATACATGTCACTCTTTATTCATTGCCCATCCTGGTACACCGCCGGAGGCATTCGTATAGAGTCATATCTTGTTGTAGTATCGAGTTGTAATCAATGAGTTGTAAATAAATAGAAGTGTGATGATCATCATTATTAGAGCGTTGTCCCTTATAAAAAAAGAGAAAGGCCAAATAAAAAAAGAAAGGCCAATAAAAAAGAAAAAAAGAAAGGTGCATAAAAGGACCCAAAAAAGAGAAAATAGAAAAGGGGGACAATGTTACTATCTTTTTCGATACTTGTGCTTCAAACTAGCACAATGTTCTTCATATAGAGAGTCTCATATGTTGTCACTTTCATATACTAGTGGGAATTTTTCATTATAGAACTTGGCTTGTATATTCTAACAATGGGCTTCCTCAAAATGCCCTAGGTCTTCTTGAGCAAGCAAGTTGGATGCACACCCACTTAGTTTCTTTTGTTGAGCTTTCTTACATTTATAGCTCTAGTGCATCCGTTGAATGGCAATCCCTACTCCTCATGTTGACATCAATTGATGGGCATCTCCATAGCCCATTGATTAGCCTCGTCAATGTGATATTTTCTCCTTTTTTGTCTTCTCACAACCTCCATCATCATATTCTATTCCACCCATAGTGCTATATCCATGGCTCACGCTCATGTATTGTGTGAGAGTTGAAAAAAGCTGAAGCGCGTTAAAAAGTATAAACTAATTGCTTGGCTGAAACCGGGGTTGTGCATGATGGGAGTATTTTGTGTGATGAAAATGGAACATAGCCTAACTATATGATTTTGTAGGGATGAACTTTCTTTAGCCATGTTATTTTGAGAAGACATGATTGCTTTATTAGTATGTTTGAAGTATTACTATTTCCTATGTCAATATGAACTTTTATTTTGAATCATTTGGATCTGAACATTCATGCCATAATAAAGAAAATTACATTGAGAAATATGCTAGGTAGCATTCCACATCAAAAATTCTGTTTTTATCATTTACCTACTCGAGGACGAGCAGGAATTAAGCTTGGGGATGCTTGATACGTCTCCAACGTATCTATAATTTTTGATTGTTCCATGCTATTATATTACCCGTTTAGGATGTTTATGGGCTTTACTTTACACTTTTATATCATTTTTGGGACTAACCTACTAACCGGAGGCCCAGCCCGAATTGTTTTAGTGCCTATTTCAGTGTTTCGAAGAAAAGGAATATCAAACGGAGTCCAAACGAAATGAAACCTTCGGGGGAGCGATCTTTTTGGAACAAACGCAATCCAGGAGACTTGGAGTGGATGTCAAGCAGCAGACGAGTAGCCACAAGGCAGGAGGGCGCGCCCTAGGGGAGTGGGTGCGCCCCCCTCGTGGGCCCCTAGTGGCTCAACTGACCTACCTCCTTCGCCTATATATATCCACGTACCCTAAAAACATCCAGGAGCACCACGAAAAACTATTTCCACCGCCGCAACCTTCTGTATCTGCGAGATCCCATCTTGGAGCCTTTGTCGGCGCTCCGCTGGAGGGGGAATCGACCATGGAGGGCCTCTACATCATCTCCAAGGCCTCTCCGATGAGTTGTGAGTAGTTTACCACAGACCTTTGGGTCCATAGTTATTAGCTAGATGGCTTCTTATCTCTCTTTGAATCTCAATACAAAGTTCTCCTCAATCTTCTTGGAGATCTATTCGATATAACTCTTTTTGCGTTGTGTTTGTCGAGATCCGATGAATTGTGGGTTTATGATCTAGTTTATCTATGCATTTGAATCTCCTCTGAATTCTTTTATGTATCATTGGTTTATCTTTGCAAGTCTCTTCGAATTGTCAGTTTGGTTTAGCTTTGGGTTCAATCTTGCGGTGTCCTTTCCCAGTGATAAGCAGGGGCAGCAAGGCACATATTGTATTTTTGCCGTCAAGGATAAAAGGATGGGGTTGATATCATATTGTTTGAGTTTATCCCTCTACATCTTGTCATCTTGCTTAATGCGTTACTCTGTTGTTATGAACTTAATACTCTAGATGTAGGCATGAGTCGGTCGATGTGTGGAGTAATAGTAGTAGATGCAGAATCGTTTCGATCTACTTGTTGCGGACGTGATGCCTATATACATGATCATGCCTAGATATTCTCATAACTATGCACTTTTCTACCAATTGCTCGATAGTAATTTGTTCACACCACCGTAATACTTATGCTATCTTGAGAGAAGCCACTAGTGAAACCTATGTCCCCCGGGTCTATCTTTTATCATATAAGTTTCTCATCTATCTTTTGTTTGCAATCTTTACTTTCAAATCTATATCATAAAAATACCAAAAAAAATTATTATCTTATTATCTCTATCAGATCTCATTTTTGCAAGTTACCGTGAAGGGATTGACAACCCCTTTATCACGTTGGTTGAGAGGTTCTTGTTTGTTTGTGTAGGTACGAGGGACTTTTGAGGAGCCTCCTACTGGATTGATACCTTGGCTCTCAATAACTGAGGGAAATACTTACGCTACTTTGCTGCATCACCCTTTCCTCTTCCAGGGAAAACCAACGCAGTGCTCAAGAGGTAGCAATCTAGAAGGGTTTTAGGGATGATCTTTGGAGGTTAAGGGTTTCTTAGGAGGGTAATGAAGCTATAAAATTTTCAGCTTCATTGGATCAAGGAAAAATACAGTTCCTTTGTAAAGTGCATTTTCTGGTGAACAGAAAAGATTTTTATGTAGCAAAAATATTCCAAAGAACTATGAAATATTTTTGCACAGGGAGGTGTGGCAAGGTCCAAAGAGTATTTAGGAATTTTCTCAGAATTCTATGGCCAAGAAAAACGACGGTTGCTTTGGAGCATATGTTGCTGAAGTGAATACCAGAGAGGGAAATGTATATTTTTCATTTATGAAAAATATTCCTAGGGCCATTTTGAGAACAACCAGCGAGGAAATGATGTGTGTGTGATAGAGGTGGGTCACTTGGGTGAAAATCAAGGACATGCCCAAGTGTTTAAGTCCAACTGAGTTGATTCAAAACCTCAAATTCAAATCAAATGGCAAAGAATTCCAGAAAAAGAAGGAGGGCAAAAACCAGGGTGTCACAACCTCCATAGATGCTCCCTTAACGAAGATTAGATCATTCTCCAATCAGCGCTGAACCTATTATAACATGAAGTGTGATTTTGTTAGTACACCTTCGCTATATGCCCATCATACACTATCCATCTCATGGAAAAAAAATCATACACAACCCCTACTACTACCAGTTTATTAAAACTTCTTAAAGTCATAAGGTATACTAAATTTACAAACATGGCTTAAATTGTCTCAAAGTCTTACAAATGATTTTTTGTTGCAATTTAATTCTAGTAAACAATCTCCAAAGTGTATCTTTTGTGCCTCATCCTAAATTTAACGTTGCTCTTAATATAGATAGCAAATGCAGACATATCTAGGGAGGAAATGTCATCGTGTCTGCCACATTAGCATGTTATGAAAAATTGATATCTAAATCAAAAGGATAAAAGATGTACAGTCTGAATTTTCAATTCTATAAAAGCCCATTGGTCCCAAGTCTGTGTTGTCTAAAGGTAGCCGATCCCAAGCTTGTTTTGTCTAAGTGTAGCTGGTCCCAAGCCTGAGTAAAAGAGGAGGGTTGTGATAGGACTAGAAAGCCACCTCAAAACTTAGCCACTCTTATGGAGTGAAATCCAGAAAAACATCATTGGGATGTAAGCCTCTTAGTAACGCCATATGGAAACCCGGGTTGGCTGTTTAGAGGGCAAGGGCCAGGCCACTGAGTGCCGTAAAAGAATGAGCTACAGTCTTTGCATTTGACTCGAGGAGTATGAATGGTAAGGAAGCTACCTGAGCCTAGTAGGATCCTCACATATAGCTGGAACATAGGGTCTCTAACCGAGCAAGAGTTAGTGGATGAAGCGGTGTTGATATCTATCGTCCAAGAAACCAAATGGAAGGGACAAAAGACGAAGAAGGTATAGGATACCGACTTCAAGATGTGGTACATAGGGACGGCTACAAACTGAAATGGAGTCCACATCTTGATCAACAAGAGCCTCTAGTATGTACTGGTAGATGTCAAGAAGCAAGGGGGCAGATTATCCTGGTCAATTTGGTTGTCACGGACTTAGTTCTCAATCTTATAAGCTTGTATGACCCACAAGTAGGCCACAGTGAAAGCACCAAGATGGAGTTTCATGAAGGACTGAAGGACAAGCATTTTAATAAGAGTGTCGAACCCAATGATGAGCTAAAGTTAGGATTTGTATTCTCTAAGATTCTATCAAGCAATGGTACAACACTACATACACCGAATGTTTGCTTCACCTAGAAACAATAAATAAAACTACTTTGTGGGTAGAAAGGGATAGATTGCAGGAAGTAAAGAACTTCTAAATGAAAGTTAGTTGTTGTAATGTAAAGGAACAAGAAAGTAAAAGATAGAGAGTGTGGAGTAGAGGTAATAGAAGGTGCATAATTCTCCCTAGGAAATTGGCTACGATACCAGACAATAATCATCTATGATGATTTTATATGTGAGAGATGCCTATGCTAACATGCAAAAAAAATCCATTGATAGCATATACTTATGGTTGAAACCCTTAGCAAGCGTCCGCAAAATAATAAAGATTCATTAAGGTAAATCTCAACCATAGCATTAATATCTATTGGT
The DNA here is from genome assembly GCA_021437245.1 of Aegilops speltoides. Lineage (NCBI taxonomy): Eukaryota > Viridiplantae > Streptophyta > Magnoliopsida > Poales > Poaceae > Aegilops > Aegilops speltoides. Next base: position 461,599,442 of record CM038147.1, on the reverse strand, counting down.
CACATTTATCCCATATGCATTAACTGATACACTCAGGGTCATTAATATATGTCGCTCTGACCGCCCTATGAATAGTTATCTCAACATACTACTAACCCTAAAGAGTTATCCACATACGCGCTTGCTCATATGATGGAAAAAACAACATATATACCAACATATAACTCAAATCAGTCATAATAGATCGCCAATGAACGGTAGGACAAAAGGGATCTACTTAGACATAATAGAGATGCAAGAAATCATTGATAAATAATAGAGATGCAAGTAGGGGATACAGAAGCTTGTGGGAGAGTGGACAACTATATAGAGGAAGGAAGGTGATTGGGATGGTGATGAAGACAGTGATGTCGATGAAGACGATGGCAGTGATGATGGTTCCTTCGGCCTTCTTCTTCTTGCACGGCCTCTCCCTAGGTGTGGAGATGTTTCCTCGTGAGGTCCGTTCATGGCCCCTTGAGGGTGAGAGCCCCCTCCAAGATTGGATATTGAATTTTTTGTCTCCTCTTTAACTACTTTTCTGAGTTGTTTCACCATTTCATACATACCGAGAGATCCATAAGTCTAACTGGGATGGAATTTTTATAGTGGTTCATAATCTTCCAAATCTTCCTTGCGTCTAAAGGAGAGACCTAACCGACATACTGGTTGCCCACATGGACCCACCACATGCCCTCGTGTGGCTGCATGGAGGGGGTGCATGGCCACCTGGTGGTTCCCTTATGGCCCATCTTTTGGCTGGTGAACTCTTTTGGTGTAAAAGAATTTTCTTCATTTTTAATTTTTCCTGACTCCGAATTTGTTCACCTAAAAGTTAGAACACCAAAAAATTTTATTCTTTGGCATTATTTTTATTACAAATAAAAATGATATAAAATTGTACCAAAAGCATGGATAATTGATATAAGGGATTGTTATTTCTGTGCCCCTGGTTCCTTAGCTCTACTCATTCATCCCCACTCTGTTAACTTATGCTCACTTTTCCCCACTCCCTTGCCCGAAACCCTCAGAATAGGTTCTAAAGGACGTTGCCGTCGGGTCAAGGCCTTTGAGCGTTAGCTGACGAGTGGGGCCGCGTATACGTGGGCGCATGCGAGACCGCGGTCATGGGGTAGCACATGTCCATGGACATGCCCGAAACGTTCCATCATATAAAGAGGGCAACCACCTCCATCACCCCTACCATTTCCCCCAAATCCCCTCCCTGCCGCATCGTCTTCCTCTCCCCCACCGGCGTCGTCTTGCTCTCCTCCACTGCCTCCACCGCACCGTCTCACTCTCCCCCACCGCATCCTCTTCCTCACCTTCATTTCCTCCATCTGTAGATGGCCGGCGCTCGTGGCGATGCCGGCGCGGCGGCCGGAGATGTGGTGGAGCTGCAGGGTACAGGCGCGGTGACCGCAGATGTCGGCGGCGTCCACGGTGGTGCGGTTAAACTCGCAACCGCTGCGGATGTGGCAGGCTCTGCCTCATCACTGCAGAAGGTGAAGGCGTCGAGCGGCACAGTCAATCCGTATGCCCCCGTTGCGCCGCCTGCCATGGAGGAACAAGTATTTGCACTTGCTTAGCTTGTAGAGTTAATTGCTCCCTAGTTGCATTGGTTAGATTGTGATTCATACGGTAGTTCAGATGGTTAGAGCAGTTGGTTTGACGGATGGGCCGGGGTTTTCTGTAGGGTATGGGTTGGGGGGACGGGGGGGTTTTTGGACTAGGGTTTGTTGGATAAATTCGTTGCAAAAATGCTATGTTGTGAACTATGATTTTAGGTGATGCAATGATTGGGGTTTTTATATTTGGATAAATTCGTTGCAAAAATGCTAGATGTTGTGAACAGATTGGGGTTTTTAATGCTATGATGCTTATTAGATTTGTTTTTAGTGCTCACAGATTGGGGATTTTAATGCTAGATGTTTTTGGATGCTACTCAGATTGGGGTTTTGAATGTCATATTTCCAAATGGAATCCATTGATTAAGAAGTTATAAATTTGATTCAATGTGTGTAAATTTGTCATATTGGGGTTTTTGATTCATTAGTATATAAATTTGATTCATTAGTATATAAATTTTTCCACAATATGTAGTTATATTAGCTCTGTTCTTCAATGTGTGTGCATGACCAATGATCAGTGTGTTATTTGAATGTCATATTGGGGTTTTTGATCAATGTGTGTACAAATCTAATACATTGATATACTAGTGATGGATGTGGTTTTTGAATGCATGGAGCTAAGGGGCACAGAAATAAAAAACCCCATTTCTAAAACATTTCTGATATTGGGAGTATATTAGCCCTATGCTCAATGTGTCATGTGTACATATCTAAATTTTCAATTGGCTACTAGTGATGGATGTAATTGTATATTCAGGAGGATGATGGTTGGGGGGGAGAAAGAGGAAGCCGGCCGACTACGACCCGTACAAGGCGGAGTTTAGTGACGATTCTGAATATGAGGTAAGCATATCCTTTGTTCATTTAGTTCCTTTGACATGGTGTATATGAATCTATAATGTATTATTGCAATTCATTCATGTGTGCAGTATGATTCTGGAGTGATGTGTACAAGGGCAACGTTGCGTCCTTCACAGCCAAGGAGGTGGAGAAGATCAAGGCCAAGAGAGTTGCTTCCTTCTACAACCGCAAGTTCAAGAAGTGGCACTACCCCTACTACACCACCAAAACAAAGCCAAGGGATGGCCGCTTCGATCACCTTCTGTCTCATGCTGAGGATGTGGCGATTCGCGGGGAGGACTACATGATCAGGGGGAAGCATGCCGCCCTCGCGAAGGCCCTGACTCCGATGTGATGTGATCGATGATGTGATGCTGTGTTACTTTTGGCTTAGTTTGTTGAACTGTTGGGTTACTTTTGGTTTGTTCAACTGAATCTCATTGGTTATGGTTTGTTGAACTGAATCTCTCGCTGGTTATGCTAGTAATCTGGTAGCTATCTATATTTGTCTGTCCTTAAATTTGCATGTGGTATATTTGTCTGTCCTGAATCTATGGTTAGTTATGTTTAGATGTTGTGAACTATGATCTTAGGTACTTCAATGATCACACATGTTGTGTAGGAAATAAAATGCATGCTCCAAATGAGATCATGTAAACCTTGGTAAACATGGATGGTACAAATTCAAGAAAATGCAAAAACAAGTAAAACCTTGGCAAACTATCTATTTTTTAGGAGATCATGTGTGCAAAATTTGAAGTGATTTAGAGGAGGTCAAATAAATTTGAATTTGAAAAAATGTGCTCCAAATGAGCTCCCAGGCTAGGGTAAACAACCCATTTTTAATCAAGTTTTTCTGAACCTACTCTAAATGAGCCAAATGTTTTTCTATTAACACATATTCACTTTCCATAGTGTAGATTCGAAGTCTCACTATTTTTTGAATTAATCTTCATATTTTTACATTTTCTTTTGAAAACATATGCTTTAATATAAAAACTATTAAAAATAGGTTTTTGAAATATGAAAATGGAAACTAACTTCAAATCCTTCTTATTCACTTTAAAATAAAGCTTTAGTGATTTTTTTGATTTTTTTAATTTTTCAAAAACAGAAGGTAACACCACCTCCTCTCCTTGAACTCTATGAAATCATGTACATGATAGCTCATATGTGTGAAGGTTTTCTCATGGAAATGACCATAGACCAAGTTTATGATTTTTGATTGGTAACATGTCACATAAGACAACATTGTGCGCAGGTTTATATTATTTTTTGATTTTTTAAAAATTAATGGTGCTCATTTGACCTCGATCGTGCCAGCTAGGTTTTTTTTCATGAAAATGACCATCGACCAACTTTAGTATTTTTCCTGGTTAGTTTGTCTTATAATACGACGAACGGCGAAGGTTTCATTTTTTTTGATTTTTTTAAATTAGTTATGCTCAGTCAAAGCCATCGAAACCCCGTTGACTAGCTCAAAACCCCTCTAAACCCCGCGGGGTTTCGCCTAACCCTAGCTCCCAACGTCAGCCGCCTGATCATACTCTCGCGCCAAGCGACAACCCTCAGATCTGGCCTTCTAGAAGGAACTAGGTGGGCTAGCTGTGTGCAGGCTCCGCGACGTTGGATCACAAGGACGGCTCCGCATCATTGGATCATGGGGCGATCCGCGAGAGGCGATCCTATTGGTTGTGCTCGGCTGCTCACCCACCACTGACTCCATAAAAAAAGTTGTTATTGGGCCCAAATGGAAACCAAGCTCTGGTTGGGCCGTCGAATTGCGTCGTTTTTTTTGCATCATTTGCTCTGTTTTTTGTGAACGTGCTCGCTCTGTATTTTGCATCGTTTTTTGCATCGTTTGCTCTGTTTTTGTGAACGTGCTGGCTCTGTATTTTAGCATCGTTCGAAATCAATTGACATTGCGTAGCAAATGACCGATTTTTAAGGGCCAAATTTATTTTTATCATGCAAAATGGCCACAAACTATTTATAAATTGTCTCTTTTTGTTCATATAATATATATGACCACAGATTCCCACGCGTGCAATTAGCTACTTTTTCTTCTTCTTTTTCAAATCACCGTTTCCCACGTGTGTACACTCCCAATGCTGTGGTGGGTTTAAAAACGGGTTACTTCACATTTGACCCCGTTATTGCCACAACCAAATAACACATATCACTACAGCTATTTAAGCCACCCTCTGCCTCTGCCATCCCTCATCCATCTCCCTTCTTGCTCTTCGACCCCTTCTCTGTCTTTTGCACATCCCTTAGCCATGTAGTACACCGGACCAACCTACTGCTTCCCACCCACCGTGCCGGAGAGGCTCTACCCTGCCGGCGTGTACGTTGATCGCACACTACGTGTGTGGGCGATATCAAGGCTGAGGACCGCAAGGAACTTCACCGAGTTCTTGCTCACGTCCGGCTACCACCTCCTCCCGAGGGGATCTCCAACGATGTTCCGCGTCGAGGAGGTCATCTAAAACTGCGTGGTGGTTGCTCTCCTTGCCCACTTCACCAACACATTCGACGCCTTCTACCTCCTCGGCCGGGTGTTTTGGTGTGGCTCCGAGTTCATCGCTTTCACCACCCACAACAGGTTCATGGAGTACAACAACATCTTCCCCACCGCGATGCACATGCACACTCTTCCGTACCCCATCGACAACGCCCCGGAGGAGCAGTGAAAAGGGCGCCCGAAGGAGGAGCGAGGTGGAGAAGGCAGAGGCTAGGGTTCTAAACCCTCTATCTTTTTTTAGTCTATGTTATGTTAAGTTGTAACTGAACTATGTTGGAGTTGCTATGGACTTGTTGGCCCTTTTCTTAATTTCTATTATTGAGTTTTCTATTTATTCTATTATTAAGTTCTTCCTAGTTTGAGATATGTGATCGTGCTATGGGCTTGTTGGCCCTATATTGGGACTACAAATTTGTTGATTATTTTCTTAGAGAGCTCGGCTTGTTAGTAGGGTTCCCTTGTTAGTAACCACCTAGTGCATGCAAGCAAGCTTTGTTAGTAGGGATGAATGAGTACAACTAAACAAGGGAGTGGCTCTTTTTTTACACAAGACACAAATATGTAGCCACCTAGCTAGAAGAGAGGAACCAGCGGCAGTGATTGTCGCTGCATCCGTGGCGGCTGGCGTGCAAGAAAGTTGCTCGGTCAGTGCATCATAGCGGATGCATCAGCGCATGTAGGCTCGGTCGGGGCATGCAGGCTCGGTCGGTGCATCGTGGGATCGTGTCATCAGCGCATGCATGCTCGATCAACGCATGCAGGTAGGCTTTATTGTTGGGTGCATGCATAGCAGGCTTCTGTCCTGGCAGCGCGCGCACACGTTTAATGCAAGGGACGGCCCAACGAAACCACGGCCCAACGGTCGAACAGTGACACCACCCAACGCGGCCCCACTTGTCAGGTCGAATGGATGACATAGTCCAGTGTGGCCCCACTAGTCAGAGTTAACAGTCAAGCCTTTGACCCGACGACAACGTCCGTTGTGCCCAGTTATGAGAGTTTCTGGCAAGGGAATGGGGAAAATTGAGCAAAAGTTAAGAGCGCGGGGATGAATGAGTAGAGCTAAGGAACCAGGGGCACAGATGTAAAAATCCCTTGATATAAATATAGCATAAGCATAACAAAAATTATAGATACATTGAAGACGTATCATATACCTACTGATGAGAAACTCTTCCTAGGAGGCGACCTCAATGGCCACGTGGGTACATCTGGCACATGTTTTGAAGCGGTGCATCGAGGCTTTGGATATGGCGGCAGGAATCTAGAAGAAGAAAATGTCTTAAGCTTCACTTTAGCCTATGACGTGATCCTAGGTAACACCTTATTTATAAAGAGTGAATCCCATCTAGTGACTTTTATTAGTGGAAAACATTCTAGTCATATTGATTTAATCCACTCAAGAACAGAAGACATGCGTGCTTGCCTAGAATGTGAGGTTATACCTGAAGAGAGTGTTGTCCCTCAATATAAGCTTGTGTTGACTTACTTTCATTATTGGCTTCATGTCCAGTGGGATAAGAGCGCTAAAGTCGCTAGATCAAAGTGGTGGAAGCTCAAGGGGGTGAGTTCAAACTTTAAAGGAAAGGGTTATTAAGGAGGGCCCTTTGGATTAAAGGGGTGATGCAAACAATATTTGAACAAAGATGGTGACTTGCTTTCAGAAGGTTGCTTCCGAGGAGTATCATGTGACCAGGGGTAGTGTAAAAAAGTTAAAGATACCCGAGGGTGGAACTATGATGTCCAAAAGGCTATTATGGAGAATAAAAACTGTTTGAGATGCCTTCACCTGGATAGGAGTGCAGACAATGTAGAGAGGTACAAGCTGGCGAAGAAGACTGCAAAGAAAACTATGAGTGAAGGGGCCGGGCATATGAGGACTCTCGGACCTCTACCAGTGCTTAAACATTAATGAAGGAGAATGGAACGTTTATAAGATGGCCAAGATCCGAGAGAGAAAAACAAGGGATGTCAACAAAGTCAAATGCAACAAGGACGAAGCAAATCAGCTTTTGGTGTAGTATGAGAAGCTCTACCATTAAGCTGGATGACTCCTTTGATGACACGGACAGAAAAAAAGTGCGACGAATCTAGGAGCCTAAGGTTAGGGAAACTTTAAAAATGAAGAAATAAGGCAAGGTGAGGGGACCTGATTGTATCCCCATTGAGATGTGGAGAAGTCTTTTAGACATAATGATAGTTTGGCTAACTAATCTCCTCAACCTCATTTTTCTTTCAAACAAGATGCCTTAAGAATGGAGGCAAGGCATGTTAGTGTCAATCTTCAAGAACAAGGTGATGTTCAAAGTTGTACTAATTACCATGGCACTAAGCTAATGAGCCATACAATGAAGCTACATGAGAGATTCATTGAGCACCCCTCAAGAAGAATGATAAGCATGGCCAAAAGTTAGTTTGGTTTAATGCTTGGGAGGTCAACCATGGAAGCCATTTTCTTGGTACAACAACTTATGGAGAGATACATGGTCAAAATAAGGACCTACATATGATGTCCACTGACTTGGAGAAGGCCTACGGTAAGATACCATGGAATATCATGTGGTGGCCATGGAGAAACACAAAGTCCCAACAAAGTACATTACCCTCGTCAAGGACATGTATGACAATATTGAGACATGTGTTCAAACAAGTGACTTCCCAATTAAAGTAGGACTACACCAAGGGTCAGATTTGAGACCTTTTTGCTTTGGTGACAGATGAGTCCACAAGTGATATACAAGAAGATATCCCATGGTGTATTCTCTTTGGAGATGATGTGTGCGCTAGTCAGTGATACTCAGATGGAGGTTAATTAATAAAAAGTTAGAGCTGAGGAGACATACATTAGAATCGAAAGATTTTAGATTTAATAGAATATGTCACACCCTGATTTTTGGCTCTTTCTTTTTATTTTTATTTTTGTCCCTAGGCCTTGCCATTTGCATCCTAGCCCAAATCCCAATATCTTTTCCATGGGAATATTCCTTTTTCTATTAAAGGAAAAACCCCAATTTTCCTAGGTTGTGAAGCAACCTATATTTACATCACACCAAAATTCCGAAATAATTCTCATAAATTGTTTGGGTCCTATCTTCATCAAATATGGCATAACTTTTCATTGCCATGTTCAAAAATAATCTTCCAATAATTCTTTTCCTATTCTGCCCTAAATGGCACATTGTGAAGCAAGTGCTATTTATCTTTGCCCATTTGACACCAAACTTTTTGGACATCTTTTCCTTTCCAAATAATTGACTCATGCGAAAATTCAACTTCATTTTCCTAGCCAAGCTTCCTTAGTGATTTTTCAAAGTTCCTTTCTGAGGGAAGCCTTTGTGAAGGAAGTACTAGATAGGGCTATCCAAATGAGTTGAAATTCTACACACTCCTTCATGTGCTCATATCATTGCCCTCCTCCAATTTTCAGCCCTATCCAATCATCTATGTGAGCACAACTTCAAATCTTTGCTTTTGGCAATATTTTCAAGTTATGAAGCAAGTATAATTTGTAATGCTTCATTAATTCTGATAAATTACCAGATCATAATCCTATCCATATAACATCTCTCCCCCAAATTTGGGATCATTTCCTTAAGCCATTTTCCCTCCAAAATTGTTCCAAGTTTCTGGTCAGTGGGGATGCTTATGAAGCAAGTACTATTTTGGCATGTCCTTTTGGTATGAAACTTTATAACATCTTCATATGGCCAAATAATCCTGCCTTGCCAAATTTGAGCTCAAATTGATATTCCATGTGAGTGCATCATCATGCTCAAGTTTTTTGACCAAATATGAGATTACAAAGCAACCATGTTGTTTTGTGGTCCATTTATCCTCAAAACCCCCAGGATTATAGTCCTTCCTACCCTAAACTCCTCAGACATCCCATTTGGCTCTAATCTCACCTCTGTTGATCACTGCTTCATGATTCAGTTTGATGCAGCAAACTTCAGAGGTTACTTCCCATCAATCGAGAGCTTGTTTCTTTGATGCATCACCTCCAGTGTGCTCGTGCTAGAAAGGACTACACCCCAGACATGTTTTGCCTGCCCCTCGAGTCCTCTCCATGCCAGTCTGCACGGTAACCACTATTTTGGCATGCACTGACCGTGTCTAGAGCATCGTTTTGCTTGGGTCCAGCTCGTGATCACCGTTTCAGTGAGCACATGCATGTATAGCGTGTTCCCCGCGTCATCGTCGCCTCCCTGGACCTATCCCCCCTCCGGAAACCTCCTTGTCATCGCTCATCGCCATGCCCCCACGGACGCGCTGTAGATGACCGTTGTCTTCCTCCTTTGTCCACTTCTTCCCCGTGCCCTTCGACTTCTTATGCCTTCTGAGCCTGCCCGTTGTCGTCCCTCGTTGTTTCCTCACCCCCATGATGCATCTGGCTGTCGCTGGAGCAGGCCCGTGTGCCTGTGGCAGCACTCTGCTCGAACCGCCTCGCCCCGGCTATAAATAGACCTCTCCGGCCTCATCTGAGCTCACCACTAGCCTCCCCATCTTCTTCTAGCCACGCCCAGCCTCTTCCCCGAGCTCGAGGAGCTCCTTGGCCCTCCTATGGCTGACATGGTGGCCGCCGTCTCCCTCCAAAATCCGCGCAGCCCCGGCTTTCCCGCCTCCACCGAGCCTCGGCTTTCCTCGATCTCTGGGCTAGAATACAGGGCGTTCCGGTTTCCTCTGAGCCGGGGTGCCACAAGAAACTGATTACATGAGGTGTAGTTTTAGTACTACTACACACGAGGTGGAGAAAGTGAGCCTTGATGGTAAGTTGGTGCCTCAAAAGGACATCTTCTGATATTTGAGATCAATGTTGCAAAAGGATGATGATATCGATAAAGATGTGAGCCACTGAATCAAAAATGGATGGATGAAGTTGCTCCAGCCTTCTGGTATTCTCTATGATAAGAAAGTGCCACAGAAGATAGAATTTGGTTATATAGGATGTCGATTCGACCTTTGATGTGGCATTGAATGTTTGCCAACTAGTAGGTGACATGTCCAATAGCTAGGAGTAGCGGAGATGCGCATGTTGAGATGCATATTGGCAGGGAACGTTACATGGAAAACAAAATATTTCTACGCACACACAATAATCTATCCATGGAGATGGATAGAAACGAGGGGGAGAGTGTGTCTACATACCCTCGTAGACCGTAAGCGGAAGCGTTTAACAACGCGGTTGATGAAGTCGAACTTTGCTCGCCATCCAACCGATCGAGTACCAAACTTACGGCACCTCCACGTTCAGCACACGTTCAGCTCGGTGACGTCCTCCGCCTTCTTGATCCAGCAAGACGGTGAGGTAGTGGATGAGTTCCAGCAGCACGATGGCCTGGTGACGGTGATGGTGCAGTATCTCCACAGGGCTTCGCCTAAGCACTACAAAAATATGACCAGAGATGTAAACACTACTAGGAAAAGGCCTATAGATAGGATTGACTCTAATGGCGCACCGTGTGTGCAGTGCGCCATTACTATATACTAATGGCGCACCTGTTTCACATACGCCATTAGAGTGGAAGACTCTAATGGCGCACGGCCGACAGAGTGCGCCATTAGTATGAATTTCTTTTTTTTTTCCATTTTCCCATACAAACTAATGGCGCATGAAACAACCAATGCGCCATTACTATATGTAACTTCTAATGGCGCATGGGCTAGGTTGTGCGCCATTACTGTATCCCCCTCCATCTCCCCCTCCATCTCGATCTCGATCCCCCTCCATTTCGATCGCACCCGCACCCTCCCCCGCTAGCTCTACCCATCGCAACCTCCCGCTCCACCGCCGAGCACTGCCCGCCCCAGCACAAGACCAAGACATTTTGAACATATTTTTATTTTTTTACTATTTTTATAAAAAATATTACACTGTTATAATTTAAACAAGTTTGATAAACACAAATAAATATAAAAACAGCATTTAAAATGCATAAAAATATTATTGTTATGATTTAAACAAGTTTGAACATATTTAAACACAAGTTTGAACATATTTAAAATGCATATTCTTGATCCCCTCCATCTTGATCTCAATCCCCCATCTCGATCTCGATCCCCTCCATCTCGATCGCACCAAGACCTCCCCGCTAGCTCTACCCATCGCCCTCCCGCTCCACCGCCGAGCACCGCCCGCCCCCAGCAGCAAGAACCCGCACATTTTGAACATGTTTTTAATTTTTTTACTATTTTTATAAAAATATTACACTGTTATAATTTAAACAAGTTTGATAAACACAAATAAATATTAAAAACAGTATTTAAAATGCATAAAAAATATTACTGTTATGTTTTAAACACAAGTTTGAACATATTTAAAATGCATATTACTGTATCCCCCTTCATCTCGATCTCAATCCCCCCATCTCGATCTCGATCCCCCTCCATCTCGATCGCACCAAGACCTCCCCGCTAGCTCTACCCATCGCAACCTTCCCCGCTCCACCGCCGGAGCACCGGCCCGCCCCCAGCAAGAACCCGCACATTTTGAACATGTTTTTAATTTTTTTTTACTATTTTTATAAAAATATTACACTGTTATAATTTAAACAAGTTTGATAAACACAAATAAATATAAAAAACAGTATTTAAAATGCATAAAAAATATTACTGTTATGATTTAAACAAGTTTGAACATATTTAAACACAAATAAATATAAAAACACCATTTAAAATGCATAAAAAATATTGGGGATCACAGGAGTCGAACCCAGACCTCCGGTGGGAGAACTGGCTGGCGACCACCGAGCTAGTAGAGGGACTTGATGTGGATCGATTCAGGTGGAATATAACTTGTTGGCTCGAGAGAATATCTAATGGCGCACCGTGTTGAGGTGCGCCATTAGTGTGGATGTACTTATGGCGCACGGTGGTTGGTGCGCCATTAGTATTGTGCCTCCATCCATCCATAGCCCTCCCGGCGGCCCACCTCTCCCTCGCCTCGATCCCTCTCTCCCTCGCCCTCGCCCTCGATCCGCCCGCCTCGCCGCCCGCCTGCCTCGCCTTGCCCGCCTGCCCAGCCTTGCCCGCCTCCTCGCCGCCCAGCCTTGCTGCCCGCCGCCTCGCCGTCGAGTGCTGCCCTCTCCTCTCCCTCGCCCCTTCCCTTAGGGCTGCTCTGCCCGTCTCTCTCAGGCGTCCCCATGGGTGGCTGACGGCGGCGGCGTTGGATGCCCTCTCTCCCTGCTCTGGTTCCCCTCCCCCTCTCTCCACCTCGATCTGTTTTTCCTCCCCAAGCTGCAGCCCGAAGGAGGACAGGGACGAGCGGCAGCCGGCGACCAGCAGCACCCTCTCTTCTCCGTTGGTGATTCCTCCCAGTCTTCAGAACCCTAGCTGTTCGATCTGTTTGGATGTGTTACTCTGCTATATTGCAAACTTGGAATAATTGTTATGATAGGTCCTACGTCAATCATGGTGTATGCTTTCTTAGGGAAATCATGGTGAATGTTGATCATGATTTTGTAAGTAATATTTTTGAGAGGTGAATGTTGATCATGATTTTGTTAAGGTGTTAGTGGACTTGCTATGCTTAGGGTGGCACTTTACAGTGCTTGAGGCAGGGTTGGTTGGGATAAACCTAATTGGTCCGGGCCAGTTTAATTAGCGAGTAACAATGTGCAGTTATCATCATCCCTTCTCTTTTGTTGTGGATGGAGAAGGCGGCTTCATGGTACCATAAAGTTGTCACTTTTTTTATTCATATAGAAGTCTTCTAGTAGTATCTAGTTAAGTTGGTGAGCAACTACACTTTCAGAGCACAAAGGCCCACACCACACCATACCACACCGCCTTGATGCCTTCTAGTACTTGCCAGTGCTAGTCCAACATAGTAAAATGCACAATATCACAAGGAAATTAGAAGTTACAGATATTATCTTTATCTCGTAAATGTAAAAATACTATTACAAGGAATTTGCATAATACAGTTCAATGATGACTCATGTTGAAGATTGTGCACCCGGTTGAAAGCAGTTTGCCTCAAGCGAAATCACTAGGAATTGTGCTACGGATGCATTATGTGCCATTGGTCTTTTTATAAGCAAAAACAATTGTTAGCTTTTAGATGTTGTGGTGGTTCACTTGGTGGTATATTGTTTTGAATTACACTTGTTAGCTTTTTATAAGCAAAAACATGCCAATGTATTTTCCATGCTATGATGGAGGCCTTTTTTGCCTTGTCCACCGAGAGGCCCTTGAGTTTGCGGAATGTCGATTGACTTCCGTTCCGCAATTCGGGCACTCCATATGTCCTATTTTCAGCAAAGGTCATGCTGAAATTTTCCGTGAATTTTAGCATGACTTTGTTAAAATAGGACATATGGGGTACTTATGACTAATGCATGTTTTATGATCTGTTGTAAGGGTACTAATTGGTCTCTTCGCTGCTTATCGGAGATGGCGGAAGCAGCCACCGCCGATCTGCGACACCGCAGATCGAGTTGGATGATTCGAGTTCTTCACTATCATACTTGAGGCTTCAGCTGGATCCATGACGCTGGTATATAAAATGAGAGATCTCCCTTCACCCATCTCATTATGATATCTGTTGTTTGCTACATCACTCATTTTCCCAAACTGCAGAGGCTGCCCGACAGGTTTATGAACATGCTTGATGGGTGAAGATCCGCCAAATAATGTGAAGCTGCGACAGTCGGCAGCGGGTTTCGCAGCGATGGGATGTGCAGTTGGCGATCAAGAAGGGCCACATGTACTTGTCTCGTGGGTGGGAGAACTTCTACCGTGCCTCGACCTGCAGCTGGGGTACTTCCTTGTCTTGAGTACGACGACGACGCCAACATGCTCATCGTGAAGGTGTACAACAAGACTATGTGTCGCATGCGATCTGTTGCCGATGATGATGCGACGCGTTCGCCTCTTCTTATTCCTCTACATTTGGCTTTGTCTCACATCGATTGTTAACGGTCATTGTTGCATTTTGGACAGGTAGGAGCAGCGGAATGACATCATCGCTACAGCCAAAGCAGCGGCGACTATGGTTGTAGCGAAGCTGCAGCGATTCGGCAGATGCGACAAAGAAGAGCGATTCTGGCACCAAAGATAGACAACAAGAAGGATGATCCGGACTGGAGTGCGGGAGAAGAGGAGCAGAGTGAGGATGGGCATCGGTGAGGATGACCTAGCTGGTGGTGGTGACCAAGGGCAAGAGATGGTGGTGGTGACCATGGGCAAGAGATGGAGGTGGCTGAGGATGACCTAGCGATGGTCGTGCTCAAGGTGGCCTCGCGATGGTGGTGGTGCTCGACAATGACCACGCACCGGTGGTGGCGCCGGCGATCCCACAGTGGGCAACATGACCACGCCAATTGTGGTGAAGACTACATCCCACTACCTCCACTTGCCTCCACAGCCTCGCCGCTCTAGGCGCATTAGGGAGATGAAGGAGAAGAAGGAGAAGAACTGCCTACTTTGTCAGGTATGTCAGATCTCCTATAGGTTAGCTATCCAAAATGATATATATATACTTAGTTACCTATGTTATCTCTAATATGCTTAGTTTCCTATAGGTTAGCTTCATCTTACCTAAGTTGGCTCTAATATACTAACTTAGAGCTTATATGCTTAGTTTCCTCTGAGTTAGCTCCAAAATAACTTATGTTAGCACAAAATGATCAAGTTTACATAATAAGCTTATAGTCTTTTTCTTAATCTTCTTCTTTTCCAAAATGACATAGGTTAGCTTCATTTTACCTAAGTTGGCTCTAGTATACTAACTTAAAGCTTATATGCTTAGTTTCCTATAGGTTAGCTCCAAAATAACTTATGTTAGCACAAAATGATCAAGTTTACATAATAAGCTTATAGTCTTTTTCTTAATCTTCTTCTTTTCCAAAATGACATAGGTTAGCTTCATTTTACCTAAGTTGGCTCTAATATACTAGCTTAGACCTTATATGCTTAGTTTCCTATAGGTTAGCTCCAAAATAACTTATGTTAGCACAAAATGATCAAGTTTACATAATAAGCTTATAGTCTTTTCTTAATCTTCTTCTTTTCCAAAATGACATAGGTTAGCTTCATTTTACCTAAGTTGGCTCTAATATACTAGCTTAGACCTTATATGCTTAGTTTCCTATAGGTTAGCTCCAAAATAACTTATGTTAGCACAAAATGATCAAGTTTACATAATAAGCTTATAGTCTTTTCTTAATCTTCTTCTTTTCCAAAACTCTTCTTATTCTTCTTCTAGTCTTCTTCTTTTTCTTCTTCTAACTTCTTGTTTATCATTTTGCGATTTGATTTAATTGACGGAAGCTTGCGTGGATGGGGTGCTTCTTTTCCATTTCTGTTTTTATTTTGTATGAATGTGAAACTTTTGTGAATTGATGGATAACGGTGTTGGATGAACAATGTGAAACTTTTGTAACGACGGAACTATGTGTTGGCTATGTACGTATGTATATATGATGAAACTTGTGTGTTGGATATGATTGCTATATGTATACTTGTTGTACATATATGATTGCTATATGGATGCTTGTTGTACATATATATGTGTTGAATATCTCATATGTGAAATAGTGACATGAGATTAAGAAGAAAAGAATTAAAAAAGTTGTTACTAATGGCGCTTTACAAGATCTCATACTGTAAGTATAGCATATACTAGTGGCGCCTTGTGAGCGAGACTAATGGCGCATCAGCAGAGTGCGCCATTAGAATCTGATTCTAATGGCGCCAGGTGGTGCGCCATTAGAAAAAATTTAATGGCGTGATGCCAGTGGCGCACCAGCCATGCGCCATTAGAAGGCAAAACTGGTGCGCCACTAGCATGCCTTTTCCTAGTAGTGAAACTGTGGATGGGGGCACCGCACATGCCTAGGCAATTGTATTTTCTATGCTAGGCGCCCCCCTCCCATATATATATACGTGTGAGGGAGGGAGGAGCATCCAAGGGGGGCTCCCAAGTAGGAGGAATCCTACTTGGGGTCTCTCCCAAGATGCCCCCTTCCTTATTTGGAGGCGGGAGGAAAGAAGGAGGAGTTGGCGCCCCCCCTTCCTTTCTCTCCTGAGGAGGGAAAGACAGGAGGGGCCACCCGTCCCCTTTCCTTCCCCTTAGGGACGACTAGCCAAGGGAGGGGTGCCGTAGCCCCTTTTGGGCTGGTTTGTCCCCTCCTTTGGCCCATAAGGCCCAAATCTTCTCGGGGGTGCCCGAAACCCCTTCCTGTGACCCAATATCTTCCGGGTACATCTCGAAACACTTCCGGTGTTCAAATACCATCGTCCTATATGTCAATCTTTACCTCTCAGCCATTTCGAGAGTCCTCGTCATGTCCGTGATCTCATCCGAGACTTCGAATAACATTCGGTCACCAAAACATATAACTCATATAACACTATATCATCAACGAACGTTAAGCGTGTGGACCCTACGGGTTCGAGAACTATGTAGACATGACCAAGACACCTCTCCGGTGAATAACCAATAATGGAACCTGGATGCCCATATTGGCTCCTACATATTCTATGAAGATCTTTATCGGTCGAACCGTTATGACAACATACGTAATTCCCTTTATCCGTCGGTATGTTACTTGCAATTGCCCGAGATTCGATCGTCGATATCTTCATACCTAGTTCAATCTCGTTACCGGCAAGTCTCTTTACTCATTCCGTAATACATCATCCCGCAACTAACTCATTAGTCACTTTGCTTGCAAGGCTTCTCATGATGTGTATTACCGAGAGGGCCCAGAGATACCTCTCCGATACTCGAAGTGACAAATCCTAATCTCGATCCATGCCAACTCAACAGAAACATTCGGAGATACCTTTAGAGCATCTTTATGATCACCAAGTTATTTTGTGACATTTGATAGCACCCGAGGTATTCCTCCGGTACCCGGGAGTTGCATAATCTCATAGTCGAAGAAACATGTATTTGACAGAAGGAAGCAATAGCAATAAAACTGAATGATCATTATGCTAAGCTAACTGATGGGTCTTGTCCATCACATCATTCTCCTAATGATGTGATCCTATTATCAAATGACAACACATGTCTATGGTTAGGAAACTTTAACCATCTTTGGTCAACGAGCTAGTCTAGTAGAGGCTTACTAGGGACACGGTATTGGTTTATGTATTCACACATGTATTTAAGTTTTCGATCAATAGAATTCTAGCATGAATAATAAACCTTTATAATGAATAAAGAAATATAAAATAAAAACTTTATTATTGCCTCCAGGGCATATTTCCTTCGGTCTCCCACTTGCACTAGAGTTAATAATCTAGATTACATTGAATCTAACACCCATGGAGTCTTGGTGCTGATCATGTTTTGATCGCGGAAGAGGCTTAGTTAATGGGTCTGCTACATTCAGATCCGTATGTATCTTGGACGTTTCTATGTCTCCATCCTTGACTTGTTCACGGATGGAGTTGAAGCGTCTGTTGATGTGTTTGGTTCTCTTGTGAAATCTGGATTCCTTTGCCAAGGAAATTGCTCCAGTGTTGTCACAAAAGATTTTTATTGGACCCGATAGACTAGGTATAACACCCAGATCAAATATGAACTCCTTCATCCAGACTCCTTCATTTGCTGCTTCCGAAGCAGCTATGTACTCCGCTTCACACGTAGATCCCGCCACGACGCTCTCCTTGGAACTGCACCAACTGAAGATCCACCATTCAATTTAAATACGTATCTGATTTGTGACTTAGAGTCATCCAGATCAGTGTCAAAGATAGCATCGATGTAACCATTTACGACGAGCTCTTCGTCACCTCCATAAATGAGAAACATATCCTTGGCCCTTTTCAGGTACTTCAGGATGTTCTTGACCGCTGTCTAGTGATCCACTCTTGGATTACTTTGGTACCTCCTAGCCAAACTTATGGCAAGGCACACATCAGGTCTGGTACACAGCATAGCATACATGATAGAACCCATGGCTGAGGCATAAGGAATGACTTCCATTTTTTCTCTATCTTCTGCAGTGGTCGGGCTTTGAGTCTAACTCAACTTCACATCTTCTAATACAGGCAAGAACCCTTTCTTTGGCTGATCCATTTTGAACTTCCTCAAAACTTTGTCAAGGTATGTGCTTTGTGAAAGTCCTATTAAGTGTCTCGGTCTATCTCTATAGATCTTGATGCCCAATATATAAGCAGCTTCACCGAGTTCTTTCATTAAAAAATTCTTATTCAAGTGTCCTTTTATGCTATCCAGAAATTCTATGTCATTTCCAATCAACAATATGTCATCTACATATAATATCAAAAATGCTACAAAGCTCCCACTCACTTTCTTCAAAATATAGGCTTCACCGAAAGTCTATATAAAACCATATGCTTTGATCACCTAATCAAATTGTATATTCCAACTCCGAGATGCTTGCACCAATCGGGAGCGAGACTTGATTGTTTGAAAACGTTGTTGGGCCGGGATGGGTCGTAGTTGTGCGTTCCTGAAGTGGGCTTGGTTAGTACTGGGCATGAGGCCCAGGGAGCTACCCAAGCCTGCGATCTACCTGGGAGGGGCGACATGCATGAGGACGCATTGGATCGGGAGCCACCCCATGCACGTTTGCTTTCCTCCTGTTGCCGCCGTGTTGCTATTATGGTTTGCCGTCACGGGAGTCGTGGCTTCCCTGCCGCTTCCTCTCGCCGCGCGAACAAGGTGATCGGCCTGACTGGCGTTGGCGTGCCATTGGCGGACCACTCGGCTGCGATGCCGCCCAAGGTGCCTCAACTGGCGAGGGCCACGCCGGCCGCGAAGACTGCTCCGGGGGTTGCTGGTGTTGCTCCGGCACAGGCTGCGGGCTCGGCCGCTCCGGTGCCTGCACGGGTCGCGCCTCCTGCCAGGGCCGCGCTGATACGTCCATTTTGCATCATGCTTTTATATCGATATTCATCGCATTATGGGCTGTTATTTCACGATATGTCACAATACTTATGGCTATTCTTTCTTATTTTACAAGGTTTACCATGCAGAGGGGGAATGCCGGCAGCTGGAATTCTGGTTGGAAAAGGAGCAAATATTGGAGACCTATTCTGCACAACTCCAAAAGTCATGAAACTCCACGGAATATCTTAAAATAAATAAAGAAAAATCGTCGCCAAAGATGAAGGCCAGGTGGCCCACACCCTGCTCACGAGGGTGGGGGGCGCACCCCTCCCCCCTGGGCGCACCCTCCCTATCTCGTGGGCCCCCTGGTGGCTCTCCGACGCCCATCTTCTCCTATATGAAGTCTTTCGATGAGAAAAAAATAAAAAGCAACCTTTCGGGATGAGACTCCGCCGCCACGAGGCGGAACCTTGGCGGAACCAATCTAGGGCTCCGGCAGAGCTGTTCTGCCGGGGACACTTCCCTCCGGGAGGGGGAAATCATCGTCATCATCATCACCAATGCTCCTCTCATCGGGAGAGGGCAATCTCCATCAACATCTTCACCAGCACCATCTCATCTCCAAACCCTAGTTCATCTCTTGTATCCAATTCTTGTCTCCAAGTCCGAGATTGGTGCTAGTAGGTTGCTAGTAGTGTTGATTACTCCTTGTAGTTGATGCTAGTTGGTTTATTTGGTGGAAGATCATATGTTCAGATCCTTTATGCACATTATTACCCCTTTGATTATGAACATGAATATGCTTTGTGAGTAGTTACATTTGTTCCTGGGGACAAGGGAGAAGTCTTGCTATTAGTAGTCATGTGAATTTGGTCTTCGTTC
Source organism: Aegilops speltoides (assembly GCA_021437245.1). NCBI lineage: Eukaryota > Viridiplantae > Streptophyta > Magnoliopsida > Poales > Poaceae > Aegilops > Aegilops speltoides. The sequence continues at coordinate 461,579,779 of CM038147.1, read as the reverse complement.
GATATTTTGATAAGATGTATGTTGTCTAACCTCTAGTGGTGTTATGTGTACGTCGACTACATAACACTTCACCATTATTTGGGCCTAGAGGAAGGCATTGGGAAGTAATAAGTAGATGATGGGTTGCTAGAGTGACAGAAGCTTAAACCCTAGTTTATGTGTTGCTTTGTAAGGGGCTGATTTGGATCCATATGTTTCATGCTATGGTTAGGTTTACCTTAATACTTTTTTTGTAGTTGCGGATGCTTGCAATAGAGGTTAATCATAAGTGGGATGTTTGTTCAAGTAAGAACAACACCCAAGCAACGGTCCACCCACATATCAAATTATCAAAGTACCGAACGCGAATCATATGAGCGTGATGAAAACTAGCTTGACGATATTCCCATGTGTCCTCGGGGGCGCTTTTCCTATTATAAGAGTTTGTCCAGGCTTGTCCTTTGCTACAAAAAGGATTGGGCCACCTTGCTACACTTTATTTCCTTCTGTTACTTGTTGCTCGTTACCTTTTATCTTATCACAAAACTATCTGTTACACTTATTTCAGTACTTGCAGAGAATACCTTGCTGAAAACCGCTTATCATTTCCTTTTGCTCCTCGTTGGGTTCGACACTCTTACTTATCGAAAGGACTATGATAGATCCCCTATACTTATGGGTCATCACGCGCCACCGCTGCCCAGGTATGCGCCACCTCCGCCGCCTCCTGCCAGGGCTGCACCACCGCTGCCCAGGGCTGCGCCACCTCCACCGCAACGTCCGTAACCGAGGCAGATGGCTGGCGGCGTGGTGGGTCTGGTCATGGCATGAGTGGATGTGGTGTGGGGGCTTTCGCGGGTGATAGCCGCAATCCTCCGCGTGGTCAGTGGGGCGATGATGGATATAATGCTTATGGAGATGGTCTTCATCGGGGTTCCTCGTCTACCGGAGGTGGGCGCGGCTATGCTTGGGCAGATCAAGGTAACGCCGGTAGGGGCTTCCAAGGGCCGCCAAGAAACTTCGTGGAGGGCGCGGTTAGCCCAAATAACCTTCCCTTCTGGGGACGTTTCCGCGGAGGGCGAGGCGGGAACCGGCGCCCTCCTCCGCCGCGCCCAACGACCTCTGTTACAGAACCGCCGACGACCTTACCGGAGGAGACTGCCGCTGGATCGGTTTCACCTCAGGTGGTGGTGGATACAGTTCAGGCTTTGACTGCTGTGACGATGCCGGAGCCCGTGCAGACTAGCGACTCTGCATCTAAAAAAGGTATGGAGAAGTCCGAGGGTGACAAGGTGTCCAAGTGGGCGGCTAAGAAGAAGTTAACCTGTTTTCGTTGCGGTGAACCGGGTCACTTTCTGGCTGAATGCACTGCGGAGTTATGTGATTTGTGCCGGAAACCAAAGCATACAGCGTCCGAGTGTCCTCTTCTATTGGGGCCCAAGCCTACTGTTAACATCTATGGGGTCTGTTTCTCGGAGTTGATGTTCTTCGAGTCTCCCAATGTGGCACCTGTGACACCCGTGATTGAAACCTCCTTCCTTGGTGTGGTGAAGGTCGTTCATGGACCTCTGACTGAAGCTCAAATTATTCAGCAGTTACGGGAGCTGGCACAGGCTAATTTTTAGTGGCCATTGCTGAAGCTGACAGATCATACCTACAAAGTGGAGTTCCCTTCTAAAGAGGATCAGCTGAGAATCCTCAAGTTTGGTATGAGTAGCGTCATCGGAACCAGTTTTGTGCTGCAGTTTGATGAGTGGAAAAAGAAGGAGCCTCAGGGCACGCCGTTGACTCAGATTTGGGTGCTTTTCTCGGGGGCGCCATCTGCTCCACTTGGTAGTTTCTTTGTCACTTGGAGCCTGGGATCACTGATTGGTAAGACGGAACAGGTGGATATCACATCCACGCGCGCTCATGGGGTGGCGCATTTGCTTGTCAGTGTTGCTAACATTGAGCTCTTGCCGGATGTGGTGCCATGGACTCATGAAGGTGTCGTGTATAAGCTGGATGTTGAGTATGAGGATCCCAATCTTTTCCAGGACTTTGAGGAAGATAAATCCCATGGACACTTCTAAGGGAGGAGGTGTCTCTGGGAACCAGGATGGTAGTGCTCAGTATAATGATGATAAGGCTAAGGGGCCTTCGATTGCGTCCAACGCTGGAGATCCTGTTGCTGAGAAGTCAACGGGTTCTACTCCGACAAGCCTGTTGCAGCTTGGATCCTTGGGGGCTTTCTCTGCGCCTCCTCGACTTTGGAGCGATCGCATTGACCTGCGGACCCATTGGAGCGTATTCCGCCGGTAATTTCGGGGTGTCCTACTTTGACTGTGCTTGATGGGCAGGCAGGAGCCGAGGGGCAGGAGGCCTCCTTTGCACCTTCTTCATCTCCTTTGCCTGGTCTGGAGGTGGAGGCCGTTGTAGATGCCGCGGTAGGAGGTGGTGGCAGGTGGCCCGGCTCTCCGCATCGCCGTCTTCACCCGCGCCGAGGGCGGGCTCTGCGGCCTTGGTCTCCCATAGGGACCGGCAGACACCCGAGGGGCGTGCGGGCAGGAGGCATTCGCACCCCCTTCTCCTCCCCATACGAGGTGTCAGCTGACGCCACCTGTGGCTCCATCTCAGACGATGACTACCGTGGTGGGAGGGCCGGGTGGAGCTGGTGACCAGGAGCCCCGCTCACCGGACCGCCCCACTCGGATGGCTTCGCCCGTCTCAGGCCCGTCTACTGCGCCCGTGCTCGGTGGGACTCCCGTGGTGATGCCGCGGGCTGCTTCGTCGACTCTTGGTGATCTCTCAGATGCCCCAGGTCGGTTGAGCGCTGTTCGGGGTCGGGCAGGAGGCCCCTCCCCAAATAGAGCCTCGCGCGGCGAGGTCATCACCTTTGGAGGGATCCCAGATCCTGTCTCTGAGGGGCGGCGGATTAGCAGTCGGCTCCAGGAGCAGACGGACATTGATGACATGCAGCTGAGGTGCGCTATGCGAGCGGCCAAGCTGCATGACGTTGAGGTCACTACTGGTATGTCTGTTAATAAACCAAATTCGATTTTACATTTTTCTAATGATGAGATTGTTCACAATGCAAATCAACTAGGGGTTTCACTTGGTAGTAATTATAGTGAAATCACTAAATCAGTTAATGACATTCATGATCTAGAAGCAGAGAGGGCTTTGGAAATGATTCGTAACATTGCAGCTGTTAAACCCATGAATGATTCTGACATATATGCGTTAGGATTCAGTGTTCTTGATAGTTTTTGTGCGGATCTTGACCCTACAATTACAGAGGAGGAGGAGGGTTTCGGTTCCCCTGAGGCCTCGACCCATGTAGATGGTCCGGAGGTTATCTCTTCTATGCGCGGTTGTGATGAATGGCGAGAGGATCATAATAAGCCTAAGCGGAAATGGAAACGGAAGGTTTACGCAGTTTCGGCTGTGCGTAGAAGTGCTAGGTTCTGTACCTCTAAAAAATTCCATGATGAAATATGAGAGGAATTTTTTGGAACAACAGAGATCTTAAAGACTTGGCTAAAAGAAGGTTTCTAGCGAAAGCTTCTATTGAGCACCAGTTGGATTTTATTGCCATGTCCGAAACTGGAAGGGACAATTTCACCCCCCCAATTCCTTAGCACTTTATCGGGGGGTGTCAACTTCGACTGGCATTGCTTACCTCCACGAGGAAGATCCGGCAAGGTCTTACTAGGGGTTAGGTGTGACTCTTTGGAAGTTCCACTACTAGGAAAAGGCTTATACATAGAAGCTTACCAGTAGCGTGTGTTTTGGCGCCCAGATCAGTAGCGTGTGTTACAAACAGCGCTACTGGTACGACTTAGCAGCAGCGTTGGTTTCTAGAGGGCATGCTACTGGTAAGTTAGCCACACCACACCCCCCCGGCCAAAAATAGTAGCATCGTTGGTACCCTAACAAGCGCTACTGTTAATAAAATAGCAGTAGCGCGGGGCAATGAAGCACTACTGCTACTTCTTCTATGTGTAATCTTTTACCAGTAGCATGTTTTTTGGGAAAGCGCTATAGCTAGTTTTATGTACCAGTAAATATTTTGGCTGGCACACATAGCAGTAGCGCGCTTTGGTGCCCCGCGCTACTGTTATGGTCGCCAGCCAAAATATCTGCCACCTTTCCCCCCCCTCTTCTTCCCCCCCCTTTCTTTCTCCCCCTCCCTCTTGCACTTGCTTGTTCTTCAATGCTTCCCCCTCTTCTTTGCCCCTCCTCCCCCCTCCATTAATGCCTTCCCTCCTTTCTCTTCCTTGTTTTTGCCCCTCCTCCCCTTCTCTTCTTTGCCCCTCCACCACCCCCTCCATTAATGCCCTCCCTCCTCCCTCTCATAGATCTCTCTCTCTATCCCTAGCTAGTTGGAGCTATATCTATATGTAGGTACCTCACAATCTAGAGCTACTAGCTAATTATAAGAAGGTGCTCGATATCCCTCTCGACAAATAGGTGAGCAAAAAAAGAGTTGTGCAAGAATGGAAATATGTGCGTTTGCAATTAGGACTGAAACTATGTGCGATATGAATATACCGAATTGTGTATGGCATGTGAGTGACATGAGTTGCCTATGTTTTGCCGAAATGTCGATTCAATTCCGTTTCGGCGAATTTCGGGCAAACTCAATATGTCCTATGTTTAGGGAAGGTCATGCCGAATTTTTGTATGAATTTCATCCATGCATGCATATATATGTGGTTATAATATTTTATCCGCGCGCAGGTGATCATGAAGGTCAATGGAAGGATGGTGGAAAGATACTGGCAATCCGCTATGGATCACATGTATGAAAAAAGACTGAAGGATGTTTTATGTCCGTGTCGAAAATGTAAAGGAAGAGTCAGGCTCGACCCCTTTCAGGTGGTAAATTCAAGGCGCACCTGCTCATGCATGTTTTCATGCATGGCCATACTCGGTGGATAAGTGAAGATGATGATGATGATGATGATGAGGAGGAGCAGGAGGACGTCGACGAGCCAGGAAATAATGACATGGGGCCACCAAATGAAGATATGACCGATTATGTGTCCGAAGAGGAAGACGGCCTTGGAAATGTCGATGGCAAAGAGGCAGTTCAAGGCGGAGAAGATGCGGACACGCCGCCGTCTTCATCGCTACTAAGTTCAACCATGCGGGACCCACATGTTCGAGACCTACTTCGCAAGAAGACGACTAGCTACAGAGCTGCTTCAAGAGAGGAGGCCAAACTGGCGCAACTTGAGGTAGACTCGATGACTCCTTTGTATGATGGTTGCAATCCCGAGGTGAACCACTTGAGTTTCACACTAGGACTTCTAAAGACGAAGGCAAAATATAAATGGGTAGATACAAGCCTGGATGAGCTTCTGAAGTATCTAAAGAAGGTTCTTCCCACAGGAAGCCTGTGTCCTACTAGTGTCGAGGAGGCAAAGAAAATCGTGTGCCCTCTTGATCTGCCACATATTAGATATCACACATGCATCAATGATTGCATCATATATCGGAATGAGCACGCGGAAAAAATCATCTGTCCAAAGTGCAATGCTTCACGATATAAAAAGGCCGGAAAGAAAGCTCCATAGAAAGTTATATGGTACTTTCTGATCACTCTGCGTCTATAGCGGTATTTCGTAGATCCTAAGGAAGCAAAGCTTATGCGCTAGCACGCGGAGAGGGTGAAGCCAGATGACGGAGATGAGCTGAAGCTGAGACACCTCGCAGATGCTAGCCAGTGGAGAGCATTAAATGCTGGATTTGAATTTTTTGCAAATGATCCAAGGAACATCGTGCTTGGCGCTAGTAGTGATGGCATGAATCCATTTGGCAACCAGAACACCAATCATAGCGCATGGCCCGTGTTTGTATGGATGTACAACGTCCCACTGGTTGTGCATGAAGGAAAAATACATACACATGGCTATGCTTATTCAAGGGCTGAGACGACTGGAATATAAATCTGTATCTCGGGTTACTGAAAGAGGAGCTACATACCTTATGGAAAACGCCGGCCAAGACATGGGATGCAAGCAAAGGAGAGTATTTCTACATGAGAGCCGCATTGATCACGACGGTGCAGGACTATCTCGGTTACGGCTATCTCTCCGGCCAGGTGTGCCACGGATATTGCGGATGCACAAGGTGCATGGTGGATACAACTTCTCTGCAACTATCAAAGATGGCGGGTCTTCGAAAATCATGTACATGGGGCATCGAAGATGGCTCGAGAAGGATGACCCATGGAGAGAGCATGGAGATCTATTCAATGGTATGGCTGAGCATCGAGGTCCTCCACGTAAGCGTAGCGGTGCAGAAATATATGAGTTATTGAAGAACTGGGAAGAGTGCCCCTCGCTAGGAAATACGAAGAAAAAGGCGCCGGAGCCCCTACTGAAGATATGGAAGACGAGATCTGTTTTCTGGGACTTGGAATACTGGCCCATACTCGACACGCCTCATAGCCTTGATCAAATGCATATCACAAAAATATCCTTGAGAGTTTGCTTGGAACATTGATGAACATGCCGGAGAGGACCAAGGATGGGCCGAAGGCAAGAAAAGACTTGGAATTTTTGAATATCAGTAAAGATCTCCAAATGCCCGGTAAAAGGTTAGAGGAGACCGAGACAGAGACGGAGACGGAAGATAGGGGCAAAAAAGTAAACAAGAAGGAAGAACAATATTGCCCCCCCTCCTGCTTCACCTTAGATCCGAAGGAGGTCGATCAATTGTTCAAGTGCCTTGCCGGAATCAAAGTTAGTTCCGGATACTATGGGAAGATAAGCAGATATCTGGACACTAAGAAAAAAAAGGTTTAGTGGGATGAAGTCTCATGACTATCATGTGATGATGACGCAGTTACTCCCGGTTGCACTTAGAGGGATTATGGACACACATGTGCGTGAGACGCTTACTGACCTATGCCACTTTTTTGATGCTATCTCTCGAAAGTCGATCAGCGTGAGCAACTCCATAGGCTACTGGAAGAGATTGTTGTCATACTGAATGAGCTAGAGATGTACTTCCCGCCCGTGTTCTTTGATGTCATGGTGCATCTATGTGTCCACATCATGGACGACATCATCGACCTAGGGCCGACATTGCTGCATAGCATGATGCCGTTCGAGAGGATGAATGGGGTCATCAAAAAATTTGTTCGTAACATGTCCTGTCCAGATGGAAGCATAGCCCAGGGATATCTGACCAAAGAGTGCATCTCTTTCTGTGAGAGTTATCTAGTAGGTACCGGAGACCCTATTGTTGGTTTGCCTGTGAACAAGCATTGTGGAAGGCTCGTAGGCGAAGGTCACACCAACGGTCATAGGGATGTGAATGTGTTACGCTCGGGCCGACAAAATGACCTTGACAGGGCAAACTTAGTAGTGCTACAACACCTAGATGTGCTAGAAGATTTCGTGACACTGTACAAAGAGACCACCGCAAAGAAGTACTATGACCGTGGGGTGCACAGGACGGACGCTGAAGTTATTAGAGAGCACAACTCCCCTTTCGTGCGTTGGTTCAAAGAGTGAGTTCTGGCTAATCCCCCGGAAAAGGGTTGTCCGAACGGAACACTCATATAGGCCTTAGCACATGGCCCCTCGACCAACCTTGCGACTTATCAAGCATACGATATCAACAGATACACGTTCTACACGGAGGAGAAAGATATAAACAATGATGACCAAAACTTAGGGGTGACGATGGAAGCCATGACTAGGAATGTAATTAAAAGATATTACGAAAGGGTCGAAGAGATATGGGAGCTTAACTACTCTGGATTGCATAGCGCGATGATGTTCCGTGTCAGATGGGCCAAGAATGTACACAGAGAAAACCGACATTTCACTATCATGTGTATACCCGACTCCAATAGCGGTACCGTCAACGCCATTGCCAAAAATGAGCCATGGGTAGACGCTAAACACGTGACACAATGTTTCTTCATAACTAATCCGATCAATCCCAGCCGTGTTGTCATGAGGAGAAGCAAAATGTGCATCGCCGGAATGGATGGAGTCGACAACGAGGAAGACTATGACCAGTATGGTGATCCGATGAGGGAAGATGATGCTGATGACGACGAAACATACGTCAAAAGAAGAATGAAGACTACATTACCTACAAAAGATCGTAATCCCTGGAGAAGGAAAAGTCATGACCATGGGCTCAATTATTCGACAACGAACAAAAGAGGGAAGAAGATCAGTGTGAAGCGTCGTCGTCGCCCAAGCTGACAAACTAATCCCCAAAGTTTGTGCGTGTCTAGCTATTTTGTATATCGCCGATAGCGGTTAAATGATGTAAGATATATTATACTAATTATTATCCGGAGGGTAACAGTGGTATTGCTCAAACGACAGACCAAATTAAAGGAAGGAAAGTGTAAAAGAAAGATAAGAAAAAGAAAAGTGCAAATGAAAGAAAAAGAAAAAGAAAAAGAAAGGAGGTTTTGCAAAATGAAATGAAAATAAAAAGAAAAAGGAACTAATAAGTTGTGGAAAATGAAATGCAAGAAAAATAAAAAAATAAAGAAAAATAAAAAAAGAAAAAAAGGTTAGCAGTAGCGCGTTTTGGCCTGGGCAGTGCTATAGCTGAGAAAAAGAAAAAGAAAAAGAAAAAGAAAAAAGAAAAAAATTTAGCAGTAGCGTGTTTTGCCTTGGGCAGCGCTGTAGCTAAGAAAAAGAAAAAGAAAAAAAGAAAAAATAAAGAAGAAAAAGTTAGCAGTAGCGCGTTTTATCCTGGGCAGCGCTATAGCTAAGAAAAATAAAAATAAGAAAAGAAAAAAAGTTAGCAGTAGCATGTTTTTGGTAGGCCAGCACTATAGCTAACTTAGCTATAGCGCGTTTTGCCAACACACGCTATAGCTAAGCGGCCTACAGCAACGGTCCGCTAGCTCCCCTCTTTCCTGTCTCTCACTTGCGCCGCTCGTCGATCCCCTTTTCTCTGACGCCACCGCCGATGCCGCACCGCCCACGCCGCTGCCGACGCTGCACCGCCCACGCTGCCGCCGCCCCGCCCACGCCGCCGATGACGCTGCACCACCCACGCTGTCGCCGACGCCGGACTCAACCTCAACCCCGACCCTGACGCTAGCCACCGACCCCCTCCTGCTCCGGTATGGCCCCTCGCCCCCTCTTCCTTCCTCTCCGACCCCAGGGACCCGGATCTCTCTCTCTCTCTAACCCCCTCCCGCTCTGGTATGTCTTTGCAGATCAACAAGGCTCAGTGACCCCGACCCCTCAGCCCCGGCGACCCCGACACCGGCCACCGACCCCGACCCCTCAGCGCCTCCCTCCGTGAAGCAGCCGGCGACGCCTAGCAACGCAAGTGAGCACTTCGTGGACAGGTGCCTTTCCTTCCCCTCCCTATTGTTAGAATGTTCTTACTTGATGTAGTAGTGAGCAAGCAAGGAAGGACTACACTAGTAAGTTCATGTATGTTTGTGTAGTTGTTTTCTTGTCTACAGAAGAGGTTTGATTTGATCCAATCGCTTGTGGTCGATGCAAGCTGAGGTTTGAGCAAGCAAGGATTGCTGGCGTTATGAATTTAACCTTGTTGGCTACAATTCTGTAGCACTAGTAAATTCATGTTTGTTGGTGCAGTTGTTTTCTTGTCTAAAGAAGAATTTTGATTTGATCAAATGACCCCATGGTTGGTTTGTCAGGAACTTGCAGTTTGCCTCTAAATATATCCAGTAGCTACCTAGGCCAACCTGAAATAGTGTGAAATGTGCATTTCGCATTCGATCGGAGTATAACTCTGAATGTCGATCATGCACTTGGTGGGTGTTTTGCCTCACAGCCAGGATCAGTCACTAAAAATGGGCTGACCACAGTAGGTGTAAGACTTGAACTCTACTTTTTCTGATGTTTCTTCACTTGGCAATAATAATGCAAGGAATAAACCATGTACTATGAACTGAACTGTAAACAAACACTAGCTCACGAGTGTGTGTTCAGAGCTGAAGAGCTAGCTGCATGCTCAATAGCTAGTGCTTTTTTTGTGCAAAAAGGGACTTATATTGCCCATTATCAGCTGAATAATGTCTAAGAGTGTTATCATGTTTATGCATATTATTGTACTAGGAAATACATTATATTGCCCAGAAATAAGTTCGTCCTTCCTACAACAATTTTCGAACTATTTTCTTCTATTTTTTCTTTTGGCGATGAAGAGTTGTGAAAACGGGGGATATGGATAAAGTATACGAGGTATTGTGCACGATGGATGATTGGCATGCATTCTCCTCCATCTTAATTGTACTAGTTCAGGCATGTACTGTCTCTGATTTGGAGAAAAATGAAAGTACCCATATGTTTCTAGGAAGGATATGCATGTTAATATGCTTGTTTTTTATTTTGTTGCTAGAGTAAATGAAAATGAGTGTTTAGTTTGTTGATAGAGTAAATTTCGTCTCTCTGCAGATCGACGAGGAGGAGAAGGAGCCCCTCTGCCCCGGCGACCCCAACGCCACCCCCTCAGCCCCGACAAGCCCTGACCCCGACGCCACCCCCTCAGCCCCGGCGACCCTGACCCCGACGCGTGGTGAGCCACCCCCTCCTTTCCTGTTGTTCTTTAGTTAGGGCCAATTGAGGATTTTTAAAAATTCTTCTATTGCCTAAACTAAAGTGCACTTGATGTTGTGAGACATGATCATTGTTGCACACCTCTGGGTAATGTGAATCCACTTGACATGCATGTGATGACACACATCACTTTAGCACATAGTGCTTATTGTCATTTGCAGGGAAACCGATTGCTAAGTGACCTATGTTTTGCCAGAAATGTTGATTCATTTCCATTCCGGCAAATTTCAGGCGCTCTATATGTGCACTTTCTAGCAAGGTCATGCCAAAAATTTTCGTGAATTTCGGCATGACTTGTGCTAGAAAGTTGAACATATCGAGTGCTCGAGATTTGTCGCAATGGGAATGAAACGACATTTCCGGCAAAACAAAGGTCACTTTTTTGTCATTATTCACTTTATAATATAAAGCTCGATAATTGAACGACTACGACATTGAACCCTATGAAACATGACCGACACCGATGAGGTCGGAGGTTCTCAGTCCCAATTAGGTCGAGCACACGCCTACCTTGACTTTCTGGCGGATCAGGAGAGACAGGAAGCTGGGTGTCAGGAGCCCCTTGTCATGGTGGAGGACGACGGTGGTGGCGCCGGTGCCGACACTGATGCCACCAACGGCACCAGCACTGAGACTGGCAATGATGATGTTGCTAACTACAGCACAGAAGGTGGGTCCTCCCAAGCAAATGAGGGAAAAAAAGGAAAAGAGGACACGACGCCCAAATGAGCTCGGCACCAGAAGACTGGTGGTCACGGCGGTGCACCCTGGCGAGTTCGAGCCAATAGAGCCGCGAGAAGTGGCAGCATGTTAAGGCAACCAACTAGCATGCATCCTACAGGATACCACTGACATCAACACCACAAAAATACGAAAGAATTAACATTTCAAGAAGCTTCCCCTAACTAGGTTGCACGCAAGATTCCTGTTCCCCGGTCGGAATGACGATGTCGACCCCTGGGATGATGATGCCATGAAAAAATCAATAACAAAGCCCTAGGGAAGTTCAGCAACGCATTGAGCGCTTGGAAAACTAGGGTGAAAAAGGCGATTCAAGTAGACCATGAAACCTATGCCGAGATTGTTACAGACAATCCAAAAATTACGATAGAGGACTTTGAAAAGTTCAAGGAGACTTGCAATGAAGAAGCTGCCAAGGCCAAGTCAGAGAGAGGCAAGCAGCTGCAGGCAAAGAACATGGGGAACCACCACCTTGGAAGTCATGGTTACACGGGAAAGAGGTCCGTGTGGGCTAAGAAGGATGCAGAACGTGAACGTCAGGGGATCCAGACCCATTGGCTGAGTTCACCGACCAGTAGGAGCACGACTTCATTAGGGCCCGATTCTCGTGGGACCCCAAGAAAAAGATTTTTTTTCACCGACAGGCCGACTAGGAAATTCATGAGAATACTGGTAACTATCTTTATACCACCTTACATTTTAGGTTCTGATCAACGAAGTCTACTACATTCTTGTCGCATTCGTAAATGATTCACGGTCCATTTTGCGGAGAGAGCAACACAAGCTTGCGGCCGAGAGCGAATCGTCGACTCAGTCGACTCAGTCGTCGGCAAAGTACAAGTGTGTAGGATCGGAAGTATGTCTAGAGGGGGGGGGGGGATTAGACTACTTGACAACTTAAAAGTTTTGCCTTTTGATTGGAGTAGATTCTTAGCAAATTCACAATGATAACCAAGTCAAGTATCACCCTACACATGCAATTCTAGAGTTGTGGCAGCGGAAAGTAAATTGCATGTATAGTAAATGAGAGGAGGAGAAGAGCAAACGCAATGGAGACACGGAGATTTTTTCTCGCGGTTCCGATAGGTGGTGCTATCGTCAATCCACGTTGATGGAGACTTCAACCCACGGAGGGTAACGGCTGCCTTGAGTCCACGGAGGCTCCACCCACGAAGGGTCCACGAAGAAGCAACCTTGTCTATGCCATCATGGCCTCGTCCACGGAGGACTAGCCTTACTCGGGTAGATCTTCACGAAGTAGGCGATCTCCTTGCCCTTACAAACTCCTTGGTTCAACTCCACATCATGACGGAGGCTCCCAAGCGACACCTAACCAATCTAGGAGGCACCACCCTCCAAAAGGTAATAGATGGGGTTGGTGATGATGAACTCCTTGCTCTTGTGCTTCAAATGATAATCTCCCCAACACTCAACTCTCCTCACTGATTTGGCTGTGGTGGAAGAAGGGATTGAGTGGAAAGCAACTTGGGAAGACTAGAAATCAAGTTTCATATGGTGGGAGTGGAGCAACTTGATCTCAACACAAGGGTAGGTAGTTTTCTTCTCAGAAATGTAAGGTAGGAGTGGTAGTTCTTTCTGATGGCTCTCTCCACGAATGAAGAGGAGGTGGAGGGGTATTTATAGCCTCCACACAAAATCCAACCGTTACACACATTTGACCAATCTCGGTCAGACCGAAGTTGACAACTCGGTCAGACCGAAAGTTCAAATCTTGTGAACGTTGGGATTTTCGTGGGACCGAAAATACAATCTCGGTTAGTCCGATTCTTCCAAAGTCTAGGGTTTGCCAATCTCGGTGGGACCGACTTTCTCATCTCGGTGACACCGATTTGAGTCTGAAGGTTCTGAAGGTTGGCAACACCAATTTCGAATGACCGAGTTTGGAATCGGAAAATCCGAGATTCTTAGGGTTTGGGTATATGGTCGAGGTGGTTCATCTCGGTGTGGTGAGTTTGGAATCGGTGGGACCGAGATTACTTATGAGTTTATGTTGGAATGAAAGATTGCTGATTGTTTGAGAGATAAATCACTAAGCACTTTAGAGCAACCAGATCATCATCATAACCTCACCCCCTTTTAATAGTATTAGCTTTCCTATGGACTCAATGTGATCTTGGATCACTAAACCAAAAATGGAGTCTTGAGCTTTTGCCAATGTTTTCCTTAGCATTTTGAGGGTCCACATCATCAGTCATTGCCATACCCATATCACTGAACTTTCTGAAATATTCTCAAGAAATGATTAGTTCAATGATATATATGTTGTTATTAATTACCAAAACCACCTGGGGATTAGTTGCACTTTCAATCTCCCCCTTTTTGGTAATTGATGACAACATATAGATCAAAGCTTCGACAAATGATATAATCAATGAATAACATCGTCGCTTTGAGAAGTATGTGATAAGCAAGAGCTCCCCCTAAATTTGTGCATTATTTAAGATTTGCGTTTGAATGCAAATGCACAATCGATTAGGATCATGGGTTACTCTTCCATGTCACATACATCTTGGTGGAGCGCACAAACATGATAGGAATGAATAACATGCACCCAATCACCAAGACATGAGTAAATGATCATACAAGATATGAATGGAATATGATAGACATCAAGCACACATTAAGCACAGTATGATCAAGCACTCATCAAGATAGAGCAAACGTAGCAAGCATAGTATCAAACACACGAAGTATCTCAAAAGAACTCAAAAGTATCTCAAGGAAAACCGCAAACGAAAGAGCAAAAACGAGCACTCTCTCTCTCGAAGCCCTATGATCTATACAATTTCTCCCCCTTTGGCAACAAGTTACCAAAAAGTTCGAAAGGTATAGAGCTAATCGTCACTCGGGACTCTGCTGGCGGCTCCTGTCTGCGTCGATGGAGTGGAGATAGCTGCATCTCGCAAAGCTTCGCTGAAGTCTGTGGAGCTGGAGGAGTGGATCTTGGAGCTGGTCTTTGGGCCGATGGAGCTGTAGGAGGTCTTGATGTAGTAGCCACAGGATCGACCTTTGGAATAGCAGCTGATCTGGGCTTTGTAGGCACTGCAGCAGGCTGCTCATAGTCATCCTGGACCATGTCACCTTCCATCTCCTTCATGAGTTCTGCCTTCTCCCTCTTAGCTTCCTCAATGTCTGCATCAAGCTTGTTGACGGTGACCTGCACTTCAGTCAGCTTGACGTCCAGAGCATGGAACTTATCCTCAACTATCCTCTCAAGGCTCTCCTGAGATCGCACTATGCTGGCAGGCGTAGCTCAATTCTCTGAGTGGCTTCAAGAAGTTGTTCTCAACGCTCTTGGGCTTTGCTGCTGCTTCCTTCTCGGCTTTAGCTTGTTTGGCAACTTCAGACTTAGCATGTCCTTCTACAGATGTGGGAGCATCCTCACCATCACAACCTCGTTATCCTCATGTTCAGGGCTGCGGTGGCAAGTGGGGTCTATCCAACAGGTAGGTGTCCGTGCCAAACTTGGCATTAATGAGCATCTGAATATGCGGAGCAAACCCACACGACCTCTTCTGGTCAGCTGCTGTCCTCTTGATAGTCTCAACTATCAGGTCCATCACCTTAAAAGGTGTCTTCTGGTCTAGAATGTGCAGCATGTTGATAGAGTACCCTCTTATCATGCGGTGGTCCCCTGACTTAGGCATCAAAGTATGCCTCAGAATGGTGTTGGTGGTTGGGAGACCTGCCTGAAGGTAGTAGACTGAACCAAGCTTCCATATCTCTACATCCTTCTCATCTACTTCATTGTACATGTTCTTCATTGACTCGTGATTTTTCTTCGGAATGCCATACACATCAATATCATCTTCTCTTGAAACTGGTGCATTCAGCAACGCTCTCCATTCTTCAACAGTAGAATGGAATCTCTGCCCTTCTGTCATCCATACAATCCCGCCATCTGGATAGAAGTGAGCGGTGGCATAGAACTGCATGATCATCTCATCGTTCCAGGCAGTCAATTTCTGTCCAACGAACTCTGCAATCCCACAAGCAGTGAAGCTTTCATGCACATGTGGGAAGTAGTCTCTGTGCTCTTCACTGTCGATGTATTTCCGATCAGCGATCTGGTGTCGGCAACAATTGGCTTCTTGTCCATGAGCACTTTGTCTCATAAAAGTCTTGTTGCTCTCTTGTGTGGAATCTTGAGTCAATCTGCTGTTCTTCTCCTGGTGGCATATGGATCTACTTGCCTCCATAGCACGAGACCTTTATCCTTTCTCTCCTTCATATTTTCAGCTCGAGGATGAGCTTCATTATGAACTGCAGTTTCGCTTGAGCTTGAGCAAAACATGAGCCTCATCATCGATTCTGCAGTGGCACATTGTCCTTCTTCTTCTCTGAAGCGGTATGTTCCTCACAGTCTTCTTCGGTTTGGCGGCTGGTTTGGCTTGGGCTGCCTTTCTTTGGAGCTGATTGCTTCGCCTTTGTGGGTGCTCCTGCCTCGATGGCATCACCCATCAACTTCGCTTCGAGGAGGCTGAGGTGCTTCCTCATCGTAATCATCATCATCATCGCCTTGTTCATGAACTTTCCTCTTCCTCTTGGAAGTCTTCTTGATCTTCTTTGGAGGTCTCTTCCATGCTGAGTTTCGAGCAACAGAGGATTTTGTCACTTTGCTTGTGCCTTTCTTTGATGTTGCCCTTGATAGCTCTTGGCAACAACTTGCCTTTTAGGCTTAGAAGTTATTTCCTCATCGAGAACGAAATCTGAATCTTCCTCATCTGAATTTCTCTTCCTCCTCGCCCAGTAGCAACAGCAGGCAGTCCACTTGGAGTGCTTCTCTCTCCATCATCTGAAAACTGCTTGCTTCGGACTTGTAGCTGCCTCTGGAATCTCAACAGCATCTCGGACCTGTTACATTGTCACTTCCATCGACATGACCGACAACCCGTGAATAGAATAGATATAGGCGTAATAGAAGAGTTATCACAAACTACGCAGAGGTTTTTGCAAAAGAATGAGTTCAAACTTTAGTTTTAGGTTTTCACAGAATACATGTCGGTCGACCGAGTCTATCAATTCGGTGAAACCGAAAAGTCTAAACAGACCACATACACCACTTTCGGTTGGACCGAAATGGGTTTCGGTCTAGCCGAGACTACTAGGGTTTCACTGAATCTTCACTTCGGTCTTACCGATTTGCACAACTCGGTTTCACCGAAAAGTGCAGTGCAATGGCCAGAGGCCAAATCGGTCAGTCCGAAAGTGTCAAATCGGTCACACCGAGATGTGTTCGGCGGAAACCTAACCCTAAAATTTTCACTCGAAATTTGTTCTATGACCTAAACGGCTGGATAGGAAGATCTCAATCTTGGCAAGAAACATGGCAACGCCTATCGTGCATTGAATCAGCGATTGGAACACGAGAGGGATGAAACTCACCCAATGCGGTGGAGCTTCACTACGGCGGCAACGGCGCGATGAGAAAGTCCGTTGACGGCGATGGAGACCCGCGGCGAGGGCGCACAGGCGACGGCGGAGACGATCCGGAGACCAAGGCGACGGCAGCTAAGGGTTTGAGGGCGAAGCGTTTGAAGAAGTAATCAACGCGCTCTGTCCTCGAGTATATATACCCTTCGGCTGTCGGTGGGACCGAGTTTGAAAACTCGGTGGGACCGAGATGGTTAATCTGCGTGCGATTACACTTCGGTCATGCGAAATTTGAAACTTCGGTTTCACCGAGGTGAAAACCTAGATCAATCCAAGTGATTTCGGTCTGTCCGATTTGAGTATATCGGTTTGACCGAAAGTACTTAGAAGGTTTTGGAAGTTAGGCTTTTGACGGATCGGTGGCTCGAGTGCTCCTCACTCGGTCCGTCCAAAAAGTCTTGTTCAAAGTTTGTGATATAAGCATGAATAGAGTTTGAGACAAGAAAGCATAGATAGCTAGGGGAGGAACTTAGGCATTCTTGTCCATCCATTTGGTCAAAAAGAAAGAAAACCAAAAGATCAAAGCAACAAATGGATGTCCTCGAATGGATAAAATCATGCATCCAACATGCTCACACAATAAGATAACAAATGAAATATGTGTCAAACATGCACACACAAAACATTAACAGCTAGCACACAATTTGGCGATGACTAGGTCATCTATATATGAGTATATTGACTTAGGAGTCAAATGAGAACATTTGATCATAGGTCATACTCATCGTTTAGGCACAAGTGGGGTTACCACTTTTCCATAAAGCATTGATGTGTTCACATCATTAGAAGATGTTTTAGCTCATTTCTTTAGAGTAAAGCTCCCCCTTGATGTGAGAACCCCTTTTAAAGGGTCAAACTAACCTTGGGTTGTCGATGAAGACTTCATGTAGATGTTGAAGATGTGGATGCTCAATGTTGATGAAGATCATCAAGAGTTGGGAGCAATCCTTTGGATTCGGGCACTTTCAATACCTACATGGGTTAGTCCCACAAGGAACAAACAAGAATATCCATGGACATAGATTGAAGTTCACAATAGATGATGTCCATGAAAGCAATGATTACCTTGTCCCTTGACTTACCAACATGAGGGTTTGTGACTCCATGAACTAGTGCAAGATGTGGAAGTTGATTGCACAAGTCCTTGCCAAAAAGAATATGAGTGAAGTATATTGGCGGAGTCACCCTCAAGAACTCTCTAGTTCTTCTTCTTCGGGATCCACATCATCTTGATGGGAATCCTTGGGGTAGCAGTTGAGCTTGTTTAAGTAGAACTTGAAGTTGCCTTGGGAACCCACTTGACCATGGCCTTGGGTGCTTCAATGAATGCATCAGTCTCCTCTTGAAGCTTGTCCTTGCCTTTTAGCTTGTGGTCTTGTGGTGGAAGGTCATCTTGAGCTTGTTCCTCGTTTGAAGAAGTAGGATCATACTTCTTCTCTTGAGAGACAAACTTTGGAGTGGGATATTGACCTTCTTCCCATTCAACACCCTCGGCGTTGAACTTTCGCTCAAAACCAATTCCTTGATTCTTCCGTGTCTTCCTTGTTTGCGAACAATTTCCTCAAAGCTCTTGCTTCCGGCAAGACTCTTGTAGACACCTTTCTCTATAATCCCTTTCAATAGACTATTTTCTTGCTCAAGTGAAACTTGGCTTGAAACATTGTTAGTGGAATCAAGAGAATTACTAGAAGTAACAACATTTGATCTAGCATGATTATTGTTACTACTAGATGAAGAATTTTTCTTATGCTTGTCATGCTTAGTTTTGATAGGTGGCAAGAAATTAGACAAGAGAAGTCGTTTGGCAAGATATGAAGAACTCTTCTTTCAAGATCGTCATTGATAGCTTTTAGAAACTCATGTTCTTGCTCTAGATTGAGCTTCTCGAAGCGTAGCTTCTCATGAGATCTTAGGAGCTCTCTATGATCTTCTTGAGTTGTTTCATGAGCTAACTTAAGAGGGTTTAGTTCTTTAGTTAGACGCTCAATCTCCTTCATAGCATTGTCATTCGACTCATCTCGACTATAAAGACTACTAGCATGTTCATCATTACTAAGCTCACTAGATTTATCATGTAAAAGCTCATCTTCACCAAGCAAGTCATCCTCATCACTATCAAAGTCAATAAACTCAGGATGTGATACCTTGGGGCCTTTTTCCATGAAGCATCTTCCAATTCCCTCATTTGGTGAATCAAATATGTCATAGGAGTTGAAGTTGGAGGACACGAGAGCAAGACCGGCAACACCTTCATCTTGATCTGTATTCGGAGTTGGAGTGATAGCTTCTTTGGAGTGATTGTCGAGTCGGGCCGGAAACCCATTCACCAACATGAGCTTGATGTTTTCTTCTTGTGTAGCTCCTTGATGACTTGTCTTTCCTTTCCGAATCCTTGCTTCTCCGAGAGGATCTTCGTTCATAACGATCATCTCTACTCCTTCTCTCTTTTCGAGGCGACTCTTCTCTTGAGCTTCTTCTTCTTGGAGATTCTTCTCTTCTCTTGTGGGGAGTCGAACACTCATTTGAGTAGTGCCCGGTCTTCCACAATTGTAGCAGTTTCGATCACGACTAGAAGATCTCTTTTCATCATATGATCTAGACTTTGAGCTTCTTTCCTTGCTTCTACTCTTGTAGAATTTGTTGAAATTCTTCACCATTAGGCTTATCTCTTCATTGGAAACTAGCTTGTCACTTGAGGATGTGGGAGCTTCAACTGCAGCTTTGTAAGCACCACTTGACTTGTTGTGAAGCTCTTCCTTATCTTTAAGTGTCATCTCATGAGCAACAATCCTTCCAATGACTTCGGTAGGCTTGAGATCTTTGTAGTTTGGCATCATTTGGATCAAAGTGCACACGGTGTCATACTTTCCATCCAAATCTCTGAGGATCTTCTTGATGATGAATCGGTCGGTCATTTCTTCGCTTCCTAAACCTGCCATCTCATTGGTGATGAGAGCAAGCCTAGAGTACATTTCAGCGACCCCTTCACCTTCCTTCATCTTGAACTTGTCAAGTTGACCTTGAAGAACATCTAGCTTTGATTCTTTCACGGACTCGGTACCTTCGTGCATTTCGACCAAAGTATCCCAAATCTCTTTTGCATTCTCAAGGCGGCTGATCTTGTTGAACTCCTCGGGACACAAAGCATTGAAGAGAATGTCACAAGCTTGAGCATTGTTACGTAACATCCGCAACTCATCCGCAGTAGCTTCGCGATCCGGAACTTTTCCTTCCTCGAAGAACTCACCTTGCAAGCCAACACAAATAATGCCCCATGCGGCAGGGTTATGTCCAAGAATATGCATTTTCATTTTATGCTTCCAACTAGCAAAGTATGAACCATCAAAGTAAGGACCTCTACGAAAATTACCCTCACTAGACGCCATACTCTCCTAGGTTGTGAAACCAAGCTTATGGAGTCCAATGCAATGGAAACCAATCCAATGGAGACCAAAGCTCTAATACCACTTGTAGGATCGGAAGTATGTCTAGAGGGGGGGGATTAGACTACTTGACAACTTAAAAGTTTTGCCTTTTGATTGGAGTAGATTCTTAGCAAATTCACAATGATAACCAAGTCAAGTATCACCCTACACATGCAATT
This sequence comes from Aegilops speltoides, assembly GCA_021437245.1. Lineage (NCBI taxonomy): Eukaryota > Viridiplantae > Streptophyta > Magnoliopsida > Poales > Poaceae > Aegilops > Aegilops speltoides. Next base: position 461,559,436 of record CM038147.1, on the reverse strand, counting down.
CTAGAGTTGTGGCAGCGGAAAGTAAATTGCATGTATAGTAAATGAGAGGAGGAGAAGAGCAAACGCAATGGAGACACGGAGATTTTTTCTCGTGGTTCCGATAGGTGGTGCTATCGTCAATCCACGTTGATGGAGACTTCAACCCACGGAGGGTAACTGCTGTGAGTCCACGGAGGCTCCACCCACGAAGGGTCCACGAAGAAGCAACCTTGTCTATGCCATCATGGCTCGCCCACGGAGGACTAGCCTTACTCGGGTAGATCTTCACGAAGTAGGCGATCTCCTTGCCCTTACAAACTCCTTGGTTCAACTCCACATCATGACGGAGGCTCCCAAGCGACACCTAACCAATCTAGGAGGCACCACCCTCCAAAAGGTAATAGATGGGGTTGGTGATGATGAACTCCTTGCTCTTGTGCTTCAAATGATAATCTCCCCAACACTCAACTCTCCTCACTGATTTGGCTGTGGTGGAAGAAGGGATTGAGTGGAAAGCAACTTGGGAAGACTAGAAATCAAGTTTCATATGGTGGGAGTGGAGCAACTTGATCTCAACACAAGGGTAGGTAGTTTTCTTCTCGAAAATGTAAGGTAGGAGTGGTAGTTCTTTCGATGGCTCTCTCCACGAATGAAGAGGAGGTGGAGGGTATTTATAGCCTCCACACAAAATCCAACCGTACACACATTTGACCAATCTCGGTCGGACCGAAGTTGACAACTCGGTCGGACCGAAAGTTCAAATCTTGTGAGCGTTGGGATTTTCAGTGGGACCGAAAATACAATCTCGGTTAGTCCGATTCTTCCAAAGTCTAGGGTTTGCCAATCTCGGTGGGACCGACTTTCTCATCTCGGTGACACCGATTTGAGTCTGAAGTTTCTGAAGGTTGGCAACACCAATTTCGAATGACCGAGTTTGGAATCGGAAAATCCGAGATTCTTAGGGTTTGGGTATATGGTGAGGTGGTTCATCTTGGTGTGACTGAGTTTGGAATCGGTGGGACCGAGATTACTTATGAGTTTATGTTGGAATGAAAGATTGCTGATTGTTTGAGAGATAAATCACTAAGCACTTTAGAGCAACCAGATCATCATCATAACCTCACCCCCTTTTAATAGTATTGGCTTTCCTATGGACTCAATGTGATCTTGGATCACTAAACCAAAAATGGAGTCTTGAGCTTTTGCCAATGTTTTCCTTAGCATTTTGAGGGGTCCACATCATCAGTCATTGCCATACCCATATCACTGAACTTTCTGAAATATTCTCAAGAAATGATTAGTTCAATGATATATATGTTGTTATTAATTACCAAAACCACCTGGGGATTAGTTGCACTTTCAAAGTGGGACACTCCTTTCAACCGTGCCATGAACATAATGATGGGCCACCAACCCTGCCAGCGGCCGCAATATGGACATGTGCACAGCGCCGGGGATGGCGCCACGTGGAAGTACTATTATAGCAAGGACCCCGAGGCCAAAAGACACAGAAAGAAGTTCAATCAAGTGACTATCGACGAGAAGGTGGCGTGGGCGATGGAGAAAGCAAAAGCTGAGACCAAAGCTGAGATAATGGCTGCTTGTAGACACGAGATGGCGGCTGGCTTTACAAGCTTGATTCCAACTGTGGTCGCATGGGCGCAACAAAACCCAAATGCACCACCAAGTGATTTTCCCATGCCCAACTTCACCGGGAGCAACTCAATGAACACCAGACCCATACCCGTACCTAGTATGGCAACCGCACCCGCACCTGCACCTCCTCCAGCAGCTGCTCTTGCACCCAGCTGTCACAACAGCCCTAGCTCCGTCTCTGGCTTGAACGTCGGGCCGTCGACATTGGCTGAGCTCGAAGCCCTCACGGTAAATACGCATCGCACCTTCATCAACTCAACTAATTAATTAATCTTCAGTTGCCGTTCTTTTTGGATCTCTAACGCCGCACATATATGTCTTTGTAGGCCGAATCCACTCCGTGCATCCTCCTTTACCACATGAAGGGTGGTTTGGTGGATGTGGGGAAGGGTACTATAGTGAAGCCCAAGGATCGATTGTTCCACCGCCGGCAGATGCCTGATAACGCCTTAAGGGTTTCCCTTGTCCGATACAAACCGATGGAGAGGATGACGAGACCCCCACGTAGCTTGGACAATGCAAAAATTGGCCGATCCTATGGCCGAAAAATCTTCTTCGTGTCGAGGTGGCCGGGAGCACACCAACGTGACCTCAGGAAGGTATGACCACAACCCATCCTACACAAGTACAACCATCATCTGTGCTGCTTGCTGAGATCGAGAGACACGAGGAAGAAGGGCAAACCATTTCGGCAAATGATGCCATCTGCCCCATGGAAGAGGATATGGATGATGACATGGAGGAGGCCGAGGACCCTCTCCAGTATATCAATACCGGCTATGACATGGAAGTAACACTGAGTCAACCATATGAATATGAGATGCATGTACCAGAGCCGGAACGTCCTCGGGAGTGCAAGAAGTCTTTGTTCATACAATCCTCGCAGGACACGCCTCCAGATGCCGGTTCCACCCAAGCTCAACTACTTAGCCAGAGTCGTCCAATGCTGAGCCCGGCAACACTAGGGGTGGTGCTCAGGGAGGGTCTGATAGATCCACCAGCACCTCAGCCCACTAAGAAGAAGCAAAGGAAAAGACCGACGGCGAGAAAATCCAATAAAGCTGGCAATGTTGGTTCTAGCAGCCAGCTGCCTTCAACCAAGGTTGACAGTGTACCAATGAAACATGCGCCATTAATCCATGTTGCGGGAGAGCCAATGGTACTGGCGAATGCACTAGCTGCCATAATAGGGGATCTCAGGAGACTCCATGACCATGTGCTTTTGACAGAGAGAAGCCTCCTCGCCTTGGATGATCCAGGATACCCACTTTATACGGTTCATGTGCCGAGCAGTTGCAAGATGTACGTCCACACATGCCCCATGGACCTCTTCTTCCTAAGGTTTGATTACATCTTCCAGATGTTCTGAATGACGACACTCGATTTTACGTTCGTCCGCTTGTATGCGCTGCACATGAACTACATCGTCAGGAGAGAGCAAGTCACCGGTCTTGCGGTCGCGGACCCATACTACATGCATGAGGGCTTCTTGTCAATCAATGATGCCAACCGTCAATATGCGAGTCAGTACATCGAAGAATTCTTGCTCAGCAATAAGGACAAAGAAACGATTATCCTACCTTATCATCCCGGGTAAGTCATCTGTGGATAGCAATATAACACATATATCCTTTCGTGCATTTCAATAATTACTTTGCACGCATGGAGGCTAACTTGATTGTGTATTTTGTGCAGCGGGGGGTGTCGTGCCGTTCTCATTGTTCTTTACCCTCGTTACTCCCGCACTCTATATTTGGACCCGTCGAAGAACATACAGAAGAAAGATTACACACACATAAATTATGTTCTGGACAGAGCTATGCTGGGCTTCAGCATGCGGGGTGGCTATATCCAAAGTAAAAAAACAAATAAGGTCAGGGTCTGTTTCGGCCACAAGACTGACTTCTGTTGCATTCAACAACCGGCAAGAAGTGAAAGATGGATTCTACGTCATCCATCCAATGATGGAGTACAGAAGGGATGTGCAATCACTTTGCATGAAATCTTCATCCGATACCCATATCCAGAGATGGGCCGAAGCCTTTGGAGCCGTGCCGGATAATCGACTTTGAAATGATTTCTACCGGATCCAGCAGGAAATTGCGTCCATCATCATGAAAGATGTCCTCGAAGAGAATGGGATGTTCTACGGTGGCCAAATATTGCGAGCTGACGTCCAAACCAGCATTGCCCTACAACGTCAGGACATGATGCCTTTCACAAAGCTTGGGTCCGTCCTCCCGGATATGGACAGATGGGAAGAGTGCACTGCTTAAAAACAATGTGTCTGTTTAGTTACTTGTTACTTTCTCTGTATGACGATACTTCGAATGTCTCAGTATGACGAAACTATTAGATGTATGGTGCCGCGCTCTACTTAATTACTTTCGGTACGATGAAATTTGTTAACTATGTTTACTATATATGTTGCTTCTATTTCATAATTGTTTCGTTCAATTCGCTTCATGATATATATATATATATGTGTGTGTGTGTGTGTGTGTGTGTGTGCGCGCGCGCGCGCGTGTGTGTGTGTGTGTGTGTGTGTGTGTGTGTGTGTGTGTGTGTGTGTGTGTGTGTGTGTGTGTGTGTGTGTGTCTGCGCGCGCGTCTCTGACAGGTATATAGATCAACGATGGCGAGGAAGTGGTATGCCGTGTATGTAGGGCATGTTCCGGGTGTGTATGATGAGTGGCCAGAGTGTCAGGCCCATGTCTCTGGCTTCTCTGGCGGAAGCCAGAAAGGGTTAGATAGCAGAGCGGAAGCCGAAGCTAGTTACTTGAGATTCATGGCACAATAGGGGATTCAGAACCAGAGCCGCTTCAAAAACTACTACATAATACCGCTTTTAATCATCATGATCGCTCTTATCTCGTATGTCATAGTTTAGGTAGATGATGAAACATGAGTCTACGGTGACAATGTAAGAGATATGTGATCATTAATTTGTATCGCTATTTTGAGATGATGATGAGATCGACATCATTTGTGTTGAGACTATGTTGTACCACTTCGATGATGATGATGATACATTCCTTTTTCACATAGTTTCAGTGTATGTGTATGTTGTAATTGTATAAAACATGTAAAAATACAAATACAGCAACATAAAAAAGGAAAATACTAGTAGTAGCGTGGGGTATTGGAGTAGTAGCAGCGCTGCCTTACCAGTTGTGTTGGTTGCAGGGGCACGCTACTAGTATTAGCAGTAGCGATGGACAGAGCCGCGCTACTACTAGATATAGATAGCAGTAGTGCTGGTTCAAACAAGCGCTACTGCTAAAAAATAGCTGTAGCGTCGTAGCAGTAGCGCACCTGCCCGCGCTACTAATAGCCAAAAAACCAGCGCTACTGGTAAGGGTTTTCCTAGTAGTGTTCGGAGTGTGGTCATGGGAGATTTTGCGGTAAAGTTTCGAGTCAAAACAAAGGCAGATGGGTTTGATTCGACATTGGTGGCGGCATACGGTGCCGCGCAGCCAGAACTCAAACCAGATTTTTTTTTTTGGCCGATCTTGTCCGTATTTGTGGTAACGAGCAGCTCCCTATCTTAGTGGGGGGTGATTTCAACATTATTCGAAGAATGGAGGAAAAGAATAATGAGAATTTTGACGGCAGATGGTCGTTTATGTTCAAAACCATAATTGAGAGCTTGGATCTTAGAGAGATAGAGCTGTCGGGTAGGACATTCACTTGGGCTAACTCATTACCAATCCCGACATTTGAGAAGCTGGACCGTGTCCTAGCTAGCGTCAAATGGGAACAAAAGTTCCCCCTCGTAACAGTCCAGGCGCTTTCGCGTGGTATCTCGGATCACACCCCGTTGCTTGTTGACTCGGGAGCCCAAACCCATGTGGGCAATAAGAACACCTTTTCTTTCGAATTAGCATGGTTTGATAGAGAAGGGTTCCTTGATTTGATAGCTAGAGAATGGGCTAAAGATTCAGGAGGAAGGTCACCTGTCGAAAGATGGCAGTGTAAGATTCGGCATCTACGAAGTTTCCTTCGTGGATGGGCTAAGCAAACGCATGGGATTTATAAGGCTAAGAAGGAAAGGCTCCTTTTACTTATTCAAGCCCTAGACTTAAAAGCCGAAACATCTATTTTAGATACCAGAGAGCTGGAAACTAAGATGGAGGCAGAGTTGAGACTGAAAGAACTTCTTCGAGAGGAGGATATGAAGTGGGCTTTGTGAGCTAAGGTTCGCAAAATCGTCCAAGGGGATGATAACACTCAGTTCTTTCATATGATTGCAAATGGCAAGCACCGCAAGAAGAGGATTTTCCAGCTAGAGCGGGACAAAGGGACGATTGTAGGACAAGAAAATCTGAAAGTTTATATAACCAATTACTATAAGCAGTTGTTTGGACCTCCGGAGGATAACTTCGTGTCCTTAGATGAGTCCAGGGTTGAGGATGTTCCTCAATTTGCGATAGACGAGAATGAGATTTTGACTACCCCTTTTTCGGAGAAAGAGGTGTTAAGTCTTCATATGATTGCAAATGGCAAGCACCGCAAGAAGAGGATTTTCCAGCTAGAGCGGGACAAAGGGACGATTGTAGGACAAGAAAATCTGAAAGTTTATATAACCAATTACTATAAGCAGTTGTTTGGACCTCCGGAGGATAACTTCGTGTCCTTAGATGAGTCCAGGGTTGAGGATGTTCCTCAATTTGCGATAGACGAGAATGAGATTTTGACTACCCCTTTTTCGGAGAAAGAGGTGTTAAGTCCATTTCACAAATGAAGAACAATAAGGCTCCACGACCGGATGGTTTTCCGGCGGAGATTTATAAAAAATGTTGGCACTTTATTAAGGGGGATTTGCTTCCGATGTTCCATGAGCTATTCTCTAGACAACTTCAATTGTTTCAACTGAATTTTGGAACGATAACTTTACTTCCTAAGAAAACAAAGGCCGTTCGCATTGAGAAGTTCAGTCCTATTTGTCTTCATAATGTTAGTTTCAAAATTTTCACCAAGGTTGGGACTAATAGGCTTACGCAAATTGCGCACTCTATGGTGCAACCGTCCCAAACCGCTTTTATGCCGGACAGAAACATCCTAGAAGGGGTTGTCGCCTTGCATGAAATGCTCCATGAGATGAAGGAAATATGCCCTAGAGGCAATAATAAAGTTTATTATTCATGCTAGAATTGTATTAACCGGAAACATGATACATGTGTGAATACATAGACAAAACATATAGTCACTAGTATGCCTCTACTTGACTAGCTCATTGATCAAAGATGGTTATGTTTCCTGACCATAGACATGTGTTGTCATTTGATTAGTGGGATCACATCATTAGAAGAATGATGTGATTGACATGACTCATTCCGTTAGCCTAGCACTTGATCATTTAGTATACTGCTATTGCTTTCTTCATGACTTATACATGTTCCTGTAACTATGAGAATTATGCAACTCCCGTTTATCGGAGGAACACTTTGGGTACTACCAAACGTCACAACGTAACTGGGTGATTATAAAGGAGTACTACAGGTGTCTCCGAAGGTACATGTTGAGTTGGCGTATTTTGAGATTAGGTTTTGTCACTCCGATCGTCAGAGAGGTATCTCTGGGCCCTCTCGGTAATGCACATCATTATAAGCCTTGCAAGCAATGTGACCAATGAGTTGGTTACGGGATGATGCATTACGAGCGAGTAAAGAGACTTGCGTGCAACGATTGAACTAGGTATTGGATACCGACGATCAAATCTCGGGCAAGTAACATACCGATGACAAAGGGAACAACGATGTTGTTATGCGGTTTGACCGATAAAGATCTTCAGTAGAATATGTAGGAACCAATATGGGCATCCAGGTCCCGCTATTGGTTATTGACCGAGAATAGTTCTAGGTCATGTCTACATAGTTCTCGAACCCGTAGGGTCCGCACCCTTAACGTTACGATGACAGTTTTATTATGAGTTTATAAGTTTTGATGTACGAAGTTTGTTGAGTCCCTGATGTGATCACGGAATGACGAGGAGTCTCGAAATGGTCGAGACATAAATATTGATATATTGGACGACTATATTCGGACACCGAAGTGTTCCGGTGTTTTCGGAGAAACCGAGTGCCGGAGGGGTTACGGTACCCCGGAAGTATTGGGCCTTAGTGGGCCCGAGGGAGAGAGAGGGCAGCAGCCGGTGGTGGCGCGCCCCCCCATGGGGAGTCCGAATGGACTAGGGAGAGGCGCGCCCCTTTCCTCTCCTCTCCCCTCTTTCCTTCCCCCTTCCTCCTTCCTAGTAGGACTAGGAAAGGGGAGTTCTACTCCCACTAGGAGGAGGACTCCCCCTCCTTGGCGCGTCCCAAGGGCCGGCCGGCCTCCCCCTTGCTCCTTTATATACGGGGGCGGGGGGCACCCCATAGACACACAATTTGATCTACGGATCGTTCCTTAGCTGTGTGCGGTGCCCCCTCCACCATATTCCACCTCGGTCATATCGTCGTGGAGTTTAGGTGAAGCCCTGCACCGGTAGAGCATCATCATCGTCACCACGCCGTTGTGCTGACGGAACTCATCTCCGGAGCTTTGCTGGATCGAAGCACGGAGATCGTCATCGAGCTGAACGTGTGCTGAACTCGGAGGCCTCGTACGTTCGGTGCTTGGATCGGTCGGATCGTGAAGACGTACGACTACATCAACCGCGTTGTGCTAACGCTTCCCCTTACGGTCTACGAGGGTACGTGAACGAACACTCTCCCTTCTCGTTGCTATGCCATCACCATGATCTGGCGTGTGCGTAGGAAATTTTTTGAAATTATTACGCTCCCCAACAGTCGCATCCGAGCCTAGGTTGTATGCGTTGATGTTATATGCACGAGTAGAACACAAGTGAGTTGTGGGCGATACAAGTCGTACTGCTTACCAGCATGTCATACTTTGGTTCGACGGTATTGTGAGATGAAGCGGCCCGGACCGACATTACTCGTACGCTTACGCGAGACTGGTTTCACCGTTACGAGGACTCATGCTTAAAGGTGGCTGGCGGGTGTCTGTCTCTCTCACTTTAGCTGAATCGAGTGTGGCTACGCCCGGTCCTTGCGAAGGTTAAAATAGCACTAACTTGACAAACTATCGTTGTGGTTTTGATGCGTAGGTAAGAACGGTTCTTGCTAAGCCCGTAACAGCCACATAAAATTTGCAACAACAAAGTAGAGGACGTCTAACTTGTTTTTGCAGGGCATGTTGTGATGTGATATGGTCAAGACGTGATGCTATATTTATTGTATGAGATGATGATGTTTTGTAACCGGTTATCGGCAATCGGCGAGAGCCATATGGTTGTCGCTTTATTGTATGAAATGCAAATGCCAGAATTGCTTTACTTTATCACTAAGCGGTAGTGATAGTCGTAGAAGCAATAGATGGTGTAACGACAACGATGCTACGATGGAGATCAAGGTGTCGCGACGGTGACGATGGTGATCACGATGGTGCTTCGAAGATGGAGATCACAAGCACAAGATGATGATGGCCATATCATATCACTTATATTGATTGCATGTGATGTTTATCCTTTATGCATCTTATCTTGCTTTAATTGACGGTAGCATTTTAAGATGATCTCTCACTTAATTATCAAGAAGTGTTCTCCCTGAGTATGCACCATTGCGAAAGTTCTTCGTGGTGAGACACCACCTGATGATCGGGTGTGATAGGCTCTACGTTCAAATACAACGGGTGCAAAACAGTTGCACACGCGGAATACTCAGGTCATACTTGACAAGCCTAGCATGTACAGATATGGCCTCGGAACACGGAGACCGAAAGGTCGAGCGTGAATCATATAGTAGATATGATCAACATAGTGATGTTCACCATTGAAACTACTCCATCTCACGTGATGATCGGACATGGTTTAGTTGATTTGGATCACGTGATCACTTAGATGACTAGAGAGATGTCTATCTAAGTGGGAGTTCTTAAGTAATATGATTAATTGAACTTAAATTTATCATGAACTCATGATAGTATTTTTCTTGTCTATGTTTGTTTGTAGATAGATGGCTCGTGCTGTTGTTCCGTTGAATTTTAATGCGTTCCTTGAGAAAGCAAAGTTGAAAGATGATGGTAGCAATTACACGGACTGGGTCCGTAATCTCGAGGATTATCCTCATTGCTGCACGAAAAAGTTACGCCCCGGAAGCACCGCTGGGTGCCAACCTCTGCTGATCTGATGCAACCGACGATGTTAAGAACGTCTGGCGAGCAAAGCTAATGACTACTCGATAGTTCAGCAGCCATGCTTTACCGCTTAGAACCGGTCTTCAACGAAGTTTTGAACGTCATGGAGCATATGAGATGTTCCAGGAGTTGAAGTTAATATTTCAAGCAAATGCCCGGATTGAGAGATATGAAGTCTCCAATAAGTTCTATAGCTACAAGATGGAGGAGAATAGTTCTGTCAGTGAACACATACTCAAAATGTCTGGGTATAATAATCACTTGATTCAATTGGGAGTTAATCTTCCCGATGATAGTGTCATTGACAGAGTTCTCCAATCACTGCCACCAAGCTACAAGAGCTTCGTGATGAACTATAATATGCAAGGGATGAACAAGACTATTCCCGAGCTCTTCGCAATGCTAAAAGCTACGGAGGTAGAAATCAAGAAGGAGCATCAAGTGTTGATGGTTAACAAGACCACCAGTTTCAAGAAAAGGGCAAAGGGAAGAAGAAGGAACTTCAAAAGAACGGCAAGCAAATTGCTGCTCAAGAGAAGAAACCCAAGTCCGGACCTAAGCCTGAAATCGAGTGCTTCTACTGCAAGCGCATCGACATCGGAAGCGGAACTGCCCCAAGTATTTGGCGGATAAGAAGGATGGCAAAGTGAACAAAGGTATATGTGATATACATGTTATTGATGTGTACCTTACTAATGCTCGCAGAGCACCGGTATTTGATACTGGTTACATTGCTAATATTTGCAACTCAAACAGGACTACGGATTGCTTAAGATTGGCTAAGGACAAGGTGACGATGCGCGTGGGAAATGGTTCCAAAGTCGATGTGATCGCGGTCGGCACGCTACCTCTACATCTACCATCGGGATTAGTTTTAGACCTAAATAATTGTTATTTGGTGCCAGCATTGAGCATGAACATTATATCTGGATCTTGTTTGATGCGAGACGGTTATTCATTTAAATCAGAGAATAATGGTTGTTCTATTTATATGAGTAATATCTTTTATGGTCATGCACCCTTGAAGAGTGGTCTATTCTTATTGAATCTCGATAGTAGTGATACACATGTTCATAGTGTGGAAACCAAAAGATGCAGAGTTGATAATGATAGTGCAACTTATTTGTGGCACTCCCGTTTTGGTCATATCGGTGTAAAACGCATGAAGAAACTCCATACTGATGGGCTTTTGGAATCACTTGATTATGAATCACTTGGTACTTGCGAACCGTGCCTCATGGGCAAGATGACTAAAACGCCGTTCTCCAGAACTATGGAGCGGGCAACTGATTTGTTGGAAATCATACATACTGATGTTTGTGGTCCAATGAATGTTGAGGCTCGCGGCGGGTATCGTTACTTTCTCACCTTCACAGATGATTTGAGCAGATATGGGTATATCTACTTAATGAAACTGGCGAAGCCCGGCGGGCGCCGCCTCGTGGGGCTTCGGCAGTTTCAGTCTCTGCGGTGCCGACTCTGAGATCCGGCTGCTGCGTCTTTGGGCCGCCTCGCTGGAGTCGGTCTGGCCCCGCGAGGAGCCGCCACTCGCAAGTCGTGGCGGGAAACCGGCGGCGTATCGGTCACGCCTCCCTGCCATCGATGAGTCGGTCCTGTCGCGTGGCGCCACGTGGAGGCGATAGCCTGCCTGCCCACGCGTGTGATGGGACGGGCCACCAGGTGGGGCCCGCCATTACCGCGCCTCGGCTCCCGAGCGGATCCGCTACGGCCGAGGGCGGTTGGCATCCCCACGTTGTTACTGCGCGCAGTAACTTCGTGGGGGTTAATCGTGGGGCGTCGTGGGGTCGTGGGCGCAGTTAATCCCCACGTCGCCCCCTCGGCTTCTCAGCCCGTAGGGCTATAAGTAGGCAGAGGGGGAGCGACGGCTCAGTACGCGCACTCCCTCCCCCGCTCTCTTGCCTTTCTTCTTCCTTCGCCCCGCTCCGTCGCTTCTTCCTCGCGGTGAGCGCAGGTGCTCCTCCTCGCCGACGATGAGCTCCTCTTCTGCCGCGCCCCCCGCCTCGCGCTCCGGCGAATGGGATGGTTCGGACGTGGATGCGGAGGACATCGAGTTCCTTCGCAAAACCCGCCGCCTCCCGAGCGCGGACCTGGTGTAGGCCCGTCCCGCGCCGGCGGGAGAGATCCGGCCCGCGCCGGCGGCGGCGAGCGGGTCATCTTCCGCTTCGCATCTTATGCGCTGGATGGGGCTCCGGCGAGCGGGTTCCTCGCTCCTTCCTCGAAGTTTCATAGTCTGCGGCGAACCACCTCACCCCAACGCGGTGGTGCTTCTCTCCGCCGCCACCTGTGCGAGGGCTACATCGGCGTTCTCCCCACCTCGAGCTGTGGGGAGTTCTTCTCCTCGGCTCGGCACTCAGGCTGCCGCACGCCGCACAAGGCGGCACCTACGTCGCGGTGCGGCGACGACGGCCGACAACCCTTTCCGCCCATCCATTGGTGAAATCGGTGAAGATGTGGCAGAAGACGTACTTCTACGTGAAGAACGTCTCCACCGACGGTGACTGGGTCAACCTGCCGCCCTTCAACTCCGAGCCGCTGATTGGCCGGCCGCCCAGCTGGTCCCACCGGGCGAAGTCGCTTTCGACCTCCAGAGTCGGCGCCGTGGCGCGCCTCCGGGTCATGACGCAGTCGGAGGGGCTCGTCGCCTCCGATCTCCTGGCCGCCTTCATGGCGCGCGGTGCTTCGCTCAAGGCGGCCCCACCTCATCTGCCGATGAGCGGCCGACACGATCCAAGCCGGCTGTGCACCAAGGACATGCCGCGTGGAGAAGTGGCGAACATGGTGAACCTCATCGCCCACTGCGGGTTCACGGACGAGTGGCGGTTCGGCAAGGAGCCGTACTCGCGTGACAACCCTCCGCCAGTGGTAAGTTGTTTTCGTCTGTATTTCGATCTCGCTTGCATCCGACTTCAAGCTCTGATCTTGTTGGCCTCTTTGAGCAGAACCCTCTCACGGCGCCCGCTGCCGGCGCCACGAGAGAGCCGCGTGACTACGTCCCTGACCGCGAGGTCAGCGACGTCGACGACCCCGACTTGGGGGCCGCGGCGCTGGAGGCCGACGCCGAAGGCGGCGGAGAGGAGGAAGATGGCGGCCTCAGGCCGTCGGCGACCTTCGCTGACTGGCCCGAGGGCGATGTCGACGCGGAAGTCGTCCCGCGCCGCCAGCCGAGAGCCGGCCCCTCCAATCAGGCCGGCGTAAAGAGGCGTCACGCCGGGCCGAAATCGCCGCGGCAGGTCGAAGAAGCCTAAGGGAACCGCCGCGCGATTAGCGGGAGGAGGCGGCCGCGAAGGCCAGCCGCCTCCGGAAGGAAGTGAAAAGGCCGCCACTGGTTTCTTTGTAAGTCTCTCACCCCTTATTTCTTTTTTGGATCTCGCTTGAGTCTTTCTGATTTCCCTCCAATCTTCTCCAGTGCTCCCCTTTCCCTTGAAAGAGCCGCCGTCCCCTCCGTCATGGGGTCGGCGACGACGTCCGCCAACACACGGCGGGTTGACCCCACCGCCGACCTCCGGGAGGCGACAGCACGGAACGCGCAGGAGAAGCGCGCGGAGGAGGAGGCCGACCGCCTGGAGAAGGCGCAGGCCGAGAAGGCGGCCGCCAACGCCCAGCGGCACCTGGAGGAGGCCGTGGCCGCGGCCGCGGCGAAGCGGGATACTGAGGAGGCCGTTCGTCGCCGAGCGGCGATGCTCGTCCCTCCGCTGTCGTCAGCGCCGCCGCCCCCTGAGTTCACGGGGCAGACCGGGGAGGTCGGCGCCGCAAACCCGCTCGCGGAGGACGATGGTGACGCCTCGGGCTCGGATACTCACGCGCCGCCTCCATCGTCTCCGTCTTCGAGGCCGCACGGCAAGCAGCCGGTGGACCCGCAGGATCCGCCGACTGCGGACAATGCCGACGCGCGGCTGCTTCTCCAAGTCGCCGTGCCAACGTGCCGCCGGATTGAGAGGAAGAGCTCGGCGCCGCGAGCTCGGGAGGCTGACGTCGCCAGCATGGCGAACCTGGATGCTGAGGCTTCCAGTGCCGTGCCCACCGGCTGGGTGCGCGAAGGCGGCACCGGCCCGCTGAACCAGGCCCTTCTGGACGTTCAGTCCAAGTTGCGCAAAGAAGGCGAGGCCCTCCAACTGTACACCAAGGCGCATCTGGCCCTGCGGACCTCCGTCCGGGTGTGCTTCGTTTTTCCTTTTTTGGTCTCTTGTCTTATCTCGTAGCGCCAGCACTCCACCGGGTGTAGTCCCCGAGTTCGAGTCGGCTGCGAGCAAAGCGCTCGAACTCAGTCTAGCGAGCTCCAAAGACTGACTTTGCTTTGCCGGCCTTGCAGGAGTATCACAACCTCCGCGCTACTGCCTTCAACCGCAATGTTGAGGAGCTGAGGAAGCGGACCGCCGATCTGGCGGAAAGTCGAGGTGAGCCGATTCTTCCTTCCTCGCGGGGGCGCGCTGGCGCACCCGCGGGCTGTAGTCCCCGAGATGCGGGCCGACTGTTGAGCAGTCGGGCCGGATCTCCCCGGCGACCTTCCTTCTTTCTTCTCCGCGGGGGCGCGCTGGCGCGCCCGCGGGCTGTAGTCCCCGAGATTCGGGCCGACTGCTGAGCAGTCGGGCCGGATCTCCCTGGCGACCTTCCTTGTTTACAGTGCTTTGTCTTTTTTCGAGCTTCAGGCGCCAATGCCGCCCTTCACGAGCAGCTGGATGAGGCCGTTACTGCCCATCGCGCTAAGGAGGAGGAGTGCGACAAGCTCGCCCAAGAGCGCGATCTGCTGGCGGCGCAGCTGGCCGAGCAGAAGGAAATGCTCCGGAAGGCGCAGGAGGACGCCAAGTCGCGGGAGGTCGCCCTCCTCGCTGAATTCGAGATGGAGCGGTCCACCTGGACCGATCATGAGGCGATGCTGACCTCCGGTTATCACGAGCTCGAGGACATCATCGACGGTAACTCCTGGCTTCTCTTCTTTGGTCTTTCGACTCTGTGTTGAA